>OY293304.1:11784559-12331878 GCA_958502075.1 Orchestes rusci | reverse complement strand
TTTTTTATTACGGATTCTAAGAGCCTCTTATGTTCCTAAACCAACGAGGTATCGCACTAATCAAAAAAGAGGTGGTTGTTTTTAATCCTATTAAAAATGTATTTTTTGTCTCTCTCTAACACATGATTTCTTATGGAAAAATCCATCAACATAATTTTTTTGAATAATTGCGATACATTGTTGATTTAGGAACATAAGAGGCTCTTAAAATCCGTAATAAAAAATCCAGGACCGTATTTAAAAAAACAAAGTTGATGATGGCTGCTCATAGACGAAACGTCAGTTCTTCAATTTAATAAGGGTATCTTGTAAAGGGCAAAAAGTGGCAATGAAGAAGTTCCATTCATTTCAAAATATCTCTTCAGATGTGGTAAAAAAAAAATGAAAACAATTATTTTGAAAAATTTAGGTTTTTTTCGGATAATTTCGTACTTAGTCGGAATTTCTTGGCTTTTAAAACGGCATTTTGTTAAGCATCAAAATACGCAACCCTGCCTCCATTTAACCGACCTTGTATCTCTCACGGTTTTCAAGATCCCCATGATAGACATCCTTATCTTGGACACACTGTATATCTCAAAACTGTGTAGAATAAATGAGTTCGACTGAATAACAAAAAAGTTTATAAATAACATGTACTTTAGCATGCGCGTAATTTCAAAGTCCCTGCAATCGATTAATATTTTCGATGCGTCGCGACGCTTTACTCTTGGTAGGCGTCGAATTTTTTTAACTGTGAAAAATAACTACTCGACCCCATACATTGACTACTTTTTACAGAAATGAAAAATTCCTATTCGTTTCCGAGATATTGACGTGGGGAGTTTTAAGTGAAAAGCCCTGTATATATACAAAGTTTGACATCAATTTTCTCTAGAACTCTATGCTCGATTTCAATATATTTTTTACTGGGTTGTTGATCGGCTCTTCAAGAATACATCTGACTAGTTTTCGTTATAAAATTATTCGTCTTTATACCATATACAGGGGCGAAAAGGAAGTGAAGATGTGAAGATTTTTCGTTGTTTTTTGAGACACTCTGTGGAGTGAACCGCTGACAGTTGAATATGGTCTATAGCATCACATTGTAGCCTGATCTTTTCTAAACATTTCCGTTTTTTATTTTCTGTGATATCTCAATTTTTAACGAAAATACAGGGTTACATATACAGTGTGTCCAGAATAAAATGATGTACATGGGACTATACGAGGATATTGGAAACGGTAAAAGATACGACGTTGCTTAAATGGAAGAAAAGTTGCGTATTTGTATGCTCAAAAATATTCTACCTTTGTTTCATTTTGAATCGATTTCGTTATGTTCATACAGGGTGAAAAAAGAAAAGGTTCATTTTGAAAAAAACACAATATTTTGCTTGTTATAAAACCCAACACTTTCAAATTTCCAGGATATAGGTAAGAGGATACGACGATTCTAAAACGGCGTCAAAAAAATTCTAGACCTACTATGTTGCGTCCAGACAAAGTCAAGTCTGTTTTTTTTATGGAAGTCATATTTTTGGAAATTATTTTCAATACGGACCATGAAAATGGAGAAGTTCAATATGGCCTCCATAAGAAAAACCAAAGTTGGCCTCGGCCGGACGCAACATCGTGGGCCTACAACATTTTTTGATGCCGTTTTTAGAATCGTCATTTCCTCTTACCCATATCCTGTAAATTTGAAAATATTGGCTTTTATAATAAGCAAAATTTTGTAGTTTTTCGAATATGGACATTTTCTTTTTCACCCTGTATCTACATCACGGTATCGATTCAAAATAAAACAAAAGTAGATTATTTTTGGGCATACAAATACGCAACTTTTCTTCCATTCAAGCGACGCCGTATCTCTTACCGTTTCCAATATTCCCATGTACATCATTTTATTCTAGACACACTGTATACATATATAAATACAGGTTAAATACAGCGTTCATACAGCGTTCCCCTAATTTTGCCGGTGTGTGTAGTTATTGAATAATTTTTTGTCTTTTCAAGGTCCAAATATTGAGCTTATGAAGTTCTTTTATCTATAAAATGAATGAGAGATGTTAGACGTGATTTTATGGGGGTAGGTTTCAATTTTGGTTCAGAATTATACTTTAAAAATCAGAGCATTTTTTTGAATAGTGCAATTGTTTTAATTTTTAGATTAAAAATTAAACTATAGCTAGACTTTTCTAATCAAATTAAAAATTAATCAAGTAACATCATAATAATTTCCTTCAAAAGCGAATATTTCCACATTCGTAAACATAATAATTATTGTTAACCAACATTCTAACAAAATTTTCAAAATAGAAATGTACGTGCTTGAAATATCAAATCTGAATATAATATGTTGTATTTCTAGAATGGTATGAAGGTGGGCGCCAAAAGTCACCATTTACATATACACTTGATGATTTTTTATGAGAAATTTAAATAAATAATAGTAATTTCTTATTTACGTCTTGACCTTTTTCTTTGGGTTCTTCCGCACAGATGGTTCAAGATCGAAACGTATGTAGACTCAGATTAACACTATGGCATAGGAAATCATTGTGGTTTTTAATGAAAGGGAATCCTGGTTTTTGCAAGAAATTTTTGATTACTTTAGCCCTGCAGTTCTCAAATATAATACTTCTTGCTAGAGTGACAAAACTTTTTGAATCATTATTCGAAGGTGATAAAAGAATATAAAATCTATTTATAACGGATTGCAAAATTCCTATTTCCTATGAGTAACTTATGTTTTGCCTTGTCGCAAGACTCCTAATTTGAGTAATTAATCCATCTTTTAAATTCCGATGATCCCAAAAATGTGGAGAATAGACTAGATACGTAAAATTAAACAGTTTTATCAAGTCAATGATTAGTTAATTGTGAATAAAACATTCAAAGTAGGTATGATTCGAAGCATTTCTTGTTCAAAATGTATGGCTTACTGGTTCTAAAATTCTCCTCTCCGTGGTTATTCATCATATTTTGCATTCTATCAATTATCTTTATGAAAAACAATTTCTATTCACCTATATTATTAGGAAAAACTTTGGAATTATTGAACATTGGCCACACTACTTATGTCCATCAATTTATAATTATCTTTATGATATTAGTAATAGCTGGTACTCTTGAAGTGTTTCATCAAATTAAATTATAGCTATACCTTTAGCGTAACAGATAATTGATGGTTTTCCATTAATTTATTAATGAACTGATCATTCATAATTTAATAACAGACACACAATAAGATAACATTGATTATAGGTCTCTTATCATTTTCACAATTCCTCATTGGCGATGACGCATGACTTTAAACAATATAATTTTGAAAATATGTGCTGAAATTATCAAATCAAGGGTTTACCGCAAATCATACAGCTTTGTCAAAAAAACGACTTATTGTGTATAATTAATTTGGCAGAACTGATAACTGCAAATACAAATCACCAATAATTTGAATAACAGACACACAATAAGATAACATTGATTATAGGAATCTTATCATTTTCACAATTCCTCATTGGCGATGACGACAATAATCTTTGAAACATGTGCTGAAATTATGAAACTAAGGGTTTACCGCAAATCATACAGCTTTGTAAAAAAAAAGACTTATTGTGTATAATTGTATGGGTAGGACTGATATAACTGCAAATACAAATGACCAATAACTATGTTTAAAGTACCTACAAGATGTCACTTATTAATTTTTTAAGATAGTTAAAATGACAGGTTTCTGTAATATTTTTCAAGTAAAAGCAAAGTCTACCTTATCATAATTTGATTGATTTCATCTTAATATTTTAAAATACTAAAAATCATCATGATGGAAAAAGTGTATTAATTTGTTCCCAAGACTTTATGTTAAGTTACTCAGTTCCCGAAAAATATTCTACAAATCGAAGAAAAATATATATTGAAAAAAATTATCTATAATTGAGTTCAGCTGAAATTTGAGCTAAAGTGTTCGCATATTTCGAAATATGAATTAATTCATGTATTTTTATTCAATCTCCAACAATGCATATAAATGGCAAGGATGGTTTGTCTGTGAGGAAACTAACGATTTTTTTTTCCGGAACCACTATAATAATTGGAATGTTGACATAAAATGGTTATACAGGGTGGTGCAACCAAGATGGGGTGGACGATTGTGGGAAAATGGTGAGAAATTTGGATAATTTTTTTTTGTATATTATAGTTAGTCAAAAAGGCTATGTTTTAAAAATATAGTCATAGTACAGGGTATTCCAAAAAGTTTATGGCAAACCAAACTTGTATTTTTTTAAATGGAACCCCCCGTATATTAATTGATATTTCAATTCTTTCTTCAATTTTGAATAAAAATTGTAATACAACTAATGCTTCTAATCTCAACCCTTATCGAGATATTGCGTTTTAAAAATGGCATTTTTGCAACTTTGACATGCTATAAAACTCAAACTATTCAAGTTAGAGAAAAATGGATTGCAAATTCCTATCTTAACTTTTCAAGAGCTATTCAAGAAGATTAAATTTATTGTTGTGAAAAAATGTCAAAATGTGCCGAAAAAAGTTGACAGTTGACGTTACCTTCTATCCAAATGACAGAAGAGCTCTTGAAAAGTTAAGACAGGAAAGTGCAAATCATTTTCCTCTAACTTGAATAGTTTGAGTTTTATAGCATGTCAAAGTTGCAAAAATGCCATTTTTAAAACGCGATATCTCGATAACGGTTGCATTTAATGACATTAGTTGTATCACAATTTTTGTTCAAAATTGAAGGAAGAATTGGAATATCAATTAATATACAGGGTGTTCCATTTAAAAAAATACAAGTCTGGTTCGCCATAGACTTTTTGGGACACCCTGTACTATGGCTATATTTTTAAAACATAGCCTTCTCGACTAACTATGATAAACAAAAAAAAAATTATCCAAATCTCTCACCATTTTCCCACAATCGTCCACCCCATCTTGGTTGCACCACCCTGTATATGAAAATATATGACATACACTCTTAGTCAACTAATATGCACCAAAATGTGTGTTTTTAAACAACATGTATTGTGTACTGATACAATATCGATAATACTTTCTTTTTTTATAATTTTGTAGTACTTTTTTTTGTTGCTCATGTAATCCTCGCACTGAAAAAGGACAAATAGAAAGCGCAGCAAACATTTTTGAATTCTCAACAGCATTATGCAAAACATTTTTTTTATTAGGGCAATATATAGTTTCCCAATTAATGCAGTGAGCTTATTTCTTTGCAAAATATCATGAGTTTGCAAACATTTACAAAATCCTCTGAATTTTTTTTATGTGTTTGTTTGAAAAGTCCCATAAAAAACTTTTCATTATATTTAAAAAATTCTGAACATTCAAATTTCATTTCTTAACAGAATACATCTTAATAAATCTCACCTAAAGATTGGTAAAAAGTACGTGGGGTGATTCCCAAGGTATCCCCAGCGCCTCGAAACAACCTGAGAAAGTCCGATAACAATTATTATTATGTAATGATAACAAAACAGAAGAAATTAGCACCTATAGAAATCACCAATATTTATTTGTGTACATTTATTTACTTTCAATATTAAATCTGTTCAAGGTCAACTTCAATCAAGTTACGGTCATACGGTGTAGACATTTTCTTGTTTTTTTTAAATCTGATAACAGCCAGTTGGATTCAAAATTGACCTCCTCTCTACCCTTAGTAAAAAAAATGGAAATTCTTAACAGATTTGGATCGACAATTTCTGATTGTATGTTGACGTTATTTATTTTATTTTTATCATTTACCACAATTTATAAATTTGAAAAACGTTGGAAAATAAAATTAAAAAAGACCATATTTTTTGAAAATATTCTGTAGTTGGTATGGAATTTTTCTTTTTGTTTGAATTTTGGAATTTGGATTCAAACTTATTTATAGTTCAAAATGCCTTGAGAGGTTCGTAAAAATAAAGCAGTCAAAAAATTAGTTTTATCATTCTATTTGCAAACCGTTGTTCTTGTCAAGAAAACGAGTTGCTTATAAAGTTTTGCCGTTTTAATTTCACTTATTTTGTTTTTTTTAAGGTTTTCTCAATTTGTCTGGTTGGAATGCTTTTAAAATATTTTTATTATTATTTGTTGACACCTGTCAATTTCGATAGTTGAGGAGTAATAATAAACATGTTATTCTTAAAATTTGGCTTCAAGTGTAAGTACCTACACTTGGGAATTTTTTGGTTTCGACTGATGTTTTTGATTTCTTCATCCTCCATTTTTCCAAGTCAATTATACAGTAGCGGCCAAAATTGTGGCAACCGCCTAAAATTTGATGAAAATTTTATCCTGCATCAGTTATCAAAGAAGCGATGGTGCATTTGGAAATCTCAATTCATTTGTCAGTTTACGTGTCCTGGCGATTTTTTTCAAAACATTGTTTAGTGCCTTTTTTTCATGTTCAAAAAATGCCAATCTTTTGGTAGGTATTTCTTCTTTTCTCCATATTTTACTCATCACTCTTAGTATCATCTATGTTCCTTTTTTTCCCATATTCTTCATCATTTCAGCCGTGGTCTTATCGTATCCTGGAGATTTTCCATTTTTTAGTCTTTTCATTGCATCCTGTATTTATTTCATCTCTATTTATCCCTCTACGTTTATATCCTCTTCTTCTGTTTCTTCTTGTGCGTCTAGTAGTTCTAGGAAATACAGTGAAGTCCGGATATAGTGAACTCGAAAAATGCATTCAATTTGGTTCACTCTAACCGGAGTTTACTATAAAAGAAAAATTAACCTGTGGTTTTCATGGTGCAAATGGGGGTGTTATAGTTGAAAAAAAAGAACATGTGACGTATGTACAGTTTTATCAAATAATTCTGAAACAAAAGGGACATTATTTATAATACTCGACATAACTAGGAGTGATAGTGACAAATATAATATATAGATATTTAAGCAATCTACCCTTTTATATTGTAGTCGAATATTTTTGTTTGAACAAGTCTCTTGGAAAAACTAATGTTGCTTATATTATTATAGCCCTCGAGGTTACAAAATGAACTTCAAATTCTTTCTGGAACTTCTCGTTATTGCAAAAAAGCGAATGCACGACCGAATATGTGTTGTTTTGCCTCCAGCTGAAATTCGAGGAATCGGAATTCCCGGAAAAGTTCACTATAAACGGGAAAAAATCAAATCCACTTTGATGAAATTTCGTTTACTGTATCCGAAAGTTCACTGTAAACGGGTTCACTATAAACGGTAAATAAATACATGTATCTAATGGGAATTTTTGAGGTAGCTGTAAAAAGCTTTCATTATAACCGACTGTTCACTGTAAACGGGTTTGCTATACACTGACTTCACTGTATTCTTCCCACCTTTCCATTTTTTGTTTTCTTCGATTAACATGTTCACATTTTTATTTTTGATATAGTGGGTTATTTTTGTTTCTGCTGTCTTATAGTTTTGAGCATTTTGTAGAACAATTTTTGGTCCTCTCTGTTGCTTTTCTTGATCTTTTCTCAAAATTTTCTGCATTCGTCGTTTTGTGCTTCTTTTACCAGTTCTTTCACATTTCTCCTTTGCTTATTATACAGGGTGATTTTTAAGTTGATACATTTCTCTTGACACTGTATAGAATGGAAGAAAACAAGAGAATTTTTGAAATAAAATATTGCCCGAAAAAGCTTCGTTGCCGAGATACAGGGTGTTGAAGTTTTAAGAAAAAAATGCCTTTTTCATCATAACTTTCTTACCACTCCAGATATTTCCACGAAATTTGCAACACTTCTTTTGATTTTTAAATCACATTTTTTAATGCAAAAGTTTTCGAAAAAGTTTCACCAGTGGCGTTCGTATAGGATTTGTTTGATTTTTTTTAAAGAAAAAAATAATATGCCACATCTCTTTCTTGAAATCAACATTTTTTCTGAAATATTCATTTACTTTGTAGTTAATTTGGTCTCTTGATATTTTTTCGTACGACGGACGGTTTTTGTTCAATTAAATAAAAAGCATTTTGATGCAATGCAAAATCGCTAAAATCCGATATGGTGATTTGCATGTAAAATTCGTTTTTGTCTAATTATTTGTATTAAAGTAAGGTCAATTTTTCTACAACTCAAATGATATGAAAAAAAGTTATCAGTTGGTATTTTTCATTTTAATTTAAATTTATATTTTTAATTTTTTTCCTAAAAATTCAACACTTATATCTCGGAAACGAAGCATTTCCGGACATAATTTTATAGTGTTGAAAAGAAAGTACCAATTAAAAACTCACTTTGTATATATCGTATTTTTCAGTTGTTCTGTTGTTGATATTGTTCCCATGTCTTCTTTTTTATTATTATTTGTGTCTTTATTTTCTCTGTCCACCATGATGTCTGTTTTTTTATACTATTTTTGTTGTATACTCCGCAAATTTGCTTAGCCGATTTAATCAGTATTTCCTTAAGCTTCTCCCATTGTTCATATGTGGTTATGAAATTTAAAAAAAAGAGACTATTTTGTTGTAATCGTATATGTATATTTTATTATTGCTTTATTTATTTTTAACTTATTTTATCTAAGCTATATTGTTTTATTGGAATGTTTATGTATGCAGCATATTTGCTAAATAAACGAATATTTTATTTATCATTATTATTCATCTTCATATCCGTCTTTTATATCTTTCAGGTTTTCTTTTTTTTCTGTCACCAGTGCTTCGTATTTTTCGGCTTTTTCCCTATTTCTTAGTCTATATATGTTTTTATGGATTCATGTTTTATTGCATGTTTTGTTGCATGTTTTTGGCTTTCTCTTCCTTCATTTCCAAATCAATTATATTATTATTATAATACCCGTTTGATAATAGCTGCATCTATGTTTTATTTGACATCCCATACTTTCAAAAATTATCCGTCGTGACACTTTATACTGTACTCACAGTATTTTCAACAAGAAACGGGGGTAAATAGTGAACGCAATCAATAACAATAATAATAAAAATGTCGTTTGAATTATTGTAACAAGAAATAAATATTTTGGAGCTATCAATGGTAATGAATACGCATGCTTTTATTATAAAATAAATAATCAAGACAAAACAATTGAAATTATACTTTGAAGCATTCCACTTGTAACAAAATTGCTTCGAACGAACCGGAGCGGTGTAATAAAATTTTTCTAGTGAGAAAGTTGCGTCGAACCAAACCGAACGAGCAAAACATTTTCGTGGTAAACATGTTTTCGTTGTAAGTAGGATTATCTTGATCCCCTGCCCTTTGTTTCTTTCTTATTTGTGATTACTTCACCACCACCACCTAGTGCCATAGATGTTTGATAGGTGAATTTTATTCTAGTCTGAATTATCAACTTCTTGTCTGCTAGTACTACAGCCATTGACTTTAAAATAAAACTCAATGACTACAGCTACTCAGTTCCACTAGCCATAATATGGGGCGGATTCCTCAAATAGCATTTAGTATAGATACAAAAATTGAAAGTATTTTATTTCATGATCTGATTAGTACCTTCTAATTGTTCTAGTATCAGTTAATATTTTGTTTGTACTATTAAACCAAAGTCAGACAATCTTAATATAGGAATAATTAATTGGACAAAAAGGTTTACAAAAATAATCAAATTGTAAATGTCAGCACAGAAATCATTTCAACTAAGCAGGTTTAACCGAAAAAAATACATACAATATACAATGAAAAATAGGTTACCATGAAACCAGAGATGTAATTTGGAAACATTTCAATATGACCAGAATAAACAGAACATGCACAAAATTCCAACCTCCGTCATACACTGACAAAAAAGAACTTTTCTGAATTTCCAATGCAAGTGAAAATTTTTACACAAAAACCGCATGCACATGAAAGCGTGGGGACAAAATGTGGCGAGAACTTATAAAAGTATTCTTTTAATATCGGCGTCGTCTCTTGCCGCATTACATTTCTGTCTCAGCAGTAATTGTGCTTAGAGTGCAGAACGATTTCCGATTACCTTGATTACTGTTCATAGGTGTTAATAAGTTGGAATTTTTGAGGACTATTTTTCGGCTATTTTGTGATTGGATTGAACTTTTTTGGTGCGTAGTGGCTGACAAGTGTTAGTGATAATTGGATATTTAAGGTGAGTTTTTTTATTTAATACGCCCATAAATTTCCATATTTTTTTAAATTAGATGCACACTTTTGTGCAAGCATCCTATTCTCTCCATAAGCGCAATAAAAAAGTTAGTCTCCTCTAAACAACATAAAAAGGAGTTTGAAAAGTTTTTATTTTTGCTTGTTACAGTTTCTTTTATGCAAGACGTATTTCAATTTTCGAGGAAATATTTTTTATTCTTGTTGGTTTTATTCACGTTTTAACGACATTTTTTTTCGCTTAATTTGATTTTCTAATTTTTCACATTATCATCTGTTATTCTATGAATTATCAATAATTTATATTATCAATAATTATAATTTCTATGAATTATCATTTTACTTTCCTTGGCTCGTTTTCTTTTAATTTTGACAATTTTTTATTAAAAATCAATCCTTTTTTTCAAATTTAGAAAAGGATATGTTTTATCCTTTGTTGTTTTTTTTTAACTGTTATACAGCGTACTTCCTTAACATTGGTAAAAATTTCTTGTTCGTGAAATTCTGTTCATCGCATAAACTTTTTATGTTAAATCATAATTTGAGCTTGGAGATTTCAAAATTTCAATCAGGGGCGTACCATTCTGGTGGGGTAAAGGATAAAAACAATTCCATTTTTCTATAGTACCAACTTTTCCAGAAAATCTCAATTTTCTACATCTATGCATCGGCACCCTGAAGACGGTACCCTCAATATTTTCGAAATCGCATACACCGAAATATTGTTTTTTTTTTTTAATTTTTACACTGCATCAACTTTTGACATGATATTTGATTATGAGCTCAAAATTTTAAAATTTGTATCAAAAGCGCGTCTAGGATCATTTTTTCATAAAAATAGGTACCTCAGGAATCACCCTACGAATTTTTAACCAATGTTCAGGGAAAGCTCTAATAATGTTTTTTATAAAGTTTTCTCGCAGAGTTGCGGTGATTTAAATGAATTGATTCAAATCAGTGATGTAAATCGCGATTTTAATTACATGATTTCTTAAAAAAAAAAATTATGATTCAGATCACATGTTTTAAAAAAATATATTTTTCCTTCTCTGCTTCTATTTTTGAGAAGTGAAACTAAATAAAGTCATCAAAATACAAGTCATCATTTAGTCTTTCCGATGCTCTATTTGTTGTTTTTGTTTCTTAAAAATGATGAAATAATATCAGTTGAGTTAGTATTTAGTTATGTTTCACGAATTTTCTTGAATAAGACCCAAGTTAAGTGTGACAGTTGTTAAGTTGCGTTGTGTTTATGTGTTAAAACTTGAAATAAAATATTATGTTCAGAATAGATCTAGGTATCTGAAATATTATTATTTAATAAAACACAATACATGATACATAAAAAAAATCGGATTTTTTTTATTTATTTTAAAATAATCATCAACAATGTTTCTGGACTGTTAAATAATTTGGGATACCTTTTTGTTCAAAGGGAATATTCTGTCTCCATTTATTTTTTTTAACTCCTTGTTTTTCATTAACTGCCTCAAAAAACAATGATTTTGTAAAATTGAACTATTTCTTGTGTCTATTTCAGCCCTTATTATTGATCAGTTTAAGTCGATAATCATGAAAAATGGCTGTGTTTAAAAATAAATGACAAACAAAAATATTTCAGTTATAAAATATATGTATATTTTCAATAATGATATTATGTAATTATTAGTATAATATATCTGGATGGAATGAATGAGGAGCATAAAAGAAGTTCAAATTGCAGAAAAAACATCAGACAATGATACTTTTCTTTTCATTGTTAGTTTGGGTTAGACGTAATCAACATTCTGGACTTGGGTAATTGATTAGACAATCAAAACTAAAAAAATAATACATATTTTTCAGTTTTGATTTACTCCAAATCTGATTTCTAAAATAATTATTTTCCTCAGCATTTCAATTCAATTAACATTCTACCTACCTATATTTTCAACAATGGAAAAAAGTATTGTGGTGGAGAAAAGTGGAAAGCTTTTTTCACAACAAGTCATGATTTTTTCCTTGTTTCCAAAACAATTTATAATCACTACTTTGATTGATGATAGTCTTTTCGTCACCTTGGGAACTTCTGTATAATCTTCGCAATACCATAATTATTTGTTTTCTATTAGATATTTACCCAACTTGTATCATCATACGTACATCCATACATTTCAGTTTCTTTGTTTGTCCGCCTAAAAAGGAGAAACTGCATTTTTCTCAAATTCAGATTGACAAAGGATAAATATGTTGGAAATGAAAAAAAATTACACTGTAATATTCCTAGTTGATTATGTTCATTACATGACTCAATAAATCGTATTGAGAGTGTATTGTAGGTATGTAAATACAATGTTCAATAGAGATAAAATAAAAAAAATACCGATCACAAAGAAAATTGTTTGGGAATATATTAAGAAAAAGATTTAGAATTGCATATTGAATTAATCGATGTCATGGCAATATTCAGACTAATTAAGATTGGGCAGATCTGTCATGAATATACCGCTTCAATCTTCTTATACTATAACTGAACTTTTATATCTTTTCACGCATATTAATTGTGTCTATGACATTGAAAAATCAATTAGAGTTCGAATGTGCATGATCGATTACAATAGGATATAGTTCTTTGAGTTGCATAATTCTTGGTTTGCTAATCATCACACTATGATGAGAAATTTGATTACTATCAGATCATCGGAGTTTGAAATCAATTTTTCGGTTTAAAAAATGTAAAAATATCTGTTTAACAAGTGTTTTATTTCTGTAATATTTTTGCTGATCGTTCCAACTTCAAGCTGTCTCTTTAACATCTTACTGATTGGTTTGGGGTTTCAATGTTTCTTGTTGTATGATTTTTATCATTTTTGGAACTTGATTTTCTCTACACATTAGTTGTTTTTTTAAGATTGCTTTGATGTTTTATGTGTTCATTAATTGACATAACTTCATGTGATATTTGGAGTGGTGTTGTGAGTTGACATTTTTGAATAAAATGGAACAATAATTGAAAATCATCAGACTGGGAAGGTAGTTGAAATAAACAAACATCTGAAAATAGCGCGTTCAAATTTATTAGAAACATAATAAACACACAAAATGGATACTATCCCTAGAGAAAACTAGTTGATAACAATAAAAAAACATTTGATGAAAAAAAATGTCAATGAACTCGCAAATATTTTCAAATGAAATAAAATTATTATCAATCGTCAAATTCTAGTAATTGGAAGTAACAACGAACTGTAAATAATACGCTAAATCAACTCCTCCCAGAAAACCCTTTAAACCCATTGCCAAGCAATCTCAACATTTGTTTTTATTATTCTCTTTTTTATTATTCTTTCGCAACTTTGCTTTTGTTTTATTTTCTTAAATATGTATATTTTTTTCTAGTTGATATGTATTTTTTCAATTAATATAATTACTCTTTGTTGTTTTATTTGTCGTGCATGTCCCTTGATTATGATAATTTTCCTTTGCGCTATCTGTTGTGTGTGATTTTCTTTCCAACGCTCATACATCTATTTCTATAATTTTTGTTGAAACGAGGACTTTATCGTCCTTTTAATATGTTTGGTCCAGGCGAAATAATGAGGTTATAAATATCCACACTAGGGGAGAAGGAAGTGAAGTTCTAAATTCCTCTCAAATTTATTGAGTTAACTAAAACCCTCGAGGCGTTTCGACTCAACTAGCCATTATCAAGAGGGAGTCTGTAGATAAAAATGATGATGATAAATTATAAATATGTATCCTCTGTCCCTCTTATTCCAAATACCCACTTCTGATCAAAACTTTGAAAATATCTTTTAATTTTTGAATCCAGCTCATGAAATTCAGTTAATATAAAATTTTGTTATTTTATCAGAAGGGTTTTTATAAATTTTTAGAAAAAATCATCATCAATGTCATGAAAGGGCTTGTGTTCATTATTAGACATTTGTTCATATGAATCTTCTTTCTTTATTTTTGATTGTAGAGTCTACTAATGAAATGTTTTCATGTAATCTTTGGACACCCTGTATACAGAGTCCGGAAATGTTGAGCAAACAAATCAGGGGAGAATTCAAGACCGAAAATAAATGCGAATTTATAAACGGTGATACAGGCGGGTGTTGAAATTGAATTTTATTTGCACTTTTTTTGCAATACTTTTCGCCACGCTCATAATATTCTGACAAAATCTCGTATTTGAGACTTTATCGGGATGAGGAATACAAATTTGCCCACAGTTTTTTCGCATTGTGTAGAGGGCGCCACATATACGAGCCTATACATTGATTTGAATGGTCCCATTTTTTTGTGCTACACATAATTTCAGTGAATATTTTTATTCCCCAAACCTTTTGACATGAAAAAGGTGTTCAACTTTTGTTTTGATAAATATAACCGTTTTCGAGAAAATTGCTAAAATAACTTCGCTTGCATGTGATTAATACGGATTTCGGGGATTTCAGAAACGGCAAGAGATACAATATTTGTTGAAAGGGAAAAAATTGCCCAATTCTAGCCTAACCAGATGCTGTATCGGAATTAGAAATATCTTCTGGGGTTTTTAAAATATCGAGCAAAATCACCATTTTGTAAACAGATTTTATAAAATTTGGTAGTTTTGTATAAGCGACTTCAGCCAATCGAATGACGTTAACGAATTTAAAAAAAAAAAAAAAATTAAAAAAAGTTGGCTATCGGTAGAAAATCCAGAATGCCTAGAAACATTGTTTACGTCATCTGATTGGCCGTAGTCGTTGATACAAAACTACAAAATTTTATTAAATTTGTCTACATATCATCTCTTTATACTTCGAGAACCCCTGCAGATATTTTGATTTCCATAGAGCATCCGATTGGGCTCGGACTTCCTTTTCTGGAACCCCAATTTCGGTGTATCTCGTAAACCCTGTCACTCTGTATATCACAAAAGAGAGATTATGAACAAATATTCCGCTATTTAAAGTTTGGGAACTTTTGATCACTGGGCCATATTTCTTGATTACTTACCTATCAATGATTAATCAAATACTACCTATAGTTTTATTTCTACATTTAGACATATTGTATTATGAAAGTAAGATTTAGATAGTTCTAATTGGTAGTGATAAATAATGAAAAATAATTGTATACTACTTAACATAACATGTTCGATAAATCTAGCCTAATAAAAATAATCAAATTCTGCACCCGTGGCTATTTTTAGACCAAATCCGGTGTTAGCACAAGTGCTCTGACTTTGTAGTTAGTAACATTCTAGCTAGATGAAAAGTTTAAGCTACTCGTTTCAATAAGTAAACATCTCTACTAATTATTCAACATCATCATCGGATACTTACTCCAAATGTAAGTAAACAACTCCTACATGACAGTAGATATATTTTTCTGGCTATGATCATAAATCAATGTTTTTATTGATTGGAATTCGAATTTGTAAGCAGATCTTCGAAAAAATTTTGTTTCGTATTGTTGAAACATTTGTTTTTTAGGTGCCCTGAAAATAGTAAAATGTGAAACTTTTTCCTTCATATTAAGTATATCGAAAACAGCAACCAAATTTCAAGGTGCAGTTTATTAGAACATAATTTTAACTTAAAAAACAGAAATATCGAAGACGCCAGACTGTTGATTTTAATGACTCCTAATTTCCATCCCACTCATATCCATTACCTCACAATCTTCAAACCGTTATTATTTCAATATTTTTGTCGCTTATAATATTTCAATAATACCGCCATATTATCATCGTGAGAATACCATTTCAAAGCCATACCATTATACAAAATAACAGATGACACCTTGTATTGAACGATTCGGATTATGATTTGATTTGTTTATATTTCGAAAGAGATTTGGGACTTTGTGTGAAAATGTAGAAACGTCTAATAGGATTCCCTAAAAGAACCAATTCAACGCTAACAATAAGTATTGTAATTTTGAGCTTTGGTATAGACTGTATTTTATCTATACAGGGTGTCTCAAGGTGACCTTCCGTAAGAATATCTCAGGAGATGAGGCCATTGGAAATTTCAAGCTTATACAAGGTTAATCTTATTTTGAATGCTTAATAACATGAAATAATAAAAAAGGAGGTTTTCATTTGAAAAAAAACTTTTAACGATTTTCTCGAATTAATTTTTCATTATAGTTTTTGGTCACCCTGTATCAATTAAATCACAAATATCCACGCAGTCTTCCTACTTTACGAGAAAAATAACCAGAATCAAATTTTAAGGGCTGCTGTAATGGTGAAGATGATATTCCTTTATGCCCGCAAATGTAATTTTTGACGTTTGATTTATAATATTTCATAACGGTTGGACTTGGCTATATACATAGAATGTGGCTGAAATTTTGCATACAATCAAATAATGAATACATTTATAGGGTTTCCCATTTCAATCAGCGAGTTGACACCTACTTCCGGTTTAATCGGTCCATTTTCAGGCACCCGATTCGCTTTCGCCCTATATAAAAAAGTGAGAAAATGTAGTGAAAATATTTTAATTTTTAGGGTAAAAACCAAGTCATATTCAGTTTAGTTTTGAATAATTCGTTAATTGTTTTAAGGAGGTTTATCCAATTGCAAATAAAAATATTGAAACAAATCTGATCTTATTACTATGCTTGATATACACTAACACTACGTGGCGACAAAAACGATCAGGTTTTCTAGAAAGTGCAACAAAATTAGATTAGATAAAGAAATATAGAAAAACTGTCCAATCATTTAATTTGACATTTTGTGCATGGAAATGCATCAATACATTTTTAGCTGCTGCGCCAGTGATGAGAAACGTAACATCAAAGATAAGTCACATACCATTTTGAAAGTGAATTTGATATCTCAGTTTTTCCACATTATCGTTACAAACTCCAATAAAATCACTGATAAATTTAAAAACAAAAATCATTTTTTGCAAATTAAAACCCTAAAATGTTGCCATTCTATGTTATTTTTAGCATTTAAAATAAAGGTGAGGTTCTAGAAGATTATTAAGTATCAACGTTGAGGCGACCTCGTAGAGACCCTCATCTGGCTCAGTTTGGTGGATAATTATGAGTCGCGTCGCCGACGTTGGTGCGACGTTGTTTCCCGTTCAACATCGCTCTGCGCCCGGTCGATGGAGTGAGTCAATTTCAGAACTATCATCAGTGATCATTTGTGAAAGATGCATGAAGCACTGAGCTTTTCGCAAACAAGCAAGTTAACATTTTAGTCGCAAGCTCATACACAAATGGCCACCATGTAGGTACTAAACAGTTATAAATATCCCTAATCATTCGTTTTCAAGTGTTTCTCTGGAACGTAATTTGAAACCCCGTGAGTTTTCTTGATAAATGTGTCGATGCTACTACCAAATTTTCCCAAGCGCCCCTTCTTTTTTCTGATTTTGAAAATACCCTGCTTCGTTGAGTTCTACCTCCCTTTATAGAAAACTACCTGTACAAACATTTTTAGATTTATTGGGTCACCAAAGTCAATGAGACTCGACTAAAATATTCTCAAAATGGTGACAACTTTTTTATTTCAAATAGAACACCCTGTATATCAGTACATTTGTGTATTTCTCGTGAAATTTTGGACATATTTTTGTGTATAATGTCATACCAACGGTTTTCGACATAAATATCTAGATTTTTATGTCATAAATGACGTTTACAAGCCCCACAATGATTAAGATTTTTTTCTGTATGACTGCCTTTATGATTGAATTTCGAATGGACTCCTTTTTATATATATTATATTCTGATTGTAAACTACTATATACAGGGTCAGCAATAATGAAGTACAAGTGCAGTCGTAATTTTTTTCATATGAAGAGCCAGGGGGAAGAATGGGACGTCCATATCACGCTTGAAAAAGGGTAATCAGTGCAAAATGTGGTTTTCAACCTATAATTTACCGTGGTATGCTTGCAGTGACCAATAAAGCTGACGGTTCAAAGTTTTAACGGATAAAATATTAGGCATGCTAGGATAAAATATTAGGCATGCTAGGAGAAAACGATGCGTCAGTCGAAAAAACGCTGAGAGTCCCATGTGCCGTGCTCATCATGAAGCGTCACGACATTTGTTTTTTGTTCGCAGTTGATTTTTAAGTTTTATCGTACGCGGTGCGTGTGATTATAGAGAACATCACATCTAGTACTTCAAAGATATGGGCAACCCTGTAAAATTTTGTGGAGGAACTGCACAAAATTACTTCAGCAACCTACCACACCAATGAGAACTCTTATTTTCAATTCAATATTTTTTTCATACATTAAATTTTTCTTCACAAAAATGCAAGAATTTTATCCAAACAGCTTCAATCAAATTGATGGAATCAAGGGGGAAAATCGATGAGATTCCCCGGCTCAGATGAAAAATCGATGAGAGTCACTCATCATTTTTTCGCAGTTTTTTGTGTTCTCAGCTAGAGTTTACTCAGGAATAGTAATGAAAACAACATTCTTTAGTATCGCAGTAGGAAAGATCATGAGAAAATCATCAGTGTCAATTATCTCGTGAATAACTTTTCGGTTAAATGTACAGTGGCTTCAGACTTAAAATTATGATTATCTCAATATTATAATTAATGGACTTTCACCGTTTTTTCCCCTGGCTCTTCATATGCAAAGCCCCTATTTTTATAATTTTATCTTATCAAGAAATGAAAGTGAAGGCAACTTTGTGTTAAGTATACTATTACTCTATTACACAAATTGTGTTTAATTATTGAAATGTCATTATTTGTGGTTTTTTAATATTTATTATCATCTACCTACTAATCGTACCGGGGCAAACTCTACGCACGGAAAATTTTCTAAGATTAATGTTACGAAGTTTTATCAAGAACCATCAAGATAGTCACTAGAAGAGAAAACGCCATTCGTAAAAAAATGTTTAGTTGTCAATACTTCGAAAACTATACATTTCTGTAATAGACAACTTAATATATCACGAGGAACCGCTCAGTGCTTTTCATGAAAAACTTGGTGAATTATTTGAAAAGTCATTTCCTAACAAGAAATTAAGAAAGAAATGGGCCAAGCCTTGGATAACCAGAGAAATAAAAATGTCAGCCAATCCTTAATCACGATCCAAAAATTTGGTCTGAAAAATACTCTTTTCTTGAAGTACTTGTCTGATTATCGACGTATTTATAGAAAGATAATAAAGGAAGCCAAACATTTGCTCAGAGTCGAAAAATCCGCAAAAGGAGACTTGGAAAATGATAAATTAACTCAGAGAAAAAAATCAGTCTCCCGATGAAACAAAAATGTCAGCCAATGCATTCTCTGACTATTGTTGCCATATACTTATAATTGTATTTATAAGTATATGATTGTTGCGAACTAGCATCCACCCTTAAAGGTGGCATCACTGCAAATATCTCATCTAATGCATCCTCCTACATGTCAAGGCTCAGGGTCACACCGTCCTTCTTCTTCACGCCAACAGATTAACGAGATTAAAAACAATCTTCTCAGGACTGCCAGGAAACATAGTTGGGGTAGGGGCACTTGCAGACGCAATCTATCATTCATTTGCTCATGGATACTTCCCAAGTTGTTTGAAAAAAGCAGAAATTATACCAATACTCAAAGGTTAAGATGCTGAAACTCCGGCATTTCGCTGCTACCCACTTTGTCGAAAATTGTTGAAAAACAGTGAAAAAAAAATTCCGAGCATTTTTGAGATAGAATCACATTATCATCAGTGATCAGTTTGGCTCTCAAGAAAACATCGACACCAAAGATGCAATTTTCTCTCCCTCACTACTACATTGAAGGCACACAATACGAGATCTGCAAATGTTATTCCACTACCGATTCCGCACAGAGCTTTGATAAGAAAACTCAGTTTTTTATAATTCCAAAATTTTTAATCATTTGCCACTTGTGTTGCGGTTCACGGCATCCTCAAACCTTTTCAGAACCAGACTGAAGAAGCTGTTGTTGAAGAAGGTAATCTATAATCTTGATGAATTCTATTCGGCCGAGCTTTAAACTCAATCGTATCTGAATATTTGCAGCTCATCAGCGTATTTTTAGGTTGCATGTTTTGTGTGAAGACTTTTAAATGTGTTTCTGGCCAGTTTGTCCTGTGATCTTCTATTTTATCAACATTTTATCAAAAAAATGTATGCAATACGATTTTTATAGTTGATGTTCGTAGTATTGTATTATTATCTAGTAGTTTGTACTCTCTGCTTTGCCAATGAGTTTTTCTTCTGACAATAAAGCATAATCTAATCTAATCTATAAAGTTCCCCTCATTTTTTATGCTTAATAGAAGGGAATTATAAATTGAAAAAATTGCCTTTTTGTATTCTGTATAACTTATTTTTCGTTCCTCATTTTTACACACTCTGTAGTAATTCACCATCAAAATATCTACAGTATATATATCGTGAAGGCTCTCCTATAGAAAAAAATGTTAATTTCTGTATAATGCCTTCTGAACGTCATTTTTGACATAAAATTCAAGATAAGTCCAAATGGCTATACTTAGGTATGTATAAACAGAACAATATGTCTAAAATTCTCCGGAGAATCCAAAATTGTACTGATAAACAGGGTACTCCATTTAAAATAAGAATCTTGACACCTATACAGGGTGTTTCATTAATATTGCGAAAAAAAAACAGTATGAGTTTCCCTGCCTAGAAATATGCGTAAAAATGATTAAAAAATCTGATTTTCCACTTAAAAATTCAATACAGGCACGTCCAAAAAAGTTACGGCTATTAATAATAGGAAAAATAAGTGTAGGTAGCGCCCTCAACAAGCTAGAGCCATACTAAGATCAAATTCAAATTTCGCACGAGAAAAAAACATCAAACACCAATTTTCATCAAAAGATCTACATTAGTGCAAATACTATTTAGAAAAAACAAAAATAAAACTTCAACACCCTGTAGCTCTGTAATGAAGCATTTCTGGACACATGTTTATGAGAAGTTTTCTTCTTATTTTCAAGCGTGAAAACTCTTCCTGAATTTTTTCGCAATATTAATGAAACACCCTATATAGTGTCACCATTTTAGAAATACTCTAGCTGTGTTGCTCTCATTGATCCTGTACTTGAACCAATTTTTAAAAATCATCCAGAAAATGTCATATTGCATCCAATATAAATATTTTAAAACGCCCTTCATACCCCGAATAGGTGAACTTTTTATACCTAGCCAACCACCAGCCGAAGCGACGTAGTACTTATCTATCGAAGACATTAATTTTACTTGTGTTTTCTTCCTTTCATCACTATCTGGCAACGCCGCCTCCAGTATACGTCACTCAAACGCTATGAGGCTCATCGGAAATGTTTCACCCTTTACTATATTGCTTGTTCAACAAGTAATATTAAAGGCTCCCGAGTTTAAAATGTTGATCGTTTGTAAAATTGACCTTCAAAAAATCAAAAAGGAATTATTTTCCGTTATGTGGAACTTCCTCTCAGTAGTTTTTCGACAACCATATTTCACTACGAACAATTATTTTCCTTTATATTAATCGAGAAATCTACCCACACTACGTCAAAGCATTCTTAAATTTTATGATAATGATATGCTAATGTCAGAGTTATCTTTTCCGTGTCAATAAAAATACAAATCAGAAAAATAATGTTGAGCTAGGTCGTAAACCATATGTGGTAAACCATCACCTTTAAATTTAAGTTATTAATGTAAAGTCCCAGCTGTGAGTTTATCTGGGGTGAAGTAGTGAATCGGTCTCTTATTATTATAAATTCAACAAGAACGAGTGAACATGAAAGGTCATTGCTTTTGATTTATTAACGCTATTACGACAAAGTAAAATCGTTGATTGAAAAGAACTCTTTTGTTTCTTCTCAATCAACGGTAAAATTGATTTTTATGTTCTATACACTATTCGCACTTCTGAATATTTGATGAACCAATCTAATTAAGGCCAATACCCATATCCTATCCATATCTAAATTGATTTAGGGAATTCCGTATTTTTTGTTATAAAAGTCAACTACCGAACTGCTGGCATTTCACATAATATCGAAACATTTGAAAAATGTTGTTAATTAACCTTCAAAAAACCTGAAACAGATCTAATTAAGACAACACCACACACCCCGCTCATTCGATGATCAATGAGATCCTATGAATGTCATCATAAATTTGATTATTTAGATAATATTATACCTGCATAAAAGTGAGGACAAATTCAATATTCCTAAAGTGAAGCGAAAAGGCATCTGATTTTTAACAGTTAATTACATAGAAAATTTCCTACCAGTCAATTCTAACCAATCATAGGCTTGCATTTTAACATGTTGCTATGGCAACGACCTAATTTTATCGGAAATCACCCTACTCATAATCACGTGACTGAAAGATTAATAAGTGGAAATCTCCCTGGCTTTGCATCTGAATGTAGCTCCAATATGATTAAAGTGTTGCGGTCCCCACTCTCCCTAACAATCCCACACTGTGGTTGGTGCATGGGAGCTACATCCAGCCGCTACTATTAAATCTTCCCAAATAGTTTTGGCATGAAATTTTCTTGCCGAATCTCCCGCGAGCTCGAATTAAAAATCCGGAAATTTGTTCTCGTTGCGAATTTTCAAAAAATTCGCAACTCGACAAAATTTCCGGAAATAATTCGCTAGGGAGATTATAAGTGAAAATCTCCTACCAGTCAATTCTAACCAATCATAGGCTTGCATTTTATTATGTTGCTATGGCAACGACCTAATTTTATCGGAAATACCCCTGCTCATAATCACGTGACTAAAAGATTAATAAGTGGAAATCTCCCTGGCTTTGCATCTGGATGTAGCTCCCATATGATTACAGTGTTGCCGTCCCCACTCTCCCTAACAATCCCAACCCAACCCAACCCAACTTTCACAGACAGAGATAAGGCAAACAGCAACACTGTGGTTGGTGCATGGGAGCTACATCCAGCCGCGAGTGCTTGACAGCTGTTAAAAACAATGACAAATATTTTTGATAAATGATTTATTTTCAACTTCCAATACAAAGTTGCAATGTTATCAATTATGGACAAGATTGGTTATAACTTCCAAATGTTTTATAAAATCCTGATTCCCTTCTTTCTTCCTCAATGGCGAGTAGAGTAAGGAGCCGTTGGTTTCTTCCACTAAATGCGAGGTGAGTCCAGGGTTATGTTTTTTCCTTTGAATATTTTCCAATGATCAGTTTTAGCATGAAATTTTCTTGCCGAATCTCCCTAGAGCTCGAATTAAAAATCCGGAAATAATTCGAGCCCTAGGGAGATTATGAGTGATAATTCTAACGTTGAGGAGAACGCTGAAAAAATATGCATGGAGTGGGCGGTTTCCATTGAACCTATGTATGGGTATTTCTTAGTCACTCTTAATCATCACTCATAATGCAGAGGTAAACCAGGCACTGAAGAGGCTTTCGAAATCAAGTCGAAGACGGTATTAGATTGTTTGGGAGATAAAACGGCATTAGTCGAAGTACAAATCAAAGTAACTCTATAGGGACGCATATTCATATCTAACGTAGCGTATCGCAGGTCGAATTTAGCCGAAACCCATTTTATAAACCTCATTGGTGATCGCATTTTTGTCTTCTGGTGATCAAGAACCTAAAATATGAATCCTAATTGTTCATAATAATACTATGTTTCTTGTTTGGTTAATGCTTATTGATTAAGGCCTGAGTTACATTGAATTTCACTTAGAAGTAGAAGTGACAGATTTCCGCTTGCCAAACGGGAATCATATGCTACCATCAACATTGAATTTGGCGTAAAACTGACTTAACGTAGATGGTAGCATATGATTCTCGTTTGGCAAGCGGAAATCTGTCACTTCCACTTCGAAGTGAAATTGAATGTAAACCTTAAATAAAGGTATCATCATTAGAGCTACAACATCCCGATTTTGGGGATCTTCACTCTTTAATCTTAGCGGTTGAGATATAGGATGTTCTGTAGCTTATGAGGAATTATGAATCATGAATCAACCCGCAAAAAATAATAATCTGTTTTCGAAAATTGCAAAAAAGTTCAGGAGATTTTGTGCGAAAAGTTATATATTTTTTTTTTAAAACTTTTGATTCAGGATTAGTTTGATCAAGTTTTACTCAGGATGAATTAGTTTTTGTTTGGTAAATATTATTCAAAAATTATCTTCATGTGTTGGTCTATGCGCTAAATTGGCAGGTACTAAGTATGCATTGAAGATCATGGAGAATAAGTTATGATTGCAATAAGTTACGTTGAATATGAATTAGCGGGACCAATGCCCAGTGGAGAATCGCCCAGGGGCCCGATCCTTGATAGAAGGGAGAATATTTTTGAGGGAGCAGACCAGTTCCCATCTCATGATTTTATCCATCCCTCCCTTTCCCAGACTTTCTCTATTCTTGAAATGCGGGAGGCTATAATAGTTAAGTGGAACTGTCAAATTTTCGCTTGCCAAACGGGAATCAAATGCTTCCATCTACATTGTATTTGTGTTCAAAGTCACGCTCACGCCAAATTCAATGTGGATGGTAGCATATGATTCCCGTTTGCGAAGTGGAAATTTGACAGTTCCACTTAATTCTACTGACTCAAGTCAATAGAACAGACTTCTATCAAAAATGAGGTGAACATTTTTGATCCCACTTTCAAGAATAGGTATCATTATTTTCGAGAGAACCACGCCTTATTTACTCCCAGGGGGTGAATCAAAACACATGAATCACTGGTAAAGCCTTCCAGGGATAATTCATTCAAGGGCTTTTCTTGATGTTCCATCTACAAGCATGGAAGACTTACACCAGAACTCAACAAGGAAAGCAACAAATCTCATTATACAGGCCATATTTCCTTCAAAAACCCTTTAGCGTAATGGGGATGGCTGATGACCCATTAGGCAAAGGGTTTTGGAAAGAGGTTGAAACACTTGAAGCGTAGAACGCAACAAGAGAAATACCAGGGAGAGTGTAAGCTCAGACCAGACCGAGTAAAATCACTTTCACTGACACAATTTCAAAGCTTCTCAGTAGCGACGGAGCTGGAACTGTAGAAGTAGAACAGATAAGAATACAATAGAACTGCGTTAGCAAACGGCAATACAAGAAACCTTAAGGGAGAGTTTCAGTGGGTATACATTGGCTAGAGAGAGTCACACTACTTATTTAGGATCTCATAAGTGAACTGAGTGTTCGTGGTTGAATTTTTCAGCCAAATATAGCTCCGTACCTTTCTTGCAATGTTCAGGATCGGTCCTCTCAGTACTAAGTGGATGAACAGAGTGGACCACAGGAAAACCTTGTGGTACCCCTCGCTATTATGGGCAGGACAGTTGAAGTGGCTTTATCCACCCCAATTTTTTTGATGTTGATTTTAAGTAGTTTCGCCTTCAAAATATAAAAATCTAGAGTTTTCTACAAGAATGATGTACTCTTTTCTTGCCTTCCTGGGACGCAACATTTTCGGGAAAAATGCATTTGAAAAAACTGACTTTAGTTGGTTCAATAGCTGAGCTTGAGTTTTTGGGAAAATTGATATAACCTCGCCATCTTGAAAATAAGGGTTCTACGTGTTTTTCTCCGTTCTCATTCGACCTACGATAAAATAGGATCATAGAATAACCATAGTTGTGCAGAATCACATTCCCAACAACTTTTATTGCAAACTTTTTCTTATAAAATCAATAGTAAAAATTTGCTGGGAACATGTAATTCTCCAAACTCATATGCCATATAGAGGAATCACACTATAGATTCAATAAACGACACAAAAACGTCAAATAT
Organism: Orchestes rusci; assembly: GCA_958502075.1. NCBI lineage: Eukaryota > Metazoa > Arthropoda > Insecta > Coleoptera > Curculionidae > Orchestes > Orchestes rusci. Next base: position 12,306,039 of record OY293304.1, on the reverse strand, counting down.
TAGAGAATCTGTTATAACCTGATTACATCTTGTCCCTATTGTTGACCTTAATGAGTTAAATCACTCACTGTTTATTGTTTATAAAATAAAGAGAATAATGACCTTTAGTTGTGCACAAATCAAGCTCATTGACAAAACTATTGCACAATTAAGTCCAATAGTTCTTCGACATACCCATGTTCAGTAAAAAGGCAAATAATGGGCACTCATCAAAACGATTTTCCTAAAGCACAAGATTGACAATGACCTGAAATAGAAAATCACCGGCCGTTCACTTTATAATTTAAAAGCTATTCATCAAGAGCGATGTTATAACGAACACCTGTTAATATTTCTATTAAATCAAGCCTGATTCACCACTCTTGGTCGAATAGAATATTTTGGAAAAAAATATAATTGCACCTTTGTGCATGGTAAGATTGGATGGCTACGAATTGTTTGGAAAGTTGATGTTAGTACATGGATTTATCATAGTTTGGTGAACATAGTTCTCGCCCTGTTTTATGTTAGTGAATAATTGTGTGAAGTACAAAAACTAAGGTTGTTTTTGCAGAAGGTCATAAATTACATTTTGTTAATCTGGCAAATAAACAAATTGAAAAGCTTATTAGCACCAAACACTAGAGTTTTCGAATATTTACTTGCTCCATTCTGAGAATCTCCTTTACTTTCCAATGAATTTTAAATTAAATATAATTTAGTACATCAAAGTCCGTACAAGAGCTTGGAAAAATCAGCACTAAATCATGTATAAGGGGACTGAACTGACAAACCCCCTTTGACTTTTGATATTTTTGTTATTAGACTAGACATATAAACAAGAAGTGATCTTCTTCTTCTTCTTCCTTCTTAGAAATAGGCGAACCGCCTGTTTGTTTGCGTCGTCTCTACCCGTCAGACTGCCAAATTGTCGCTCCATCGCTTTCGTGGCCGCCCTAAGCTTCTTCGACCTAGCGGTGATTTGTCACGCGCAATTCTGACTATTCTTCCGTTGTCCATTCTGCTGATGTGCTGGTCCCACTCTCTCTTCCTATCAAGTACCCATTCGTTTACGTTTTCCACCATGCATGCTCTCCTTATGTTCTCACTTCTCTCCCTGTCCAGAAGGGTCTTTCCAGCTATTCTGCGAAGTACTCTCATTTCGGATGTCTCTAGTAGAAGAAGTGATGTTATTAGAAATGAATTACAGTATTAACAGAAAATAATCCAGTATTAGTAGGGAAATAATCTTTAGTTATTAATGTTTGATTGACCAACAATAATAATGGTCTTTCATTTCTTACGGTGTCAAGGGTATTTTAGAAAATGCCACCAGACAGATTTTGTTCAATATTACAACAATGCAATTTTTTTTTCTGGACAAGAGTGGATGAAAACCTATTTCACCACCTATTTCATTAGATACATGTGATGAATACTTTAGTTCATAACTCACGGAAAGCTGACAAACGTACTTAGACCGATATGATGGAAACGACTCCATAAATATACTGGGTGACCCAGTTTTATCCGACAATATTCGACAAACAGAATATGGGCATAATCCATAATCGCGCAACAGTTATAAATACTGAGGCCTAAACATAACCAACAATGTAACTCTCTTTGACGCCATCTGAGTTTGGTTCAAGTTGAATAAGTTTTTGTTAGTTTGAAGTCAACTTGCGTTGAGTTTGGGTTGGAACTAAAGAAAGAAAGAACGAAAAACCGTGAGAACGTGGAACGGGCAAAAAGGAGAATGAAAAAAAAAGAAACTGAGGAGCCACAAAAAATCTGAAATCCAAATTTCACTTCTGCAGGAAAGCCAGGGACGAACTAATCAAACGTTTACTTGTTCTCTCGCAATTCAGGGAACGTTTATCAATTGAGAGTTAACCCATGGGTTAGCTGACCTTCGATCAACTTGACCTCTGCCAAATGGACAAATATCAAACATTTTGGGGTTATCCTAAGGTTATTGCGTTATCCCAGGGGTTAAATCAATTGATAAACAGGCCCTCAGAATCCGAAATGGAATGGCTAACCCCTATAAAGCGGACTTCTTGGACGAGAAAGAAATTCTCAATGCAACTTTTCTTAGTCCTTGGGGCAAATTTCAGACTTCTTTATAAAGTCGTCTTTCAAGGATCATATTTAGCCATTGCCTGCCATAAACATATAACAAGTTACTGCATCAAATCAGATTTGATAGAATGTGAAGTATATGCTCAAGATAAAGACAAATCGTCGTTTTTTTTTTAAAAAAAAAACAGTTGTAGCGATTTTTCAGATAAAAATTTGACGGAATTCCAAGACTAATTTACGTAAACTTTGCACAGTCTCAATTGCAATTGGGGTAACATGATAACAAATACTATGCCACTTATTGCCTTATCTTGGAATACTTGTCTGTAATATTTGTAAACAAATATCCAGAACTAAGTTTCTAGGGCAACAGTTTTCTGAGCTTCTCAATCCATGGGGATATGATGGACATTTTATCTTTATTGATATTTTTGCAATAGGCTAGTTCAGTGAAATTTCGACAACGATGATTTTCCCATTATTATGTTATATCACACACCAATAACAGATAAACAAAATTTCAGCTCGATTGCATGAGAATTAAACAACTTACGGGCCTTCAAATATCAAAATATGTTTAGCGTCGCTGTGGAGTCACTGCATCTCTCGCCTCAATACCGGCTACCGGTTGAGCAACGGCACGCGTTAGTTTGAAATTGATTTATTGGGTTTTGGTCATAATTCTATCGTTCCAGGGTTCTGCTATTGATTTGTGATAAAAAAATGTGTGATGCGGACAGAAGAATATTTCAAACTGACAGTTAAGAACATCGCTTGTATCGACTGGCGACACTGTTCACTCAATACTGGTTAGAATCGACAAGTCCAGTGACATCATCGGTCGAGCTCGGAGATTTTCAAATTTGCAAGGTTTTGATAATTTATTTACATTTGAAACCGAGCTCAGAAAAAAAAATGCACAAGTACTAAATACAATACGCTTTTTCAGAATACTTAATACAAAAAATATGCTGGACAAGCCTATTCACTTATACAAAAAGAGTAGCCACAATCAACAATTCCTTTCAAAAAGCAGCAAAATCGATTTCTTGGACAAATATCGAAATTAGGCCGTTGTGGTTGTCATTACAGTAAACAATTTATATCAGCTTAAGAGAAATATCTCAAATTGATTTTCACCATTTGTTCCAAGTTAAAAGTATAACAATAACAATGATAGCTGTTTGTTTGATTGCAAAAATATCCGAGGCAGTAAAGGTATTAGATCGGTTAATGATATTCTATGGGATCAGAAACTTATATTGTTTTCGATTGGGAAAACAAGGGTTGCACTGGGTTTGACCTCGGGCAAAACCAGTTTTGATGAAAATTTGATCTGGGGCAATCCCAATCGAATATAAATTTTGAATGCTGTCTCTCTGTAACAGCGGAAGTGATTCCGAAACTTAATGCCTATTTTTTATGGCAAAAAAAACAAAATCTTGAAACCAATCAATATTTTTTGCCAGTCTCCAGCGCTCAAGGACCTCGTGCCAAAAAATCTCCACTGACTGCAAAACTCGTTGACCCAATCCAACATAGATATTTTCGATTGTTGCCCGATTTTACCAATCGAAAACACTATTTGTTAGACGTATTGTTCACTTATGGTGGTGAAGTTTGGCAGTTGGATGATGAATTCATCAAATTTCTAGAGGCCGCAGAAAGTCGAGTGGAGGAGTCATGGGTGTGGGACTATAGTCGAGGAAATGGGAATGAAGCAGCTGAAGTTGTATGGAGGGCACCGGAGAGACTATCAAAACAGAAAATGCAGTGAAAAAAAGCGACAGAGACCAAAGAAAAGCTGTAGAGAAGGCATTGATAGAGCAATGAACAAAAGAGGGCTACAAATAGGCCAATAGGCTGATCGTGTCGAATGATGACGGAACAGTTCAATCTTTAATGTTCCCCCTGTAACTAACCGTATAAAGGGACGAAATCTAGATCCCCGATATATGAGCACGTTCTGCATTTTTCAACCCAGTAGTGACAGCTGATGATGACAAAACGATAATAATTGGGCGCCATGTTAAAAAAAAATTCTGGCCAAAGAATGAATAACTACAAAGAGACAGCTACTTTGAATTTTCAGGGTATAATACGGATGAGAAGAGCTTCAAAAAGTGTTATTCCTCGACCCCACTTTATATTTGAAGGGTAATAAAGCACAAAATATTATATTATATTAACCTGAGATCTCTTGGATATCTAAAAAATGACGTCGTTTCACTGAGCTTAGTGAAATGGCAAGGCGGGGTGAGGGGATGGGTGTTTTGACGATTCGCGAGAGTGACCCAACTTCTATTCAAGTAAAGTTAGCCTTAGAAGAGATCTATAGTTTTGCTCTATAAAACATCCAACAGTGGACTTCAAGGCTCTCCTGAATAATTTGGGTCTCCTTGTTCCACAAATGGGTTTCCGCGTCCTTTCTCCAAAATATTGCTCAGCTCTTTTTTTTCTCTAAAAGAACAGGATACCGCAGTCAAAACTCACAACTCAGTGGACTCGTTTTAACGACCTGGGTCCAGTGCTTTGCCCGAAACGAATATCTAGTGGACTTGAGTCTACTTGGTAAGAGATTCATATAATTCCATGATGTTATTTGTTCCTTCATGCTTCCTTCATGTCTTCACTCGAACTACCAAGGGTATACTAAGATCACCAGCACAATCACGAACACTTTAGTAACAATGAGGAGTGATGCTGAACAATATACAAACTTCAACACGCCTCTCAGCTGGGAAGAGAGAAAATTAGAAAAACTCCCGAAGTCACATGGAGCATGGAGCAATATGGTACACAGACGGCTCCAAGAAGGGGGGGACAGACACCCGAGTCGTTAAAGAAAACCCAACGTGCGAAGAATATGAACCACTTGGGGAGCACGATACTGTTCTCCAGCTGAAATACATGCAATAAATGTCTGCGCACAAGAAAATCTCAGGAGAGCCTATGAAGGAAGAAAAAACCTTATCCTGAGTGATAGCCAAGCAGCAATCAAAACCCCTCTCCTGTCGAGAAACTTATTTCAATTCAAACAAGTCTGGGAGTGTCAGCAAAATCTTGTCAGTCTGGAAACATTCAAATATGTTACTCTAGACTCTAGGGTTGATATCAGGACACAAAGGAATGAGCGGACCAACTGTTAAGCAAGGCTGCAAAAAAATTGGAATTTGAATCACAAAATCCTTTTTAAGAAGCTGGCTGAACCTTGGATCAAAAATACAACACCCGGAAATGCTCAGTAAAAGTTAGTTTTGGAAATTATCAGGTATCCTAAGAAAACATAATATGCATACCTGTTCAATGATGAACTCATTTCTGGCTCTGCAATGAAGAGGAGGAAACAACCTCACACATTGTCTCTTGATGTGAAGCACTATTCTGGAAAAGGGATAATGGAGAATTCACACTTATTCCTCAATGTTCGGACTGGGAAAACGGTAACAAACCTTGCAATGCAGCTTTTCGACTAAAAGAAAGCAGCTCGTAACACCTGAATTTCAGTAATCAGTATCTGACGCACCATCAAAATTGTGAGAGAATTCCAAACAATTCAAGGCAATAGAAGCAGAGGAAAAATGGACATGAGCCAGGGCAAAGCTTAATCATGAAATAAGAATGAAGCAACGGGTGCATAACTAAAACAAACTCCGTCAAGAAACCTAGAATAAAGTAGTCTGTCTGGTTTAAAATTAACAGCTCAATAATCAATCTGTGTGATCACTTTACACAGGAAAGCTGAAACATCTATGTGAAGATGATGAGGTGCAACGAATCTGGTGGAATTACAAATACTTATTATACTGTTTGCTTCGGATCACTATGGTTATCTTCTGGGCAACCATTTACTGAACCAGGACGCTATATATATTGCACAGAAAAATAGCTACTGACCGTTTTACCGTGGTTTTGGAACTGTTACGTAGCATTTAAAAATGGCTAATCATTATAAACTAATTTATAAGAATTTTAATTTTGTGATACCAGGTGGATAGATCCCGTAATTTTAATATTTGTACACCTTTCCTATTCGAAGAAGAACACTATGAATATCGCTATATTGCATAAAAAATCCCGGAAATCACAAACCTTTGGAAAATATTCAAAAGATTTATAATAATAAGGATGGACATACGAAGAATTAAGTTTTTTCAAGTCGGTTTTTTACCTTCAAAGCAAATACTTGACCGTAACATTTACAAATAATTTTTTTAGATCTATTGTATAATTTATATAATATTATTTGAAATAACCTTGAATTTTTTTCCTATTTAACGATTTTCATTCCATTGATTTGATAGAATCTAGTGGCGCTTCAGGTAAATCTTTATTATACAGGGTGTAATAGGTATAAATATCAAGGGGGAATCTTTGACTAATTTCAAGACGAAAATCTCATAACAATAATAATAATAATAATAATAAATCGTCTTTATTAAGAATTGAAGAAAAAAAAAGAAGTACATTGATATGAACATGGGTCCGCAACGGCTTTGATTTTGAGATACAGGGTGTCAAAAAAAGTATGTTTTATTTGGTTTTTTGCTTATATTTCTGTTTACTGACATAGAAACTGAACAAAATTCGGAATACTACGGATATTTATGACGAGAAACCCAAATATTAGCTTAGTTTTCTGTTTATTGTAAGACGGCGCCACAAACAGTGTTGTTCCTGGATTTAATTAACCATAACTTTTTTGTGTCGCATTGTATGTCATTTCTGACTAAGAAGACCTATTCTCCATTCGATTTTTCATACAAACGGCAATCTCAGTATTTGTCGCTGAAAACTGCCGTTTTGGATAAAAACGGAATTGAATCTGTCTTTGAATTTAAATCATGTTCTATGTTACACTATCACATTAAATATCACTATCACCAAATTAGTGGAAAATTGATAAGAATCAATGTTAATGCGAATAAATTCATGCGTTGAAGTAGACGGTGGTCATTTTCAGCAACTATTGAAAATGTTATTAATTAGTTTAGTCTTAGTCTTGAAAAAAGATCTGAATTTGTTAAAATCAATCACTGAATAAATTTTTTTTGCTTATTTTTCAAAAACTCGGAAATGATGCAGATGAAAAAATTCAGGCAGGTTTTACTTCAAACCCATTTTTATCCAAAACTCATGGTTCTAGGGACATACTAAGAGTATATATTTTTTTATGTAAAATTGAATGGAGTCTTGTTCAATTTCCATGTCAAAAATATAAGCAAAAAATCAAATAAAATAGTTTTTTTTTGACGCCGTCCTTCTCAGAAACCAAGCCGTTGCGGACCCATGTTCATATGAACTTTTCCTCTTAAAATTAGTCAAAGATTCACCCCTTAAAATTTCACGAATTCCGAAAAGGAATTACACGAATTCCCAAAAGGACTGATCAAATTCAATCACCCGTGAACTTGGATCTCAAATAAACAAACTGGTTACAAAATCATCTTGGGTTAGTTTCCATGTAAGAAATGAAAATAAGTTCTTGATCTGTTTTACTTTATTTTGAAACATGATATTATGGATTTACAATAAGGAATAGGAACTCTGTGTCACTATAATAATTATTCAGCATTAATAAACTGCATTCTACCACCTGAATTTTAACTTTGCAGGGAACAATTTTAATGTAGTAACGCAATGTGTGTCAACAGTAGAACCACTATGCGATCTAAGAATTGCTTTGGCTATGTGTTATGAATAATCGTCATTTATACGGGGTAGCTCAGTTTTGTCCGGCAATATTCAAAATTCAGATTCGATTTATAATAATGAACAATTTTTAATCTATGAACATTTTTTTGACCCGTGAATTTCGTCAGTTTCGAAATATACATCTTCAAAGATTTTTCAACACTTCTTTATCTGTAACTATTGAATTACAATTTTTTATGAACCAAATTCAGTTGGGAGTTACTTTTTGTTTTATTCGGAAAGACGACGAAATGTTTTTCTGAATGGTTGTTAAAAAAGCACTTTCACGAATTTGTCAGTTTCTGTAAAACTTGCTTCTCATATTAACTTCCTATCAGCATTAGCATTAGCTTTCTGTTTATCCGAAAATACGATTTATTCCATATTTTTGCTTCAGTAACTGAAATATCATAAAATTATTAGGGAGGTATATTCAAGCCAAGGAAAATGGATGAAGGAAGAGAAGAGTTGAATAAATAATAAAAACCATCAATATTGCTATGAATTATGAATACCTACCTACCTATTCAATTGTTCATATTTATTAAAAAAAAAAACGGTTCTTATGTATGTTATCCCGCGGGCTGACGTGATGAAAACTTATTTTGCTAGCAGTTCTTTTTCGAGCGGATGAATACCCTTAAGTGAAACCTTCAAGTGAATGAGCGATAAATTTTCCAATGAATACGATGAAGTTACTGTTGCTAGAAAAATATAGTGAAGATTTGAAAACGAATTCTTTCTTAATCTTCAAGCACGATTTGATAGATAAAACTTAGAAAAGACAACAGAAGGAAAAGAATGATGGTAACACTTCAAAGTGAATCGAACCAAAATTTAGATATAGAAATAAACTATTCTAATGTGGAATCTATCTTTTGCCAAAGACTTTTAAGAAATTTGGACCAAGTGTGTGGAATAACATTTCTCCTTCTTGTGTATTCAGTTCTTTTTTTATAAAATAAAATCGTCTTCCAAATGTGGTTACTTTCTTCCCGCTTTCATGTTCAGGTTTGCAAATTTGGTCATTGATTTTAAACTAACTTTCCGTTGACTCAAATCTTTATAGCAGGAAATGCAACCGTAACGTTCATGTAAATTTAATTCAAACATTGAAAGTCCACAAAGGAATGGCAGCCTATAAGAAGCTGCTCATTGAAAGTTAATGTCATAGAATATGAAATAAATAGAATTGTTGGTGAATTCATGTTGTGGTGATATGTGGTATGTACAATGAATTCTGCTTATACACAATTCACAACCAGGGAGATCCCGTAAAATCTCAATTGAAGTGCGTGTGAAAGAATTGAAAATCTCACGTCACCAGGGTGTACCTACCGAAATCACCTCAAAGTACTTTTACCGAACAATGAATTTGGGACCTCGTTATGGAGCAGGGTCTATACAGGTTTGAGTAGTCACAACAATTTCTGATACAAATATATATACCTACCTATACCTTCGTTTTTAAAAATTAAAGGAAAAGAGGGATATATACGTAAAAGATGGCATTATCCTAGAATAGCAAGAAGATCCTTACTGTATTCTGATTGTGACTAAACTGATGCAAAGAGCTCACGATCTAGATTTTACAAAAGATATAGCGTTTGTCGACAGCACAGCTTCTTGTGATGCTAGTGGGCATTCAGTGACGTTCATGCTAACTCCTTGTGCAGTCGGAGCTGTACCTCTTGCTATATTTATTACAAAAGGACAGATGACAGCCATGCAGAAAGAAATACAATCAAACATGTGTTTCCTCAGTCAAAAACCTCCTTATGGCGGTTTCATATTTTAAAAGCAGTTTGGCGTTGGTTATTTGAAATACAACACGGCATAGAGGCTATTCATCGAAGGACCCAATATAATGCATTTAGAGACATTTTAAATGCCGGAGATGAACAGAAGCTACACATTTTTTTTTCTATTGCAACAGGACTAGTAACAGATTCTGCCACTCTTGGCAGGAGGACTCTATAAATAAGAATTGTGATAGAAATGAAACAAATGATTGGAGGTCTATATTAAGAAAGTATCCAGAATGGATTGGTTACCATGGAGAGTACTGGTCCAAGAAGGAAGACTGGTGCATGGCCTTCCGTGATTCAAGCTCTCATGGTCACCAGACAAACAACTTTTGTGAAGTCAGCATCCGTCTCTTCAAGGACGTTGTTCTAAGACGAAATAAGGTGTACATCATTATAGCCGTGATAGATTTTATTGTAACTTGTTGAGAAGAGTACTATCAAAAACGGATTAGAAATTTTGTTCACTCATGAAATCCTAAAGCAAAATTGATACTAATTAATTTATTGAAAAAATCATCAGAAATTAGAAAAATTTAGCTAAAATGGAAAAGTGAAAAAATGTATGAAGTTCCAAGTATACAGGGTTTTTCACTTAAAACTCCGTCACGTCACGCACGTCAATATCTGAGAAACGAATAGGAATATTTGATTTCTGTAAAAAGTAGTCAATGTATGGGGTCGAGTAGTTATTTTTCACAGTTAAAAAAATTCGACGCCTACCAAGAGTAAAGCGTCGCGACGCATCGAAAATATTAATCGATTGCAGGGACTTTGAAATTTTGCGCATGCTAAAGTACATGTTATATATAAACTTTTTTGTTATTCAGTCGAAATCATTTATTCTACTCAGTTTTGAGATATACAGTGTGTCCAAGATAAGGATGTTTATCATGGGGATCTTGGAAACCATAAGAGATACAATGTCGGTTAAATGGAGGCAAAGTTGCGTATTTTGATGCTTAACAAAATGCCGTTTTGAAAGCCAAGAAATTCCGACCAAGTCCGAAATTATCCGAAAAAAAACGGAATTTTTCAAAATTGTTTTCATTTTTTTCTGACCACATTTGAAGAGATATTTTGAAATGAATGGAACTTCTCCATTGCCACTTTTTGCCCTTTACAAGATGGCGTTATTAAATTGAAGAACCGACGTTTCGTCTATGAGCAGTCATCACTAACTTTGTTTTTTTAAATACGGTCCTGGATTTTTTATACTGACGGAATCTGTTCCACTCTGTACCTTAGAAACGAAACTGTCTATTTTGAGTTCATATGATATGTTAATATGTATAGAATAGATACCTTCTTAGAATACAAATCCCGTTAGGAAAGTTGTACGAGAACCTGACACAGGGTCGTGAATTCTGCAAGGTTCTTTTTTCTAGCAGTTGAGTTATTGCCGTGAAAACTCAATTAATTAATCACACGCGTTCTGAGACCATAGTCACCAAGTATCTATGCAGACTACACATCAACATTCCGACCTAAATGTCAGCACCGCTCAACATACTGGCATCGGTTTCGGCACTTCACCTTTGATTGGTCGAGAGGTTGAAATCGACCAATACAATTTTAGCGGGTGCTGAAATGTATACCGGAATGTTTAAATGCAACCCGGGAGGACTCGTCCTGTTAGGTTGGATCTAATATTTTCAGTTTCACTGTAGACTTTTTTTTAATTCACTAACAACATGATCTCATCTTCGGAGAATGCTATAATATTGATCTTCTACGTATTCTATCCATATAGAAGGTGGCGAAAGATAAAAATGGAACGGGAAAATCGAGCAATGTTAGTCCTAACCTATCGATCGAACATTATTGGGGTTTGATGCGTACTAGAAGGATCTAAAGACGCGAGTAACCGGGTGATAAATTAATATATGAAAAAAATAAAATGATAATCACCATAAATAAATCAATTAAATAAATAAAATGAATGATAAATGATAAATGAAAATAATAAATAATTATAAAGTAATCATAAGAAAATAAGTAATGAATAGATAAAAATAAATGCATTTTAAAATTTTTCTATATGAGAACAATATTGAAGAAATATACTCGCAAGCGTGTGTTAGAAGAAACATATGCACGAGAGCTCGCAATAGGAGGTTTCTATACGCGATAGTCATTGCGTGATTAGAATAGGCGCGAGGCCTCTCGGGGGTCGAATTCCGTATTCCGTGTACTGTGGAATTCTGAGCGACACGTCGCTTTTCCATCATTTTATGCAGAGAGCGAAGTGTCGCTTAGAATAACACACATTTTTTGTTAATTTATTTGGCAACGTTGTTTTTGAAAATAAGGAGCAATCTTGGTCTAACTAGATTGGCAGACAGAAGAGGCATCCGATATGCTAATATTCTCAGCAACGTAATTCGACGAATCTCCATTCTTCATTTTCGTTCATCGATTGTTAACGAACCTGGGATCGAATTCCGTATTCTGTGTACTGTGTAATTCTAAGCGACACATCGCTTTTTCATAATTTTATGCAGAGAGCGAAGTGTCGCAAGGGAATTCCACAGGACACAGAATTCGGGGTGTCTAGGACGAGCGAGCATCTTTGTGAAGAGCTTTTAATGACTTAAAACGACTGATAGTAGACTCGCGGGATGTCACATTGGAAATTTCAAGTGGTGTTGACTTGCGTTCCATCGCAGATTTTTCAAAGATCCCCACTTTTTTGCATTCATCTTGATCCGTCGTATTTACATTTTGATAAAGCGTTTCAACTCTGTGTTCCAACATAAATATCTTCATCTAGGTATATGGAAATCGAATGTATTCACCTATGCCTACGTAGTTAGTATAGCAAGCATTAGTAAAAAAAAGTGAAAAACGCAGATTTTAGTGCTCATTAATATCAAAGCACTATCAATCACAGATATTCATAATAGTTTGATATTTTCTTCATTTCAGGTATGCCCAAGACAAGAATTGACATTTCAATTTCTTTTAGACGGAAAAAAAGAATTACACAGGTACGAGATAATATTATAATATTCACTTAAGCCAATTTGTCTTTTTTCTAGTCAACGTTCTAATTTGATCGATTAACCGTTGCAATATTTCCTAATATACGTAGTTTTTAAATGAACACACCTTTACCACTCGATTTAACGTGTAATTATTAACAATAATTTAACTTTTACTAGATTCGACGAAATATCTTTAGGGCGAATTTTAATACGACCGCAATTTTGTGTCAGTACCAGTATTGCACGCACTAAAGTGGTTTATAGCTTAATGCTCAAAAAAAAATATTGCGAAAGATTTTTGTCATACCTACCATATTTTAGTGGTAAATGGAGAATTTATGCGTTAGAGAACTAGAATGTTTTCTATTACGTAAAAGGTATGTTGATTGGATTCAAAAATCTTGTTTTAATGGTAGGTAAATGATCAGCCAACTTGTTTTGAAAAATTCAAAAATCGAACGAAATGTTTCTTCCAAGAATAATAATTGAAATCAGGATCCATAAAATTTCATGATTTATCATTTTCAGTATTGTTCAAAGCTGTAGTTGATATTTTGATATTTTATTTAATTCTTATACTTAATCCATCTTCTTCAGACCATATCTGACGGTCATAGACGTTCTTGTGACGAATATAGCTACGATTGTAGCTAAGGTCCTAGATTAAAAAAAAATATAGTCAACAATGACTTTTCGCCGTGCTCTAGCTATTTTAACATATTTTTGCTAATAATTATTGATGTACCTTTTTTATTCGCAAAGTTTTTTCTCCAACACTTCAACACACTTGTCCAGTAGGCTTCTAAACTCATTATAAACTGAATATTTTGAAGTATTTCATCAACATTATTACCTGGATCATGTTGATTAACGTTCAGAAATAAACACAGACAAATAATAGCATTACTTTAGGTCAGGGGATTGAGGCGGCTCATACTCTGGCCACCTTGATCCTACTCATTCAATTTTGAGCTAGTTTAGAAATTCCATTGTCGAAGGATGCAAGATTCAGTTGGAGTTCCAGTAGATACACCCGTTGGAATCGATCGACTTTCTTTAACTTGACTTCCTTGGATTTCAGATTTGGTTATATTATTTTTGGATTTCCTGACTTTTTACGCGTTTGGTTTCTGCAGCTGGTTAGTGGAAATTTCTGCTTGAGGTCGTATTATAACTGTTATAAACACTGAGGAGTCAGTCCTTCTTAATAAACAGGTATCGCAACATTTTTATTCCGCCTTTTGTCCATCTTAAGTAATGCTTTTGATCCTTGACATACATTTCAGTCTAGCTATTAATTTCCTATTTATCTACTTGAATGCACGTAGATAGAACCCATGAACATACCGAGTTAATTAGAGCAATTTTAGTTGTTTCAACATTTTGGTCATTACTGTGAATCAATGGAGATTGATGTCTATTTTTACCACAAACTATTTAGTAATGTCCAAAAAGAAAAAAATATCGGAAAATGAGTATCTGTTTTATTCGATTACGACAAAAATAAAAATGATGAAGTTAAGTGTAAGACGAGTTTTATAGGGCATTATTTGATTATCTTGATAATGATTCTATTCCTCGTTTGACTCAATCTCTGAAGATTCTGTTCCTTCTGCGAATTACCTGGCCTAACATCACTTCACCGAACACGAAGCTGTTGTCTCTGGACCCTCCAGTGATCCAACGATGATGGCATTTTTCCAGCGGTGTGGAAGAATTCCGCCTTGATTACAGTTTTCAAATCGGGGGATAGGAGCCATATCGGCAATTATCGAGGCATCTTCATCCTTTCTGTCATTCCAAAGGTCTTCGAGTCCATCATCACAGATGAGCTGTAATACAAGAGGTGTATCATGGACCAACAGCATGGCTTCATTCGGGGGCGCTCAACTGCCACAAACCTTGGTGTCTACCATAACTTCCTTGTCACTTCCATGGAAGAGGGAAGTCATGTGGACGTCATTTACACTGATATGTCAAAGGCCTTTGACTGTGTCTGCCACGGCCTCCTCCTCAAACAGCTGGACGAGATGGGCGTGGATGGTAGCTACCTTGAATGGATCCGATCCTATCTCACCGGACGGAGGCAACAAGTCGTGGTTTGTGGTTTTTCTCTCCAAGAAGTGACTGTAACCTCGGGTGTGTCCCAGGGTTCCCATTTTGGACCGGTTCTGTTTCTTCTGTTCATCAACGATGTATCAGCTTGCTTCAGTACCTCGGAGTATCTGCTATATTCCGACGATCTGAAATTCTACGCTACCGTTAATACTCATCGCTCGCTTCATTCTGACTTGGACAGTTTGGGGGAATGGTGCCAGAATAAATTTCTTAACCATATACAAGTGCAAGGTGATGAGGTTTTGTAGGAATAAGAATCCGATCATCCATGCTTATGTATTGGACGGTCGGGAGTTGGATAGTGTACCTTTCGTGAAGGATCTTGGTGTAACTTTCGACAGCACATTGTCCTTCAACATTCACATCGACAATATTACATTGAAGGCTTTTAGAATGCTCGGTTTTATCCAAAGAAGCACCAGGCACTTTCACGACACAAAGGCTATACATCCCTCGTCAGATCGACCCTGGAATACTGCTCAATCATTTGGTCACCTCTTTACAGCATCCATTCGTCAAGACTTGAGCGTGTACAGCGCAAATTCACCAAGTTTCTGCTGTACAAACACAACTTTCCTCAGAAGACCAGATTGCAGTTGTGTGGGCTGAGGAGTCTTGAGGACAGAAGAGAGGATTCCATGCTTATGTTCCTGTACAAAATGCTGAATGGATTCACGGATTGTATCGGGCTACTCGGGTCCCGGCGAGACGCACCAGACGGAACGTCCTGTTCTCCGAGCTCCCTCACAGAACAAATTATGGACTCACCCATTTCTCAGATAGACTGCAAAGCTCCTACGATAAAACATTTTCCGACTGTGATATTTTTTACAACAGCGTATCGTGTGTGAAATCGTATTTGAGATACCGTTGTTGATTTGTGTTCAATAGTCTGTTCGTCTTCGTTTTGCGTCAGACTGTTCTGTGTCGTCGCATTTTTGCATTTTTAATGATGATGATCTGTTCCACCTTCCTTTATTTTACTTTATTATATTATTCTATTTTTTTTTACCAATTTCATTCAGTATGTACCATTTGGAATTATTTTATTCTGTAGTGTACAGGCAATAAATAGATAAAGATAGAGTTTCTGCTTCAGTGACCCTTCCTTTTTCTGAGTGAGCGTATCAAGGTCCCAACTTCCAAGCCCGACAATGGTCGATAACCTTTCAGTACTTGAAGACAACTTCTTAAAGCAATCCGACGCAGTGAATTGAACACTTGACTGCTTACATGAAAAAAAAACCTCATTCAGTGTTTTAGACAATTTTCATAGACATTTTCTTAGTCTATACAGGGTAGTCCAATAAGCGCGAATCGGTCTATAGCTTGTTTCCCGATGACGTATGAGAAAATTTTCTTTATAAAATTTTCAATGTTTTACCTCTGCTATAATCACATTTTCGAGACTAGGGTGTGACAGGGGGTAATACAACAAATGACAAATTTCTTGAATGGAATATTGCATTCACATTGCAAAGGATGCCCCAGGTCATTGTGTATGCAACCACAAATCTCCATGTCGATCGAATGCTGCTTTTCCAAGTTACCCAATAAAAAAAAAAGCTCCAAAATCACTCTTTTTTTAAAGTGTTTTATCTCCCTCGAAACTCGTTATTTCTTCTTCAAAAAATGGATACTATGCAATCATGACCCAATCCTTCCTGAAATATTATCATTATTTGATTTTGTTATACAGTGTCCACAATATTTATTCAAACGTGTTTGTTTTCGTTTAAGTTTTTCTTGATTTTTTCAAATGCAAGTTATTATAGCGTTAGAAAGCTTAAACGTAGCCCTTTTGGAGAATATCAAGGTTGGCTATCTAACATCCTTTTTTTTTAAGAAATTGAGGTATTTACTTGAATTCGCAAGAAAATGTGCAAAATCGTAGTGGACGCGGCTCAAAAAATGGAAACAATTGCCAGTTGTTGCCATGCTACTGTTTACTCATAGTCGCCCTGCGAGAGGCGCCATTAATACGTACCTTCTCTCTTCTGTCATTTGGATAGAAGGTAACATCAACTGTCAACTTTTTTCGGCACATTTTGACATTTTTTCACAATAATGGATTTAATCTCCTTGAATAGCTCTTGAAAAGTTAAGATAGGAATGTGCAATCCATTTTTCTCTAACTTGAATAGTTTGAGTTTTATAGCATGTCAAAGTTGCAAAAATGCCATTTTTAAAACGCGATATCTCGATAACGGTTGAATTTAGGAACATTAGTTGTATCACAATTTTTGTTCCAAATTGAAGAAAGAATTGAAATATCAATTAATATACAGGGGGTTCCATTTAAAAAAATCATACTTTTTCGTGCCATACTTTTATGACGCACCCTGTATGTTTCCAAATATTTTCAGAATGTGCGCTATTTACACCCCTAACCTGTGACGCATATTGATATTGATATTTTTCATATCCTTTATGATAAAACCTACTTTACTCTATCGTTGGGACACCCTGTACATGTACAGGGTTTCTCTTTATACAGGGTGTTTATTAATTGAATGCCGATACTTAAGGGTGATAATCCTTGGATGATTTTAAGACGAAAAGTTCATATGAACATAGGTCCGCAAGAGCCTAATTTTCAAGATATGTTGATTTAAAAAAAAAATGATTTTTTTATAATTACTTCGATACTTTTCCAGATATCTTTATGAAATTTGGTACACGTTACACGTATCCTATGCATCAATGTGCATTTTGTGATGTACAAGCAATTTTATTATTTTTACATATTGTGGACACTCTGTAATAACAAAATTTAATAACGATAATATGTCAGGAAGATCTGGGCCATGATTGCTTAGCACTCATATTTTGAAAAAGAAATGACGAATATTGGCGGAGATAAATTGAGGATTTCTTTTATTGAATAACTTGGCAGTGCAGCATTCAATCGACATGAAAATGTGTGGTTGAATACACTGACCCCCTACTTCGTTTGCAATGTAAAAATATAGGGTGACAAATTTCTTAAATGGAAGAAATTTGTCATTTGTTGTAGTACTCCTTTTTGTCACACCCTGTACACTCAAAAATGTTTTTGGATTATAGCAGAAGTGAAACATTAAAAGTTTTATTGAGAAATGTTTCCCATACGACAAACGGTTAACAAGCTAAAGAATAGACCGACGAGCGCTTATTGGTCTACCCTGTATATCTGGAATTTCGAGACCTTATTCAGAAAAATCAGAATCTATTTAGGAATCCATCATCTGCTTTCATGAGAATTGATCCAGAGTTCAACTCTGTACGAAATTTTAAGGGTAAATCAAGTTACACACAAGCCTGCCAAATTTATTTTTTTTCTTTTATTGACGTCATAACTCAATTTGGAACACCGTTTATAAAATTTTCGTATATCAAAAATGGGGCAATTCAAAATACTAATTGACGTGTCCTAGCAAAAAAAAACTGTCTTTGATTTAGGTACTGAACCCTAAATAAAGCACGACAAAAAATAAATATATGGGATTGTATCACATATGAATTGGGGAAAAATGCTTGTATGTAGGTACATCAAATATCACATAATGACTTAATTTCAAATGTGATCACTAAGCTTCTTAGATAGTGCTTAGAAGAATTGATTTGAATCAAACTTACGAAATAATATGTTGAAGAAAAATTCTCATAAATGAAAACCACATAAATCACTCACTATTTAATGAGGATCCGCATCAAAAACAGTTCGGGTCTTTTGAGTTGATGAAGGGCGAATCTGTTGATCAATCAACTTCATATTCGACATATGACCACGAACACGGCTTGCCCAAAAGAAGCCAAAGAAGCAGCTTCCGGCAGTGTTACTCCTTGAGCAGAATTCCAACCCCTTCATTTGATGTTGATTTGAAGCGAAGAATCATGAATATACGGGGTGAATTTTTTTCAAGTTTAGCACAGGGATCTTGGAAACTATAGGCAAAGATTTGCAGTTTTGTAAGCTCTACTCAAAACTATTTTGAATTTTCAAAATTGTACAGCTGTCAGAAGATATTTGAAAAAAACTGATTTTCGGCGAATTCTCAAATCGTCCCAAGCTCTGCCAATATTAATTGTAGGGGAAAATGTTTAAAACAAAAGTCTTAGGGCATTCTATACTCTGGATCAAAACATTTTTCAGATTCTAACAAAATAATCGCCATCATTTACTGACTTTTTCCCGAAGAAAATACATGTAAATTATTTTTAGTTTATTTTTTTTTAGCAATAAAATGGAGTTTTTAAAAATTTTAATAATAGACACCAATTGGTATTGGTATTGTATGTTAAATCATATTGTTGGCAGTATCAACCAAAAATCATAATGTCTTGAATGATTTAAATAGGAATTTTCCGAAAATAAATGAGGTATACCTGTTTTGCCTACAAAACATAAGCGAATCACATTTTGTTATCAGATTGACTGTACAGTTGCGCACAAAAAAGTTACCTAATGCCTCAATAGTAGGTCGGCAGGTTGCGCCCCCTATCAGGTGTAAACAAATAGACACCAGATTCTTATTTTCCACCCCAAAAAAACCCCAACATACCAATTTTCAGCAAGATCAGTCAGATACTTATGAAAATATTAATACAAATCAAAAATATTGGTTTAACCCTGTACCTCGGTTATTATCGATTTTAGTATCAAGGTAAATTTAGCTAAATCGCCATATTTTAGCGTCTAGAATCTACCGTTTTTAATATGATGCTTTCATTACGGAGCACCCTGCATTAAAGCATTTCTAAGCTGTATGGGGAGTTGAACGGTTTACATGGGCCCGATCCTCGAGTTAGTGAGCAATCACTCCCTGGGAGTAAATTGGGCGTGGTTCTCTCGAAAATAATGATACCTATTCTTGAAAGTTGGAGCAAAAATGTTCTCCTGACATTGAAGTTGGCGTGAGCGTGACACACAAATACAATGTAGATGGTAGCATATGATTCCCGTTTGGCAAGCGGAAAGTTGACAGTTCCACTTAACTATAGCCTCGCACGTTTCAAGAATAGCGAAAGTCTGGGAAAGGGAGGGATGGAGAAAATAATGCGATGGGAACTAGTCTACTCTCTCAAAAATATTCTCCCTTCTATCAAGTTTGAGGGAGCCGTTGTTCCCTATTTCGAGGATTGGGTCCCAGGTCGATGCAAGGAGACATATATCAATGGAGTTAGAAGGTTAACGCATTAAGACGACGATATGACATAAACCTATGTTTTTTTTTTAATGGAAACCATATCAACTTTTCTTCATATTGAATAGAGAATTTTATTACGATTCTAACGATAGAGCATATGATAAGGTTATCATATGCTCTTTTTATGTTTTATCTCATGGTAGTAAATCCAGTTATCTATGGAAAAATAATATTTTATAAACTAAAGAATTAATAAATATGATTACCATTACCATAGTGATAACATATCATTGTATTATTTTGCAAAATTGTTTACTTGAAAAAGTTTTTTTCTGATTTTTTTCTGATATTAACGTGAAATTTCAGAATGCTTTATAAAATTCAATTGATATGCTGTTAGATCTGCTGAGTATCACTCTTGTTTGGTGTTTCATGACTACCACGATCGTAACTGGATTAAGTACGTTGAGTTAAGACGAAATAAGAAAAAAGCAAAAAACGCGAATAAAAATACCCTATCGTTAGAATCGTGATAAGGTTCTCTATTAAATAAGAATAAAATTTGATACGGATTTAATAAAAAAAAAACATGAGTGAGTTTATGTCATATGTCAAAAGTGAAGGGTGTGACGAACAATGTCATTTTATTAGGAGTAGAATTTTCTAAAACTTTTGCATTTAACATTTTCTCCTAAAATCAATATTCGTGTATCTAGGGCATTTTAAAAAATCAAAATGGTTTTTAGTAGACCTTACATATAACTTTGCCCATTCAATCTTTCTCGTATCTAAATACTCTAGTTAGCGAGGTCCCTGTAACATTAAAAAAAATCACCCTGTAGTGTTAGTGTAGTTTTTTTTTACATTATTTTATCTCTTTCTATGATCCGTTCTACAACCTGGCCTCATGATGCCCTTGAATAGGGCGGAATACGTGTAGCCGAATAAAGCGAACATTTGAGACCACGAATTTGTGTTTCAAGATTTCATTATTCTGTCAAGATTCTGGTCTTTTTGTGAAAATGGACGACTTTTTGAATTCGGAAAATATGATTAGTTTATAATTAAATGTTAAATAGATAATAATTCAATCTTTTTCTCCAGGAATACAAATAATCAAAGTGGATTTGTGGATTATTCCAATTTAAAAAAAAACGGCGATTGGACAATTGAAAAAGCTTTTCAAATACATCGTGCAAACCTGCAATCTTTCACGACACTTCTTACATTCTTATAATGTACTCATCCGTTTCTTGTCACCTGTTCTGTTACTTCACAGAACATGCAAAAAATCCTATGAATTTACTTGAAATGGAAAGTCCCCGTGGAGAATCAACCAAGTGTGATGTTATTAAAGTAGTTTTGTAAAACCGGTTTGTTTTTTTTTTATCAACCGACTAGATTTCTGAACATTAATTTGTTGTTATTATGTTACAATAACCGAATTACTATGTTGAAAAATTGAGGTTAAGAAATGTGTGTTTTACGGTGTGTTGATGGTATAATTGACTGCTTTGGTATTGATGGTTTTGATAAAATGTGGGTACATAAATACATGGATGAAGGATACTCGAATGCAAGTTTGTTCACCGCATTATATGTTGTGATGTTGTTGATCAGTTGAAGCTTCTTCTAAAAGCTCGCGTATTCAAGTTTACGATATAAAGCCTGTTCATTTTATTAACTGTGGGTGACTAAAGATTATTATTATGATGGTTTGAACAATTTGTTTTAGTTGAATAATTGGAGAAGGATAATTCGATTTTATGATATCATATTGTTCTCCGTATTCAAGAAATCGCAACCCGGCCGTAACCTCATAGGTGAAGGTTGACGTACGTACACTCATTTCAACCTTGTCTTACGCCGTGTCAAAACAAAATGCCAGCTCCCCCGAAAACTCGAGCAGTCTTCTGATTGGTCGAACGACCCATAAATCATCTGACCCGGCACACAAAGCATTTATCAGAGTTGTACTCAGATTTCGCGGATCAGTT
The DNA here is from genome assembly GCA_958502075.1 of Orchestes rusci. Classification (NCBI taxonomy): domain Eukaryota; kingdom Metazoa; phylum Arthropoda; class Insecta; order Coleoptera; family Curculionidae; genus Orchestes; species Orchestes rusci. The sequence continues at coordinate 12,284,245 of OY293304.1, read as the reverse complement.
TAAGCCGTCTAGACCTGTTCCTATTCCAAAAAGTGGCAGTAAGGTCTTATATTTCCTACATTTTCAATCCAATCTGTATATACTAAATAAAAACATGAATTCATTTATTTCATTTATTTGAGACAGAATAAAGTAGAATACGACCCTGGGAAGCCACCGCGTGCTTCTGATTATATCGGCGTAACTCAAGATTGAATGGAGTGTAGGTACCCTCAAGTCGTGAATACAGCCTTTTTTCTTATTTTTAAGCAGAAAAACTCATCCAGAATGAGTTCTTATCAATAATGAAATACCCTTTTGTATACAGGGTGTTTATTAATTTAATGCCGATACTAATGGGTTCCTTGGATGATTTTAAGACAAACAGTTCATATGGACATAGGTCCGCAAGAGCATAGATTTTAAAATACAGTGTTGAAAATAAAAAAAAATAAAATTTCTTATCATTTCTTTGATACTATTTCAGATATCTTAATGAAATTTGGTACACGTCTTCTATGCATCAAAATGCATGGGAATGTTAGAGAGGGCGCCACTGATTTAAAAATATTGGATGACACAGCAGGGTGTCGATGCAATTAAGTAGATTTTATTTTTTTAAGCAAAAACCATGCGCCGGACGGAAAAAATCAGGAGAACAAATTGGCTCAGAAATAAATAGAGATTTTAAAAATGATTTTTATTTTGGAAAGAAGCAGTGGCGTAGAGGTTTTTTCTCCAAAAATATTGAGTGCAAAGCCCGTACGGACGCCACTGGTAAAAATAATGAAATTGTTTGTACATCACAAATTATGAACTTTTTGTCTTAAAATCATCCAAGGATTATCACCCTTAAGTATAGGCATTCAATTAATAAACACCCTGTATAATAATAAAGGCGGACCTGAAGCAACAAGCCCGACCACTCAAGTCAAATAAAAAGTTAATAAACAAGCCTTAACAAATTGACCATAATACACCATGAAATACTTTTTTGTTATTAGGCAATAATATTACGTGCCCTATCGTTTATCAATACTTGAATAATTTATGGACATTTTTTTATGAAGTTTGGCAAGATCACTCAAATCAATTTCCACAGTTCAGTTCATTTGACAGTATAATGGGATTTTCAAGACATAGTAAACTTGAAATCGTGACTCAATTATTCAAAAAATTGCGCCTTTCCTGTAATATGGTAGTTTAAATTTATTCAATGAGGCGTTCATTTATTCTTAAACACCGATTTGTACACATTTTCTGTAACATTAACACTGTTCTTATAATTATTTTCTATATCGGTACTATTCAGAACCAATGTGAAACATACAGAAATCTACATTTGATTGTAAGATAAGTTTTCAATTTCCCATATAATTTCATCTTCGCAGCAAACCCTATGTATAGCAAATCGTGCCAATCTGGTTTATTAAGGTCAAACTCAATTGACCATACTGTAACCTGCTCACCATGACGATGACCATTGAAAGTATGTGACTTAAAAATTGTTCTACTTGTTTATCGGTCTGTTTTTTCATTTGTCAATCAAATCATATACATGTTTCAGGAATCTCATTTCCTGGTTTCTGGTGCATTGAGTTGGTCGGCACGAAAAGCATTCGCGAAAACATGATGAAACAATAAGCATCCATTAAAATTATAGTTTCATCAAACTAAATTTAACTGGTGCAGTTTGTTACATCATGATGATTGATGATGGTTCAACGGACAACCTGAATTTATTATTATTTTGAGTTGAATTGATATTATAGTTATTATAGCGATGATTTTTCTATCATCTTATAATATAAGTGACTGTTATTGTTTAGTTGCATAGATACGCATACGTCACGAGTAGAGGAGATAAGTTGTATAATATAGATAACTGAACATTTCTTCTGCATTCTAGTTACTTATTGTTACACAAGATATTATACAGATTGATCAGATGATATAAAATCTGCTATCTTAGTCTTCAGTTTTGAGAACAAGAAATAATGGCTTGGAGCAAAATCCGGTGACTACTATAGCTCACCTTGATTGCGGTGTTGTTTTCTGCCAAAAAGTGACGAATAAGCAACGATGTATGCATGAGCATAACTTCATTCGGCACCCGCTCAAATTCTATTTGGTCGATTTCAACCTCTCGACTAATCGAAGGCGAAGTGCCGGAACCGATACCAGAATGTTGGCCTGTGCTGAAATCCAGGTCGGAATGTTGATGTGTAGTGTGCATAGATACTTAGTGACTGGTCAGAATGAGGCTTGTAATTACAAGTTTTTTTGGCGACGAGCCTGTCGGGTTTTCGTGCAACTTTGAATACCCTAACAAGAATTGTTTACTAAAAGTGGCTATTCATTCTATATAATGTACAGGGTTTTTTCTCATAAATTGACACTCCTTTGGAAACTCGGTTTAAAGCGTAAAAAAAATGTTCAAATGAAAGTCTCATGATTTTTCCTGAAGATAATAGCTAGGAGAATGAACAAATCTCTATTGAAAGTGGATAAAATTTGGAAAAGTTCAATTTTTATAAATGGAATGCCCTATATTATATAGATTCAAGATGTGTTTTTTTTCCGCTTTTCAGAAATATAGTTTGTCTATGTTTGGTTTAGCCGTTTTTGAGTTCTTTCACTTTGAACAACTTGGTGTATATTTGCTATCACCAAGGAAAACAACAAGTATAATTTTTCTGTCATCAATATTATGTTTTCCTTGGTTTTCCATGCTTCCTCATGGTTGTTGCGATAGATTATTATAATTGCATTATTCGACGGCATTGAAACCATCCACCATGATGGTGAACCCCCAACAAACTTGTTTATTATTTGAAATCATTGTTTTGTCAAATTGTCACATTTCTGAAGAGAAACTTACTTGAATTCTTAACATTATACAAATTGACATGCTCTCTGGATCTCAAATATATAAAAAAAAAACGCACACGCCCACACCAAGAGTGTGCTAGAACAAAATTAATATTTCGAAATCCTCCGTCATTCCCCGAAATCATGACCCACTTACAGAAATCCCCTGTATATAAAAGCGGAAAATGAGATCTTGGTATTGGTATTGGTATGGGTGAGGAGGCCAACCACTGCCCGGCGAGTAGGCCTAACGACCCTTTTCGCCACTCCTGGACCACTGTAGTGCTAACTAAGTTGATGATGGAGAACATCACCTAGTTATATATTTGAACTAGCGGGACCAATTAGTTTAGGCTAATTATTTAAACTTTTTGACTGTCAGTAAATGATAATACTGCAGTCTACTCAGTAACGGTAGCCAATGAGAGTACCTCTAAATATCGAACAGAAATAATTTCTGCCCACCTCGGGATTTGAACCCGATCACCGCGTAGTACCTCTCTGGTGACTTTTGTCGAATGACGCCTTAGACCACTCAGCCACCTAGCCGCATAAATGAGATCTTAAATTTGTAATAAAATAAAGGGCATTCCATGATTGGTTTTTTTGCTTGGTTATTCTAAAATCTTCTAAGAAAATCATCAAACTTTCATTTGAACTTTTTTTTTCTTTTTTTTGTATCTGTTTAAGGGCCTGTTTATCAAGAGCGGGCTAACTCTAACCCTGGGTCAATTTGGCTCCTGCCAAATGGACAAGTTAAGTCAAATATTTCAAGGCCTGAGGTTATTGTTAGCCCAGGGGTCTCAATTTTTAAACAGGCCCTAAATAGAGTTTATCAGGGATTATAAGGAAAAACCCTGTACAATTACATAAAATAGCTGATATATTGTCTCGTTTCTAAGCTACAGAGTGAAACAATTTTTTTTATATTGCTCCTTTTTTTGGTGATGGTAATTTTACAGTGAGGACATAAAGTCCGTCGCCCTCCCTCCAACTTTTGAACCGCTAGGAATATTACAACGAAGTTTGGAATGACAATTCCCGAACAAATTTTTCATTTTTGATAAAGAAATGACAGCTTTAGATGTCAAAATGACAGCTCGGCGCAGTTTTGAAACTTTTTTTTATTGATAGTGGGGTCGAGTGATACATCGCTTCAAAGGTCTCTTTATTCTTAATTTAACCCCCGCATCTGAAAACATTTGGTAGCGGTTTTCAAATGATGTCGAGAAAACATAAGTTGGTCTGATCACAATTTTTTTTTCGTAATTGAATCTTAATTTTATTTATTTTTTTCCCAGTTTTTTTTCAGATTGCGAATGTCATCAAATCAATATTGATCACTAAAACAAGTTTGACCATAATGAATAAGAACTGATAAAACATTGACAAATCAAGACATTTAACAACAAAATACTGATAAAACTTGACAACAACTTTCAGAAATGTCAAATGTCAGGAAACCAAGGTAACTTATTGTTGCACTGGGGAAAAACCCTTCATCAAATAATCAAATTTGAAATAAAATCATTTGATAACCGCGAAACCAAATGTTTCGAGATACGGGAGTTAAATTAGGAATAAAGAGACCTTAAAAACGATGTACCACTAAAAAAAAGTTTCAAAACAGCGGCGAGCTGTCATTCAGACATCTGAAGCTGCCATTTCTTTATCAAAAAAAAAAAAAAATAGAAAATTTGCTCGGCTCTTGTCAATCCAAATTTCGATGTAATTCACCTAGCGGTTCAAAAGTTAGTTATTTTGGACACCCTAAAAGAAGAGCGATTACGTAGAATAACTGGCGTGGTTAATTTTATTGGGGAAGTCATCCCAAACTATTCTTACTTGACATGACGTAAATGATAAAAGCGAAAAAAACCTATCAAAATAATAATATAGTTTTTCTTGGCAAAACTCAATAGTCTACTAACTTTAAAACTACTAGGTGCTTTGTTTAGGGACCAGTACCGTGGACTGCAGGGCAACATACCGACCTAGATTTCAGCACCGCTTAACATTCTGGCATCGGTTTTGGTACTTTGCCTTTGATTGGTCGAGATATTAAAATCGACCAATAGAATTTTAGCAGGCAATGGACGATTTGCATGCATTTTCAAATTAGGTACTTGAAATTGTGTATAGTATTTTTCTTCAATGTTCGAAGGTATTTTTATTCAATGTCTTGACAAATATTTTTTTGCAAATTGTCCATTGTGTTGAGTTTCACTGAATTTGGCATGTTTTTTCGGTCTTGGCTCTTCTCGCTTTTTTTGGGCTGATTGAGCTTTGTTTCATCAGCAGAGTTGTGACTCTTTTAAGCAAAGCTGGATCAACATTTCAACTGGTCCTGAATGATACCCATGCAACGATTCTTATAGAGTTGAAGTTTGGCAATCTATGTCACCGCTTCAACATTTTCATCAGTGATGATGTTGAGTTTTATTAACATCTTTTTCTTGAATGTCATGCACGATCGATCTTGTCTAAGTTATCAACTAAATAGTAGGTATCTACTTTCTCCAAAGTTGTTCAGCTCGATATGATTTACAGCATATTGGTCAAACGAATTCGAGAAAAGGTGCGTGATAAAATTACGAATCCAAATGAATCACTAGAAAAATGACGCCAAGTTGAAAAGAAATTTGTTGATTTGTATAATGCAAACCCTCCTGCTGAGTCCACTCATAGAAACAAGGTTCTCAAGTGTCGTTTCTGTAAATATACAGGTCACACTCTGAAGACCATTGTGGAAAAAACTACTTTAGCAGATTCAACAAAATTTTCTATTCATTCTACATCATGCCCTTCAACTATAGTGCCTCAGCAACTCCTACCTTGTGTCAAGCTTCTCAAATTGGTTGTTTTGGATGTGGTGGACCAGGAACTCTAGGTCAAATTTCCAAACATGCTGTAGATGACCACAGACTACAAATAAATCCACAAGCTTGACCTGTACTTAATATGGAGCGATGCTTGATTTGAAAGGTTATGGACTCATTCTTCATGGAAGAATGTGAATCTGCTTGGGTTAGTTTGGGTTTTAGTTGTCTCTGTAATCAAAATTTAGTAGAAAACAAACAATAATTACAAATTACAAGTGACCTGAAGAAGATCTTTTTGTGATACCTTCATATTAAACAAACTAATTTCTTGAAGTCCAGCCATGCCAATTTGGTTGAGTAGGTGATTTTTTTCAAATTTTCACAAAATGTAATTTTTTGATAATACGGGACCGCATTGTATCATCTTATTTGGCTTCATAGCAGAGCCTTCAATAAACTGAATCATTTTTGGATAATTTTTTTGATCTATAGACCTAATAATTGTTTATACCGATATTTTGTAGAAAATAATTTTCGGGATGAGTCCCACGTAAGAAATTAGAAGGCACTCAAGGGCATTAGACTTATTACAGTTTTTTACCGTTTCTTGTTATCACACAAACTAAAAAATAAATGAATAATAAAAACATCGAGATTTTGTATCAGGGATGAGGCTACGCAAAGTAGTGAAAATATTTCACTTTATTGATATTTTCAACATTTTTTATCCAACGTGTGAAACACTTAACTAAAACAGATTTCAGTAAAATAGCTAAAATTTGTTACCCAATCTCCGCTATCAGAGAGATAAAAAATAAGGATCGAATCAGTAAAGGTAATATCAATTTTCTTACCTTTGAATTAATCATATTCCTACTACTTTTTTTAAATTGAACCTTACTCATATTATTACCTTCACAAAAACGGAATTTTCATTCAGTATCTCGAGATCAATGAAGAGAGTGAAAAATATTCAATTTGTCAGAACTTGATATTTCAATATATCTGACACAACAATAATATTTTGTTGGACATCAATACGGTGAAACAAATCACACAAAACCAAAGTGATGTTCTGGTCCCCCAACATTTCTTTCTTGAAAAAAAAAATATCATCTTTATTTCAAAAGATGTGCTTTAAATTACCAACAATGTATTGATTCCAAGGATCATTCATGTATGCTCAATAAACTCACTTGACCCTTCAAAAAAAGGCTGAATAGCACTTGTTCTCCAATCCGCAATTTTCCGATTACACACCCATTCTTCTCCTTACCTAAAGGTCAACACACCCAACCTTGTAGAGGAAGTTAACCTTCCGATCTTTCTCAAATCAATTTCAACACCTATTCATATTACCCAATAAAATAAACATTGCATTATATGAAAATGTTAGAATATAATATGTAGCACATAATAATTGCACAGTAATCGAAGAGACAGGATTATTTTGGTCGCAATTTATATAATAATCAATAGATTGGCCTTGACCGCTTGGCATTGGTCATATATTGAATAGTCAATGACTTTTTTTCGAGCTTTAGAGAAAGTGAATTGTGAGAATGAGCTGAATGAATTAGCAAGATTGGTTGAATGACTGTTTTGATTTGGTTCAAATGAGTGAGGTAGATCATGCATTTTATCCAGCTCAGGTCAGTTTTTTGGTTTCGTCGATGATATCATCAGATTCTGTGTGGACCATTCAAACAAGGCGTTAGTATCTCAATTTTACTCTCAACGAAAGCAAATAAAGGAGATGTAAAAGAACATCTGAGGCTTTATTCTACGTCACAAAGCAATTATTGAATAAATCATGAATGATTTTCTTGTGCTACGCCCATTAGTGACATTAGTGACAAACCAAGTTGATTTACGAAGGACGCTAACATACTAACATGAGTGAGCATTTTCTAAGACACTAGAACCAAGGTTGCCAGCCAATCCAGCCATATTGTCCCTTGATGAAATGTGGGAAATCTCTCGGAAACAGGTAGAACATGAGAAAACATGGTACTAAGTTCATATAATTCTTGTTCCCAGAGGAGATCTGGCCTCATAAAGGGCACCGGTGGAAATTTTCTTTCGCAAATAACTTTCAAAGTACTCCATATAATTTGATGAAAATCTAGTATATAGCTCTAGTTTCTCTTCTATTACTACGCCACTGGGCTTCATAGTAAGTTGAAATTTTGATAGTGATTCTGAATTGCTCCTGTGTAAAGAAGTATATTCCGTAAATTATACAGACAGGGTCGTTTGATTTTTTTTTCTGAAGGTATAAAAAAGCTTGAAAGTGAGTTTTTCTTTAATGAAACATACTGTATATTGTCAATTATTTTGAAAGCCAATCAGAATCCCTTTTGAATGATATGTCATGTTCATATACCTAAATGTTTCCATTTTTGAAATAAACGCCTCTTTTATACAAATCTTCTTTTTACGGTGAGTTGCCATCTTCGAACATTGAACCACTAGAACAAGCATAGCAGCCCGAACGTACGCGATTTGTTTGAGTCGATGACATTTTGTTTTTGTTTACATTTATGTAATGTTATTTTAACTTATTTGTGATAAGATCTATACAATCCAACCGTCCATGAAGAAGATCCACAAACACAGCACTTTTTTGGCATAATTGCCACACTAAATCTTCTCGAGCACAAATAAATTATTTTCAACTGGAAAATGACAACAACCGTCACATTGACGAATCTATTAACGTCATGGCAACGCATTTCAAACAGCTCGATTGATGCCCAACGTTGCCGTTTGTGATAAAAATTCCTCTTATCAACTTTTTAGTGTAAAAGATCAAGGAAAATCGATAAAGTATTGAACGACTTGAACGACAAGTAGTAACAGCGATTAAAAAAAAAATACCTACACTCTCCTTGGATATTGAAGAGAGATACATTTATTTAATGATAGTGAACTGCAAGTCATTGTTATTGAATTGGTGACAGCAAATCTAGGGAAAGGTATTTCAAGGAAGTAAATATGGCACACCAGGAGCTTGCTTTTCCCCTTTCCCCCCATGTTTACATTGACACCCAATATTGTTTGTTTATGCTTCTAGTGGTTCAATATTCGAAGGTTGACATGATATATCATTTGAAAAATATTTAAACTTTACTGATCACTGAAGGAAAAAACCGTACGATAAAAATAAAACTTATTTTTGATAAATATACAGGGTGCGGCAGAGAAACTTGCTGATCTGAAAGGCCGATAAAAGAAAAAGTATTGCACATACGTATTTATTTTATTATTTTTATTGTATTGTACGATACCCTGCCCAAATTCGAGCCTCATCATTGGGATCTTGGATACTAGAAGAGATACGAGGTTGATCAAATGGAGGCAGTGTTGCTTAATTTGGTGCTCATCCAAACCCTCTTTTGAAATTTAAAAAAATCCGAATACTTCCGAAGATTTTTGGAAAAAAACGAATATTCGCGATTTCATTTTCATTTTTCCACGACTCTATTTGAATAGATATAACAAAATTAGTTTCACATTGTCATCGCTACTTTTCCTGTTTCACAAAATGGTGTTGTCAGATTTTTTTTCCGGATTTTTTATTTATTTCTTATTATTTTTAAATTCAGTTTTTTTTTTAATTCAAAACGGTGCTTCAATAAGCATCAAATTGCGCAACTTTGCCTCCATTTAACCAGACCTCGTATCTCTTCTAGTTTCCGATCCCGAGATCTCAATGATGAGTCTCGAATTTGAGACACCCTGTACACACACTGAATTTTTGTTTCAAGTAGTTTTAAAAACATTTTCGAGTCAGAGGAAGCAAGGGAAATACAATCGTATGCCTACTCGATCGCCAGCGACCCGTCAGTGATCCACCACTCCACCAGCAACTCGAAATTTGTTTTGCATAGGTGCGTATTTATAGCATAGATAGCCGCTACTCGGACTGCCCCCAGACTCGATTGTGTATTTGTGAAACTCAAAGACCTTCTCATGAATCTCCGGCGAATCGCTGGTGATACGAACTCTACACATGAGTAGCGACAAAACTTCTCCGTCTGCACATGAGGGAAAATAAATTATGAAGAAAGGGAAATTCCAGGAAAAAATATTGCCTGCGGCGCCAAACTGTCTCATGATATTGAGTAAACCCCCCCTTAAGAACATTATTTCTCGCTGCGCCACTAACCCTCTGTAACAAAAAGATGTTTTTGTACAACCTACACGTAAAGTCCACTTTTCAATGCATGCAAAGCAGGTGGAAACTCGCTAATTTTGGCAGCCGGGCCTAAAAGTACTTTCGCGCCCGCGGGCGCAAAAGTAGGTCGCTTAGCAACGGTTCCTTGGATCCCAACGCCTCTGGATCTGATAACCACGTGACAGTCTAGCATACTAAAAGGAACTTATCACGTGACAATCTCCGTGACAATGAATCCGCACCACAAAAGAATACGAGAACACACCTATTGTAACCATGACCATGATTGACAGTTGTCACTAAACTTGTCTGACTTGTCAGCAGTGTAGTGCAGTGTATCGATTATTTATTTTTGATTTTCATAATTATTCTTTTTCAAATTATTACAAACTGGTTGTACAAAAAGCACTGTTTGTACCACGGACGAAAGATGATTTTGACTCGGCTAATATCTGCCCTCGCTTCGCTCGTGCTGCTACTTATACCCTCGTCAAAATCATCCACTTTCCGCCCTTGATACAAAATGTACTATTATACAAGATGCGTTTAGTTAGAGAACGGGAACATCTAGGTTAATGGACATGACATAACATTTGAAAAGGATTCTGATTGTCTTCAAAATAATTGAGGATATACAGTATGTTGCATTTGAAAAAACGCACTGTCAAGCTTTCTTATACCTAGAGAAAATAAAATAAATTTCTTACGACCCTGTAGGAATGCAGAACATCTTCCTAGACTAGATCACTCTCAAAATTTCAACTTCCTATGAAGCCCAGTGGCGTACTAATAATAGGAGAAAAACCAGAGGTATATTTTGAGGAAACAAAAAGGAAATTGGTAAATTTCTCGAAAACCGCTAAAGTTAAGTAAAGGATAAAATTCATGAAAAATATCCAGAATGTTTTGAAAAATTCAAAAATCCAATAATATACATAGTGTTCCATTTCAAATTTGCTGCTACTTTCTAGTAGAAGCGGCAACGTCGCATCACTGAAAGTATTTTAGATCGATAGAACTTTCCTTTAACGTCTAAGGTTAAGGTACCATCCACCTTGGAACAGCCTGTATTATTTGTCCTTCTGTCGACCTGGTGATCAAATGAGGCTTTCAAGCCATTAAAGCAAAACTATACATCAAACCTATAAAAAATAATAAAATACAGCCACAGAGTGCAATCTAGATGACATCACTTTTGGCAAAGTTTTTAACCTTTTTCAACATGACTCGTTTTTATCTCATTTATTAAGATTCTTTTGAAACAGGGAATGATGTTGCTTTTTTCAGAATTTGCATTTTTTGTTGTTTTTCCTGAGAAGGATCGACATCACCATCACGGGCGACCATCAAAATCGCTATTCGCTATACTAAAGAGGGTTTCGAGAACCTAATGGGTCAAGATTCGGAATTAATCAGCAGAGATCGATTGAAATCGTTTAACAACCAGGGTCGTATTTTTGAAACCGTTCGAGTATGATTCGTGTACGAAAGTGGTTAATTTTTGCAGATTTCATCCAGTTTTGTACCACTTTAGTGCGAATTTTAGCCACCTTTGTAAACGACTTATACTGGAACGGTTTCGAAAAGACAACTCCAGATCAAAGGCAATGCAATTAATACCATTCACGTCTATTTATGGTCTTGTGGTATAAGAAATACAACTATGGAGTCTGTTTTACTGTGGCCGCTAGATGGCACATTTTGTGGTTAAAAATGGTCATACCTATTTTCCAAGTGTTTTTTTTTCATCTTTCTTCAACAAAGAAGATTATCCAGATAACTTGGAGTGGAAAAGGTACTCTTGACAAAGTTCGCTCGAGTGAGCCGTTTTCGAGATATTTTCACTTATAATCTCCCCGGAGCTCGAATTATTTCCGGAAATTTTGTCGAGTTGCAAATTTTTTGAATATTTTTTTGAACAATTCGCAACGAGAACAAATTTCTGGATTATTAATTCGAGCTCTAGGGAGATTCGGCAAGAAAATTTCATGCCAAAACTATTTGAGAAGATTTAATAGTAGCGGCTGGACTCACCTCGCATTTAGTGGAAGAAACCAACGGCTCCTTACTCTACTCGCCATTGAGGAAGAAAGAAGGGAATCAGGATTTTATAAAACATTTGGAAGTTATAACCAATCTTGTCCATAATTGATAACATTGCAATTTTTTATTGGAAGTTGAAAATAAATCATTTATCAAAAATATTTGTCTTTAACAGCTGTCAAGCACTCGCGGCTGGATGTAGCTCCCATGCACCAACCACAGTGTTGCCGTTTGCCTTATCTCTGTCTGTGAAAGTAGGGCTGGGTTGGGATTGTTAGGGAGAGTGGGGACGGCAACACTGTAATCATATGGGAGCTACATCCAGTACATCCAGATGCGCAAAGCCAAAGCCAGGGAAATTTCCACTTATTAATCTTTCAGTCACGTGATTATGAGCAGGGAAATTTCCGATAAAATTAGGTCGTTGCCATAGCAACATAACATAATGCAAGCCTATGATTGGTTAGAATTGACTGGTAGGAAATTTTCATTTAAAGAGCTCCATGACACACCGATGAATTCCTAATATTCGATTACTTTACGCAAACGTCTCAAAACATTAAATTTCACCGTTACCGAGATACAGCGTGTAGAAGCGAATATTAGCAATTTTTCGGTGGGGCATGGAATTCTTTAAATGGAAATATCTCAAAAACGGCTCACTGAGCGAACTATGACAAGACTAACTTCCTCACTTCAAACCGTCTGTAAAATCGTTTTCTTTAATGAAAGATAGTGAAAAAAACACTGGAAAAATAGTAATGGCCAATTTTCAAAGCAATTTGTGAAAAAGTGTCCAAAATAATGAGAAAGTCGATTTTTAATTTTGAACTTGACCACCCTGACCCCGATGTAATTTTGGACCAAGATAAATTGCGCTGAATCGACATTTCAACCTCAGCGGTATAGGGTAGAGTTTTTTCCGCACCTTTCAGAGACACCCTGTATCATAAATTCACCACTGATCGACCAGTTCTGCATCCCTCCATAATAATATCTAAGATAATGGCAGTTTATAAAGGCGATTAAAATAATATTAAGATAGATACAGTGTGTCAGAGTTGATATTTTATTTTTGTTTTTTTTTAATTACTTTTGAAATAATCAAGTTATTTTGATGAAATTTGATATATGAGGGTGGTTTGACATGTAAAATTCAAATGGTCTTGATATAGTCTTTGCTTGTGGAGGGCGCCACTTACACACGCATGAATCTCAAATACCTTCCGGCCCTAGTCCTTAGCGGTCATTTTCCAGACAATTGTGTACGCATGAACGCCATACCTTCTTTTGGCTTTACGTCCCCAGCTTGGAGTTTTTCTATTGGGATTTAGTTGATTGTTTCCCTGTAAAGGAAGGTTTATTCGGTGGCTTATTTTCTTCCAAAGAGTTGATCTGAAAAATGTAATTCGGCTTTCCTCCACACCAAATAGTGCGGCATCTCTCCTTTGTGGTACGAACTGACCCCGGCTCACGCATGCGCATGTTGGTCTCTAAAAACACAAAACAACATCTCTAGAATACCCTAACTAATCCTGGGGATGTCAAATTACCCATCAATCAAAACATACATTTCTAATACAATTAAAAATATACAAGTAAATTTTAACAAAAAAAACGTTCACTTGCCAAAATTATTGCACAATTAACTCTTCAACAGCTCTTTTGATCCTGCTGATGGTCGTTGTGTTTTTCAATAATAAAAAAAAGCACAACTGACGAATGACCACATAAAAAAAATGATTGGGAATTATGGAATTGGTCCAAGGAATAAAAAGGGTTCTCGACCTCTAGGCTTTGTTCTTTCTAAACAGAAACCATAATAAATACGGTTTGGTATTTTTGGACTCATCCCATTATTTTGATTTTCACGGACGATATTTCAATGTCACCTCAAGGTAAAGAATAGCTTAGGTACACTCAACGTTAATGTGAACTATGGAATTGTCTGCCGAAAGTGCCGTATTTCAACGCGCCACTCCTTTTGATTATACAAACACACAATTTCAAGACCCATCCTAACCTTTAACAGAACCTTCACGTGATCTTGTGTGTGTGAACTCCCCGCATTTTAGCAAATAAAAGCAAGACCTATGCAGAATTCGTGCTTCTGACCACTTTATTTGATAGCCTTGAGGTATATTGAACTCACCGCAAACGCTGAAATCTTGTGTTATTATTAATGTATTAGTGATTACGCGGTCTGTAAAATGGGTTCTGAAAGCTCCGTACTCACACTTCTTAAATGAACTTGAAAATCTTCAAAATATTAAATCCATGCTTATCTATGAGCTAAAAATAATTATTTATTCGCCCACCTTGGCTTCCTATTAGTGTAAATGATTAGGTATGTTATGTAGTTGAAAAAAATTAGGCTTCGTAATCTTGATCATAAATACATTTTCGTTGGTAAAAATTATTGCGAATACAAAACTTAAACAAATCAATTGGTTGTCATCTTCCCTAGTACAAAAGTTTTTGTCAGGCATTATTTGGGTTTTATTGGCCAAATGTATGGACAGCTTTAAATAATTCAACTTTGATGATTTAAATGATTGCATTTTGATGTTTAATTAATTGCGAAGTATAGGAAAGTTTTGGTTAGTTGACAATCCGCTGATATTTTCGAACTAGTCGCGCCGAGTAGTCGGGTGGCAAAAACGTTTAATCGTCCCCCCTAGGTGAGTTTAACTTTTATCAAATAATAATAACATCAGTTGTATGTATATTCTGAAGAATGATCTACTATTGATGGTATGTGCGGGCATTGTTCTATAAATTTTCTGACAATACCAGACTTATATTTTCAAATTTATTTTGATGGAAAATTTGTTGTCTTAGGTAGGGATTTTTATCCTGTCTTACAACTAAACAAAATCATTACTCAAACGTTATTGAAAAGACAAAAACAATAATAAATACAGTCGGGACCAGTTACATTGAAAAACCTTGTTTCTGATGATAATTGATTGATGGATTAATAAATCATTCAGCTCATCTCACATTAAATGGAATTTTTTGTGTCAAAATTTTGAACATGAATTAACTGTGAAGCTGTTTCACCCAGATCTCTGCTCCAACTTGACATGACATATGTTTTTTTATGGACAATTTGCACATTTTTTGGAAATATGAAAAATATAAAGATTAGGAAGTATTGATGCCAATGATGTTTAAAAAATCAACCTACGACCTCTGATAATGTAGTGATCACCGATTAAAGAGCGCCAATCAACATCCAATACGTCACAGAATACCTACATCTATCTCCGTCTGACGTATTGACTGAGATGACTCTCTCTCTCTCGGGAGGGTAATATGGCCCCACCCTTTTTGCGATTATGCAGTGAAATTCGCGTCTTCTTTTTCATTTATTTAGTATATTTTTGGGTATTTCGGAAAAAAAATTCGCTGGTTACTTTCCAGTAATGTCTAGAATACGTATATAAAATTTCAAGTCATTTGAAAATTTATGCAAATTGTCCATGGTCAAATATTTACAGTATTGGCCAAAAGTAGATCAACCGCCTAAAATTTGATAAAACCTTGACCCTACATCAGTTATCAAAGAACTGATGGTGCATTTAAAAAATTCAATCCATTAAGATATAAAATCTTGGACTTGCCATAAATTACCCATTTTTTATGATTTATTAAAAATGGGCCATTTTTGCCAAGTTCAACATTCTATAGCTAGACTATCCTTTGTTCAATTATTATGAACTTTCAGGAAGTACATAATTTTTGCCCCGCTTTTCAATGGTGCTGGCTATTTTTTACAAAAACTAACTGACGAAGGTCGTGGGTTCAAATCCCGCCTGGTTCCAACTTTTCTCATTTCCCTTTCTGTTCCTACGCCACGAAAACCCCCTTCTTCACATTATTTAGACAAAGAAACTTCCCTTACATTTACATACCCAGAAAAAAGTTTTGGAAAGTGTTTTTGTTAAACGTGAAAAAAGGGCACTTGGTAAACAGTTTTTTTGAGAAAATCACCAGGACACGCAATCTGTCAAATGGATTGAAGTTTTTAAATGCACCATTTCTTTGATAACTTTGTGGGCGGTTGATCTACTTTTGGCCAATTTGGTCATTTGGAAATCATTTCCGTTGCACTCTCGAGATAACTAGATAAAGAGTGATCTAAATCATAGGGATCTGAAATGCCATTTTTTAGATACTGGAAAATCTCTGTAGAAGGAAAGTGAATACTGATTCACTGTTGCTGCACACATTTCCAATACCTACCTACTTAATCTTTTGATCAGGAATATCTAAAGTTTCTGGAATTACTTTTTGTATATTACGAGAGAAGGCTGTGGTAACAATAGAAAATCTGTACCGTTCCACAATAGCAAGATAATTGATCATTGGTGACACCTCGAGATGATAAGTCTGATCATCAGTATTAATCTATGATGAATTTCACTCACTCTGTTAGCGACAAATACTTCTTCTAATAATAAATCCCAGACGGGCGTCACAACACAATGTAAATTATGGAAATTGATGTAGTCTAGAAAGTGAAAATATGAATGTTTGAATAAATAATTTTGTATTGATATCTTTCCGAAGCTTTCCGTAAGTACGTATTCGCGAATATTTTAGTGAAAAATTCTCTGGCTAATTGGGGATGAATTTATTCCAAATCTGATTTAATTTTTGGTTTGCACACCCTTTACACAGTTTTGCACCAAGCAGTCAGAAATTTCGCACACCTACGTTTTGAGTAAATAATATTATGAGGTAAATTATGTGGAGGTGTCAAATTAACGCTAGCACCCCCACTCAACTTTTTGTTTTTTTTTTATGGCAATCAATAGTACTAGTTTGACACAACCAAAACCAACTTTTGTACAGCGGCGTACGCCGAGTAATTCGTTTTTCAAAACATCAATCTGGCACACAACTCAACCTTTTGATTTTTTTTTCTATGGCAATGAATAGAACTTTTGCACAGTTTTGCGCATCCAAAACATACTTTTACACAGTGGCATACACCGAGTAATACGTTTCTTAAAGCAACAATCTGGCACCCCCACTCAACTTTTCGAATATTTTTTAATGTCAATCAATATTACTAGTTTTGCACAGTGGCGTACGCCGAGTGAAACGGATCTCAAAGCTTGTCCTCCCCCCACCCGACTTTTAGAGCTTTTTTGTAAGGCAGCCTATAGGGTTCTGTCAAGTTTCCCCCCCGATATCGAGAAATGCGGGTTTCAAGTATACAGGCATTATGCACGCATTTTGCACAATTTTGCACACATATTTTTTAATTTTGCACACCTTTTCCCGAGAGACTAGAGCACTTTGTTTGATGGGGGGAAACTTGACGGTTCTCCCCGACATCATCCAAAACCATTTTTTCCATGTAGATCTCTCCTTTGAATTTGGCACAATTTTGCACACCCTCCCAAACTGATCTATGAAAATGTCAAGTTTCCCCCCTGACATAACCCAAAATCTTTTTTTTTTAATGTAGATCTCTTCTCTGAATCTTGTACAATTTTGCACACATGTTTTCAAATTTTGCACACCCTTTCTTATCGCTCTCTGCCCTTCTCAAGTTTTCCCCCGACATCACCCAAAAAAAAATTTTTTTTTGTATGGATCTCTTCTCTGAATTTTGCACACAAATTTCAAAATTTTTCACAACTTTCCTTATGGATGCTCTTATGAAAATGTCAAGGCTCCCCCGGCTCTCCGACAAGGGCGTAGCCACGGGGGGAGTTGTGGGGGTCAGAAGTCAAAACCCCCCTTGATCAGAAAGTGTCATTGATAAAAAACACATTTAAATTTGAATGATGAAATAATATCAGTCTTAAAATCTCTTGGTAAATTAATTAGAGAGGAAAATTCCTCAAAATGTTTCGCCTGCGCATTTATATTTTTGCGAAATTATTTTTTCCGGTAACCCCTCTCCGGAACTGGTGGACTGGAAAGCTTGTTGATAGATAATTTAGGTCTTCTTGACATCATGTCGTATAATATCAAGTTCTGTTTAAATATGATTTTTGTTTTGGAGAAAAACGAAGGTTTTTTTCATGAAAATTTCAACACCTTGTATCTCGAAAACGACCAACAATTCTATAACCCAGAGTCGTTAATATCCATGGTTGATTGGATACCCTGTAATTCACCATCAGATGGTATTATTAATGAAAACGTTTCTGATTAGTTTTGGGGATGTCAAGATGAGTTATTTAAGATGTGAGATTTTAAAATCGATTCTATACCTGAAATCAGAATTTATTGTTCAACAACTACAGTGACAATTTGTTGTGGAAAAATACAACACCTGAGAAATGACTAATATCATTTTATAAAAATGCATGCTAATGTCATCAAAAATACATCGACCTCAATGGTTTATAGCTTAGTTCTTACGTCTACAATATAATATTTTTAAAATCTCTCAAATCACCTTGGAAACTGCTGGACTTTTAGAGTAGGTACCTTTTTTTATGGTTTCGGTTTATAGCATTATAATATAATATCATCACAAATGTATGCGCATACATCAGGCTACCAAAATTTGTACAATTAACCATCCGACACAATATAATATAAAAAAACTGAATCCAATCAACACCAAGCTAATTGGAGGGAAATCGAGAATGTTACTTAATAATATATTTACAAAACAAATGTGTGTAGTAAGAAGTCATCAAATTAATGCAGTGCAGGAATTTTCATCATTTTTTAACTGCGGCCGTCTGCAGTGACATGGATCTTCAATACCGAACTTGAAATGAATTACATTCGCAACCATTTCGATGTCGTTTTCCTGACTTGATTGCGTCAAGCTAATTACCAAAAGTGATAATTTCGCAAATGGGTGAATATTTGGTTTTTTAGGTGATTGGGAAAATATGTCAACGGTCATGATGTTTTATTCAAATGATATTAAAATGACTCAAATACGTAGTAATAATAATTGTGATTGATGTAATGAAATTGTCGTTCCTAGAATTAATTTTTGTTCATTTATTTTCAGGTATGAAACATGTAGCAACAGTCACCAATTAACTTATTCATCGTAAGTACCAAAAGTTGCTTGAAATAAATTTTAAAAATATTAATACCTTATAATATCCGTCATAAAGAGTCAAAAAAAGCAATAATATGGTAATAACATTCTTAAAACAGTAGTTTTATTATTATATTTTATTCACATTGACGTGTTCCGTGGTTATTCAAACAATTCTTCCTCATTTCAGTAGTTACTCAAAATATTTTCAAACATGCAACCTTGTATTTTATAACGTAATTTTCGCAAACATTTAAATATAATATTGGGTATATCATGTACCTAGTTGAAGGTTGAGGTCACCTTTGCAAGATGAAAGTCAGTTTTATTTTTGTTTGTATTGACCTGTTTCTTTAAATACTTTATTTTCTATCTAATTTTTATTTACTTTTTGACATTTCCTCTCACAATTTCTATATTCCCTCGAGCCAAGAATACGGTAGCTGGTCTGTATTTGACGTTGATGCTGTGGCTGTAGAAAACCTCCAGCAAGATTACAGCTCGAGCACTTGAGTGTCACACATACAGGGTGTAACCCAAATAACGGGCCCTCAAGAAAGGAACATGAAAAAAAGCTCGTACCCGTCGATTTTTGTCTTATTGCTTTTTTCAATTTCGCAACTTCACCTCTTAAGCGGAGATGAGATTCACCTCCAAAATATTGAATGGAAAGGGAGTCGAGTGATACCTTATTTTCAAGGATATTCGACCCTGGTTACAACTTCCGAGATTCAAGTAAGTATCGACAAGTATGGCATTCTTGTCTACAGGGTGCCACAGATTCGAGCGCATGCATGCATGGGTATCTCAGTTATTATAAGAAATACCTATGCTCAACAAAATGTCTTTTTGACTATTGAAAAATTCCCACTACTTCCAAAGAAACTCGAAAAAAAAGAAAATTTCGCAAAAACGTTATTATCATTTCCTGAGTTTATTTGAAAAGGTATTTCAAAATGAATTGCACTTCCTATTAAAAATCTGACGTTTCGTCTTTGAGCGGTCATCATCAAGTTCAATTTTTATAATACGGACCTGGATTTTTTATTTTAATTTTAGTTATCTTTTGACGTTATAATGCATTGGGGTATCGCAACCGTCGAAAAAATTACTCATCCAATAAATAATACCAGAGAAAATCGCCCTTTTCTCCCTAACACATAGTTTGGTTCATGAATCCTTCTTGATTCGACACATTAGTCTTATGAGAAAACCTGCACAACTAAACAAAACTTATTGACTGAACCAAAATCGAAATAACATCCAATAACGATACATTTGATGAAATTAAATTCAATCCACAAATGACATCGAAAATGAAAAAATTACATGTAAAAAACTGGATCAATTTCTGCAAAAGTGTTCAAAAATATGGCCATTTTATCAAAATATTGAAAATAACAATAATAATAGGTGTATAATAATTGGGAATATTGAGGTTGCTAAGGCAACCCATCACTCTACGCCCTCATCTAATCTCCTTAATGTCCCAAGGACGTCAAAAGATTACTAAAAATAAAATTAAAAATCCAGGTCCGTATTTAAAAAAATTAAGTTGATAATGACAGCTCGAAGACGAAACGTTAGATTCTCAATTTTATACTACCATCTTGTAGAGGAGAAAAAGTGGCAATGACAAAGTGTAATTTATTTTAAAATGTCATTTCAAACAAACGCAGGAAATGATAAAAACATTTTTGCGAAATTTTGGTTTTTTTCGAATATCTTCGGAAGTAGTCGGAGTCAAATTTCAAAATGGCATTTTCTTGAGCATAAAAATGCGCAACTTAGCAACCTTTTACCTGACCCTGTATCTCTTTTAATAACTGAGATCCCCATGCATGCACTCGAATCTGTGGCACCCTGTATATGACAGCTTGTCAAAATTTTGTTTTGAAAATTGATTTAGTAAATTAACCGCAAGAGTTTGCTGCTTTGAACTAAGAGAAGGGATTATGAAAAGGAACAGAAGATCTTCAAAATAACCTATCACTTGATCTTTTTGGCAAGAATGTGTTCCACCCCTAAACCTGGAATTTTTGGAGTCGATTTTCATATTTTTTTTCTTGGGGGTGGATACTTTTAGCGTGAAAACCATATACTTATAAATACAATATACAGCGTGCGTCCCATAAGGCAAATGAGAGGGATTTCCCGTGAAGAAGTGAGAAGGAGAATACAGAAGAATCCCATAAGGCAATCCTTGGTTAGGATTTCGATGTACTACCCATGCGCGAAATACCATTTCCTATTGGCTCGGTTTCAAATTGTCACGACGGAGACGGACAAGGAGCTAGAGCCGGCTGAATTGAACGGGAACGTTGAAAAGACGCCATTATTGATTCATGGTTGTTTGTTCTTTGTTGTGCTACCGTTGTTTTGGATTCTTTCGAAATAATCAAATTATATTGATGAAATTTGGTATATGAGGGCTGTTTGACATGCAAAATTCATATCTGAGCACGGAATTGCTCTTACTTTTAGGGGACGCCAATAACACCTGTTTGTTTGTATGTTTAAGCAAGCTTTAAAACATTTTTATCCAAACAGAGGAATCATTTAGGACAAAAACAGTTTAAATTAAGAATAATTTCATTGAATCCCCACAATACTGAAAATTACCGTGTATTACAGCGGTGCCTACTGCCTAGTGAAAGAAATTCCGTTGTTTTCTTTCCGACAAAATACGTTTTTTTTCCCACTGCCAAAAAAAAAAACACTTTTTTCCTTCATCAAATACAACAACACATAAAAGAACTTGAAAAAAATGAAACCCAAATATTATTTCAGAAACTAAATCAATAAAACCTAATTTTGTTCAGATTCATATTTTGAAAAACTCACTATGGTCCTCAGACCTTATATTCAACCATTTTTTAACAAAGAATCATTGCAAATTACGTAAATGAGTTGTTAATGGATAACTAACAAAACAGCAAACAAAAATTAAAAATTATTTTTTCCAAATTGATCCGTTTTTTTTGGATAAAAAACACGTTTTTTTTTTAAACACTAACAGTGTCAAAGTTCTATTTTAAGGTTTTCATCTTGCGTTGCGCGACAAATGATTTGAGTTTACAAATTTGAAATATTCAAATTAAAGATATAAAACATGTTTTGTCCACAATAAATATTAATATTAATAATGAGTGCTATAATAATGACCAAGAGGCCGATATGCCGATATATATCGGTATCGGCCAGGAAATTATCGGTATCGGCTAAAAAAGTCATATCGGTCGATCACTACCAGTTATACATCAAAAATTGTACCTATAAGATATTTCCATATAAGTACATACATTTTATAATAAGACTATATTATAAAATGGTACATATTATATGGATATTTCACTAAATTTAAACTTGAAAACTGGAAAGGTCTGGAACAGTTTGTCGAAGTGTCTCTGAGAAGTAAGTATAAAGTTAGAAAGTTTAGTAAGACCTATGAACTGTGTGATTGCACTACCGCACAGAAAATTACTATTTTCTTTTGATTTTATAATAAAGTCCTTGACGGGCATCAGCTCTAATAAGCGATTATCTCCCTTAAACGGTCAAATTTCTTGAAACCAATTTTAAATCTATATATGTTTTAACACATTTGTATATACTTTTATTTATAAGTATAATATGAACATTCGATGAAATTTTCTCTTAAGCGGGCACCTCCCATAAGCGAACAAAAAAGCTGGAACCGTGACTGCCCGCTTATGGGAGCTTTTGTTTTATTTATGTATATTATGGCATATTCTAAAAGCTTGATTGATGGATTTTACCCTTATTTCATTAGTGAAAAACATACTTATGAATACAAATATGGTGGAAACCAAGAAAGAGCTGTTTGATTTTCCAAATCTCCGTGTATTACTCCTTCTGTTACAAAACTAGAAGAACGCCGATATCGGTCTACTCTCTATCGTCTATTCACCTACCTCTGAATTAATCTCACTTGATTTAAGATATCTACCGCAAATACCTCGAACTGTTATAAATATGAGCGATAATAATGACAAAAACATCATACCTACCTAGGTACACAAAGTTTATAAAGTAAAACCTTACCAATCTCTGGTGATACCTATATTGCTTCAAAAACTATTAAGTAACTATAATAGGTATTTCAATGTATAATCGAGAACAAATCACGAAACTAATTCAAATCGTTTTTGAATCAATAATAAATAATATTTTGTAGGGATTTTGTTTCACAAAAATGTTAAATCTTTTGCAATCTCACACCTAAACACAAAATCCTGGACCAGATAAGATGAATTCATGAACATATTTTCCACTCATGCTCATAATATTTATCACCCACCCCACATGTGAATTCACGTCATTTTTTTTCGGAATCCCGCGAAAAATTTAAAAATACGTCGATACAACAGCTGATATTAAGC
The DNA here is from genome assembly GCA_958502075.1 of Orchestes rusci. Taxonomy (NCBI): domain Eukaryota; kingdom Metazoa; phylum Arthropoda; class Insecta; order Coleoptera; family Curculionidae; genus Orchestes; species Orchestes rusci. The sequence goes on along the minus strand of OY293304.1, from coordinate 12,260,917 downwards.
ATGCAGCACTGTTTCCGCCATGTTTCAGCCGGCGAATCACAATTCTCGAAAATCGATTCTGCGCATAATTCAATCTCCTAACCAAGGACAGACTTATGTGTAAAAGTATATGTCTGTTTCAACATCCTCGCGGGAGTCCCGACAAGCTGCCCGCGGTATATTGTATTTATAAGTATATGGTGAAAACCCTGTACTTAACTCTCTGGCTCTGGTGAATAGGGAATTCTGTTTTTTGTGAATGATCAAGTTTATTGAACTTTATTAGTGCATGGAGGTGTTCTAACAAATTTGGGTATTTTGAGTTTTTGAATGCGAAAAGATGTTATCGTCTGTTTTTTTTTAGAGAGTGAAGTCTTTTGTCCATCAATAGATGTCCATAGTAACCATAAAACACTGAACTAAAAAAGGGTTATCTACCCATTTCAAAATTCTACTCGCGCAAAATGTCTACAAAAATTCCGTGTAGAAAACTTTCTAAGAGTCAGTATACATACAATGTGAAAAGATCCTTGTTTAATTTCAAATTTTAATGGACAATTAAGGGAATAAGAATCAATCAGAATATTGTTCTCCGGAAACGTATTTTAGAAAAAACAACCAGTACAAAAATTGTTTCAAATAATAATTACTTTGAATTTGGAGAACAAAAATAATGTTTCATTATAATTTTTTTTTCAAGACTTAAAATCTATCAGAAAACTACAGTATTTTGAATATTTCATTAATACTCGTAAAATAACTTTTTCGAAAAGTAGTCAAGACAAAATTCTAAACTTTTACAAATAAACATTATTGTATGATAACTTGAAGAAGCTTTCATAAAAATCAAATTTTTAAATGAAAGCAGCAGTGCAATTTGTTAACTTTGTATGAAAAGGTTTTTTGATTCTAAGTCGGAAATTGAAATCTTTTACAATTTAGCACTGTAGCAACTTATCACTAAAAATACTACTAGTGCTCTGAAGTCTGAAGAATGATGTTGAAATTCTAGTGGTCCCATATTTCTACTGAAAAATGAATAAAAAAACAAGTATCATCGCAATTACTTTTTGTTTCATTTTCAATTGTTTATTAACTGATAAACATGTCCCATCAACACAAACCAATTTTTATAAAAAAACTCAAGTTCAAGTTGGCAATTACCAACAAACTGACAGTCCAGCTAGAATGAATAAATGTCTGTTGCAACATGCAAATATCCCTTGATTTTTATTGATATTATTCCGATATGTTTCAAATGGATCTTGTCTTTATGGTTTGATGACTCGATATTAAATTATACATGTTTTGTAAATGAAAAAAAGAATTCTGGAATGTTAAATAAAACATCGAAATAGCAGATCATTGAATTCGGGTGTCCTTCATTTGTTTACAATAGTTCGAATGGACGTTGTTTGCTACTCGGAAGTCTAGAAATTAACTCAACGGTATCTCCAAAAGGTAGTTTGTACCCTATCAATAATTCATTATTATTATTTTCTTCTTAATAGTTCCATAATGACAATAATTATGTGGCTGCATGAAATGGAAATTGTTGAAAAGTTTAAATTCTGTTAATTGTCTCAAAAACAATATTTATTAAGTAGCAAATTGTTTTTTTTTTCAAATATCATCAAGTTAGTTGGATGGTGCCCGCAAGCAAGAGTATTAAGTTTGAGTCCAAACTCAACCTTAATAATTAAGGGAACAAGATCGATCCGTATATGAAAAACACTGGAAATGAAAATTTGAAAGAATGCTAATATCTATGGGGGCAATCAAGCTAAGATATTTTCAAGATTTTGGCAACGTGTTTACTTCAAATAGAACACCTTATTATGTATTACATTTTTGGATTCTATGTTTAATTCTAGGCAGTTTTGATGTAACATGTCATAATACTAAGCGTTTTTGAATTATTCGATTTTTCATTCGTGATGAAGTTCTTGATGAAAGACACCTACAGTCTTGTACCACATCTCAATAACAATAATTAATGCATGGTCAGAGAAAATCATTTTTTTCAAATGGAAACCTACAAATTTTATTATTTTATCCTATTAAGTATTGAAAATGAAGGTCAGTTTGTATGAGATTGCTTATAACAAAAATTCAAATTTTTGAGTTGTTGATTTTTTTTTTCAATGGACAATGTTATAAAAACTCACCATGTCACCATTGTTTTTGATGCTCAATTTATTTGGTAAAAAAACCATTTCTAGCACTGTCTAGCAGTTTATTTCGAAAATCAAAAACGGTTATACTTAGGTATATGATTTTTTACAATTACAATTACAATTACAATTTTACAAAGAATCCAAAAATTAATACATATACAGCGTATCCCAGAAGTATTGGGAGATATTTCAAATAAGACCAAATGTTTTATAAAATTTTCTCGTACGACCCTTCATTTCGGAATTATTCGTACTTTGAAGTTACACCCTGATGAAGATATTTTCGTGATAGCTTCGAAACGGAGAAATCAATTTTAATGAATCTTGGACAGTATACGCAGTTCGTAGAGACTGATAAATTAAAATTATAACAGAATTTCAGTCTCATCTTGGAAGCCCAGGGCCAACCCTACCATAAAATGCCCCTAAACTTTGATACGCCTTCATTTTTGAGTTGCAACTTTTTATTTAGTTTCGTTAATTATTAATTAGGAGTAAAAAGGTACTCCTCATTCACATCACAAAAATCCTGATTTGGTCGAAAAAAATAAAGTATAGCAAACATGGCAAACAACTTCGATCTACGTCATAATTGCCACCAAGCACGTTGTTATGAAGTTTGCTGGTGGCCAAATTTGGTCACCTGCAAATCACATAATAACTCGCTTGGTGGCAATTATTATGACGTGAATCGAAAGTTGTTTGGCATTTGCTATAAACATTCCAATAAATTGGCGTTTTTCTTGAAAAAATTAATTTTTTCTATGTGAACAAAGAGTTTCTTTTTCATTCGAAATTAATTGACGAACCTTGATCACAAATTGCAACTCAAAGAAAAGAAAGTGTATCAAAGTTTAGGGGCATTTTATGGTAGAGTTGCTCCACCCTAGGCTTCCAAGATGAGTTTGGAATACTGCTATGGTCTCAAATTGGTTTCACCGTTCCGGAGCTCTTACAGAAAAAAAACAGAATGTAACTTTTATTTACATTATAATTCCGAAAAAAAGGGTCGTACGAAAATATTTTAAAGAATTTATCAAATATCTCCCATACTACTGGGAAACCTTGCATAGAGTGTTCTATTTAAAATGAGCAAGTCGACACACACTTCCAGTATAATAGGCCAGGCTATTTACCGATTTTGCACTACACAGTGGTTATTGTGCTGCGCCTTTATGGCCAGTATAAACCATAGTTCCGTCCGTGTAATAAGTTAGTGGACAATTTCTGAGCAAAATTTTCATAGGATAGTGGTCCCTCGCTCTGTGTTACACTGAAAATGTTGTATCTTACGCGAGCCAGAGCTCAACAGTCAAAGATTATGTATGAGGCAGTTTCGTCCAATCACCACATTTTCATCAGGTTGTGGAACCATCGTAGGAACCAGCATATTTACTCTTAGGTACAAAGCTATTCCAGACCGGCGATTTTTAAATACTGCTCAATTATTTATAAGCACGTGGTAAGTGAGTTATAATGCAAACTTACAATAGCATGGTGACTAAATAAACAAGTCATATGTGAAGCGCGTCATTTTCCATTTTCCAAATACGCAATATCTTAGCATTATTTATGCGTTCATTTCCGCTATTAACAATCAATAAATATGAAGGAGAATAGGAATCAATAAATGAAAATAGATTTTGAAACTGAAGGTTGGCTGACTTTGTATTTAAAGGAAAAATTCCATTTAACCAACATATTTTCGTAAGTAAATGATGCGTAATATGCATATTTGGGTATTTAAATATTCAACATTAAAATTATGACATGAGATTTTGTCTCCACTAGATATATTTTTATACATTTCTATTTTATTATATTTTTCACTAGCGTTCTCCACCACATGTATTAGACAAATCTTCATATTTTCATTTATATTATCCCCAGCTGCTCTACAGCGGATTTGTTATGGGACACCCTGTATATCTTCACGTTTTTTGGCATTTTATCCACCATCTATACTTTTTTAATTTAGTTCTGCCAAAATCGCGGATTTCACCAGTGTTATTGTTTATCACTATTCGTATAATTTATTCAAATTCGAGTTTGTTGACTTAACTTTATTGGGATCTTACCCATCCTAGCTGTTCAATTTGCTGTCCGAAAATATTAATTTATATCCAATATGGTTTCTTTGTGGATTTGTCTTGTAATTTTGAATAATTTAATAAATAGTTATAATAGATATTTCCATAACAAAACACATTTTTAGTCTTATTCATGTTCCCGTCTTGAAAGTCCGTGTTCCGTCCGGGGGCAGATATTACTACATCTGACTCTGACTATCACAGGTTCTTGTAGGATAAAAGTACATACCTATCTTGGAAGTTATTTTTTGCCCCCCAGAGCTAAAGATGTATTATTTTTATTGTTGCAGAAGTTATGAATTCCAAAAATGGTGCAAATTTGTTGTTTTTTTTTTTATTTTTCTCAACGTTTAATGGACTTGGGGGGGTTCGGAAAGCTCTCACTTTTCCATTCTACAGGGTGTCCGGGAAAATGTGGGAGATCTCTCGGATTCAGATAGAACATTAAAAAATAAGATAACAAGTTCCCATAATTTTTTTCCTAGCGGCCCTCCCTACGGAGATACGGCCCCCTGAAGGACCCCACTGGAAATCGGTTTTTCTTGAATAACTTTTAAACGACTCAATATAATTCAATGAAAATTTAATATGATAAACAGTAGTAAGGACCTCTCAAAATACTTCCCTTAAAACATAATTAGCTTGTTTAGTTTACCAGGGACGGACTAGATTGTACATTTTAACGGTCAAATTTTTAACAGAATCCGAGTTCCCATAAATTTTTTTCCTAGCGTTAGGTTCACAATTTCGTCAAGAGCACCACTTCGTCATGGCTTTTTTCGAGGTTTTGTTTAATAAAAATTGTTTTTTCTGGAAAATGGTTCATTTTATCGACAATGAACAAGAGTACCTTTTCTTTAGCTTAATGTTCAAGGTATCCAAATTTATTTTTTTAACTCCTTATCATACAGGGTGTTAAAAATTTGAGCGTTAAAATGTACAATCTAGTCCGTCCCTGGTAAACTAAACAAGCTAATTATGTTTTAAGGGAAGTATTTTGAGAGGTCCTTACTACTGTTTATCATATTAAATTTTTATTGAATTATATTGAGTCGTTTAAAAGTTATTCAAGAAAAACCGATTTCCAGTGGGGTCCTTTAGGGGGCCGTATCTCCGTAGGGAGGGCCGCTAGGAAAAAAATTTATGGGAACTTGTCATCTTATTTTTTAATGTTCTATCTGAATCCGAGAGATCTCCCACATTTTCCCGGACACCCTGTATACATTTTTTGTATTTCATTCAAATGGATTTTATCTGTGGTTTCTGTTATTAACCAGAATAACGACTTTTTTATCATTTTCTTTTTGTTTTTGCGACGCCATTTTCATCTACTGAACAAGCTTTATAACCCCGCGCAGTTGGTTATCGGGTATTTTTTATTCCCTGGAGAAGATCTAAAATCTATCCTAATATGATTTAGGGACAAAATACATACAGAGTGACGCATTTGAAAGCGGCCCACCCCCATAACTTTTTAATTTATTGATCGATTTTGTCGTTTTTTTTTTAATGTAGAGAGGGGAGAGGTGTATAAGGCTACTAGAACATATTTAGAGGCTGAAAAATCCAGAAAACATATTAGCGATTATGCTATATATGCCACTGGATTTTTTATCCCCTGACATGGGTCTCTACCAAATTTCATGAGAAAATATTCAATTCAAAAATATTATTTCGGTGTGTAATTTTTTTCGTCAGTCTCGTTTGTTTGTTTTCATTGTATTTTGACATGAGAATAGCTATCAAATGTTTATATTTGTGTTTTTTTTCTGATAGATAGCAAGCAAGAGTTTCGAGGTAAAATACCTCTTGCTGCATAAAAAAATCAATCGTTAATTTTTAATATTTTTTCATGAAATTTGGTACAGATCAATTTCAGACTATGACGAATCCTGTGACGTAGACAGATTTTTTTTTTTTAAATCGCTAATATCACATTTTCTAAATATGCTCTAGTAAGCCTTGGTTTTTGCAAAAAAACTGTGCGACGTATGGCCTCAAAATAAACCTTTCCACTCTCCACATTTCAAAAAAAAAATCGTCAAAATCGCTCCATAAATAAAAATGTTATGGGGCTTTCAAATGTATTATACAGGGTGAGTCATTTAAACGGGAAATATATATGCGCCTAGATCGTTAAAGATATTAGGGAGTTTTTGAACCCCTTAATAATTTCAACGTTATTAACGAATCCCGCTATACTAAGCATGCGCAGAAAACAAAACATTAATAACGGAGAGGACACAAAAAAGAGATTTTGAAACTCGTATTTAACGTTTGACGTTGTGTCATCTGTCATCATAGTGATCAGATTTGTTGTGTTTTTGGTTTTTGATGTTTTGATTTTGATTTTGTTATATTTTCGCCAAATTCCTAGCAGAGCATCACGGATTATGAAATATGGAAGATATTTTGGTTCAAATTGGACCAGATTCAGACTACCAAATGTGAGGTCTACATCATATTTTACGTCCGCTTGGCAAACGGGTATCATCATAATATGCTACCATCTACATTGAATTTGTGTTCAAAGTTACTTTTACGCCAAATTCAATGTGGATGGTAGTACATAATTCCCGTTTGACAAGCGGAAATCTGTCACTTCCACTTCGAAATTAAATTAAATGTAACTCAGGCAAAACACCGACTGGAATGATAAACAGCTGATCTCCATCAACATCAATTACACTGTTGCCAAGCTGTAAAACAGAGGATCAGTTTCTGTTGGATATTTAATAAAAAGACAAGAATCTTACAATTCCAGTGCAAGCTGTAGTCATTTTTAACCATTTAAATTGTACTTTGTATGTTTCACGATTTCTATGTAATAATTAAATAATACTGTATATCAATATGACAACATGAGAAAATAACCGACGGTTATTAAGCGAACGTTAAGGCTACGTAGATAACGTAACACGTTATCGGTTAATAACCGATTCGGTTATTTCCAGACATCTGCGCAAGCTCAAAAAAAACCGGAAACGTATATAACGGGTCAAATTTCAAAAACTCCCTATTGAAATGAGCAAAATGGATTTAAATAAGGGACGCCCCAATAGTTTGGTGCTATTTTAAAAAATCAAGTTATGTTTCTTTGAAGTTAACCAACATTGAAGTGTCACAGCAAAGTGGTACCATAATGCAAATCGACGGCATTCCCCCCAAAAGATACCCAAGGCAGTTGCTTCCACACTGGCAAAGTCTCAACTTGATACATGAAAAACCAAGTGCAAGTGCGCTGTGGTATCTTTAATCAATGAATGCAGACTCATCAGTTTTTAGAAAGAGTGAAAACTTTTGAACGGTTGAAGAGAATTGCAAAAACTAAGTGGATTTGAAATGTCCGAAAAGATGCAAATTCAAAAATTTAAAGATAACACGGGTTGCTATTTAAAAAAAACATGTTGATGTCTGCTCTGCAAAAATGATACACTGTGTATATTGAAAAACATTTTCACAAACTGCACTAGGACATCCTGTATTCAAACCCATTTCGATATCTTTAAAAGGTTAAGGCGCAATTCAGCCTACCCGTTAAAATGACTCACCCTATAGCCGAATGAATAAAGAACATCACAAATCAAGCGAAAAAGTCTTCGATAAAGATAAAAAGAACAGAAAGAATCAAAATTAATAATATGCTTATGACATTTTTTTGTTATTGAAAATAATTTTTATCAAAACAGTAATTATTCAAAATCAAAAATATTCGAATCACCATTACTAGTGTTGTTTGACGAAAACGGAAATTTTGTCGATTCTTATAAGTTGCCTGGTCATTCGCGGTATGCAAATCTCGTTGTTTATAAAACTCACCAATAAAGTGGTTTTCTTAATAGTTTGTTTTTTCGCCTGCTGGAAGATACATCGAAAAAAATTCCATCAAACATTGAATATAGTGTCAATTATTATTGTGATGTATTTATTTATTGACTGTTACTATTGAGTGATTTGTGATAAATTTGATATAATAAAACAATCTGGAATCAAACTGTGAGTACTATTATTATTTGTATTTTTGTGATCTTTGTAATCATCACTGATTATTTTTCAAATATCGCATTAAAAATTATATTTTCTGTCCATGTTTTGTGAAATGGTTAGGCACATTCCAAACTCGCATCCTATTCCGGATCTCTGAATATAAAAGATTTTTTTCCCGTTTGAAAAATTGTCATTTTTTATCAGAACTAAAAGATCTGGTCATGAGTCCATAAGGTACCAACGGGTTGATCACCAAAAAATTGAATATGAAGATGATTTTGGAGTCACCTATTTTTTTTAAATTTTTACACAATCATAAGCATTTGAATACTATACAAATTTTTTGACTAAAATACTATGAGATGACTATGACAATCGTTAATCAATATCCATACAAGCAACAAGATCCAGATGATTATTAGTTGGGTATTTTTTTTTGGCTAATATAATAATAAGCGCATTTTTGTCACCCTATACAAGGTAACATAAAAATAAACAGTTTATAGTTTTTCAAGAAAAGTTACGAAGAATAACGTAGAGTAATACAATCCCTGTAAAGTAAAAGTCCATTTCTTAAAACACAGGATAAATGTCCTTGCTACAAATAAACTAGGACAAAAAAAGTATAAGAAGGTATATGTTCTCAAGAAAACACTGTCTTTAAATATCGAAGAAATAGTACAGGTGACATTATTTATCCTGTGAAGGTCACCTGTGCTATTAAGCCAAGAAAAAAAATGTAAAATAATTTTTAAAAAATCCTTTTAGTGCATATCGTCTCATTTACTATTCATACGCTCGATCTCAATAATTATTATAATATTATAATAATTTTCAAACAATAGATTTTCTACTTGATAAAGATTCCTATTTTAAAATACAAATATTCAATGAGTGCATAACTGACTTCTATTGTGAAATTATCATAAAAGGTCTCATACAATATGTGAAAAATGTTTGATTCACAAATACCTACTTGTATTTTTATTTGAAAACTTAATAATGATTTTCATCTTTTCTAGAATTAATCATGACGCAATTACTGTACAACTTATATGATGCCTACCGAGACCTTATGGACAACAAAAGTGGTAAGTTGGATGTTTTTTGTATCAAATTAGTTTATTATGTGAAGGGTGTTTTTCTGAAACTGGATTATCTTTGCATTTAATCTTTATTTTATTTTTGGACTATCATTTCTTCACTACATTGAACTCTTTCTCTATTCTAGAACACATGGTAGTACTATCCTAAATAGCCCCAATATTTCATAGACATTATTCTTTGACAATGTATGCACCGTTTTTTTTTTTAATAAGCAGATCGAATCTTCGCCATACAGTTTTAAACTACTTTCACAGGTTTTGTTGACCTTTGGAGTGAATAAACAAATTTACAAAAAAAAGTCAAACAAAAAATGGATGCTCAAATGAGAAGAGCAGCATAAATGTAGGCCATCTTAATGATTTTCCTGACAAGTAGACTAGTTGAGAAAATGTTTTCAAAAAAAATCATGGAAAAACGCAAAAAATATACAGGGTGAGCCGTTGGGCTAAGCTAGATTGCGCCCGCGCCATTATGTCGTTAATGATATCGTAATTAACGTAAAGAATTTAACCAAGAGCCTAAGAGGCTAGGGATTGCTCCGATTGCCCTCTCCAAATTAATGGGTCTAAATTGACAGGATGCCATAGTGTAGGCTCAAACATGGTTTTTCAAATACCAACCCTGTTTATCTTTCATTAATCGAAACTCTGATGATGATATGATTTGGCGACAGAACTCGAACAAAAGCTGAGGTTTGAGAATTGTTCATAATCGAGCTTCTCCGAAAAGCATATCCACTCGCTTGTCAAGAAGTTTATCGTCAAGAGTTTAAACATCTGTTCTGATTGTACATGAAAGTCACTTAAAATTTGATGTAGATTTATTCAAAAATTAAATAAAAGATGGGAGTTTTCATTTGAAATGATGGAGTTGATGGCCGTTACTTGTTTTTGGTTCGCACTGTAAACATCAAATTACCATTATAAAACCGCACTTAATAATAAAAATCGACGTGTCCGAGCGTTTTCTCACAAAACAAACCCCCTGAATTTTAAATTAATCTGTTCCAACCTAAGCGTCCTCACTGTTTTAGAAAAAACAGTTACCTAAATTTCTAAAGAAAATTTTACAATAATATTCCTATTAGCGATTATCCACCAAGAAAAGTGACAATTTGAACAATTCAATAATATCTATGAAATGAAACAAATATCCAAAAAGCTGATAAATTTTACTTTGAGCTAGAAAAAATGGTTTTAGGTGATGGTAATATAAAGGGTGATTGCATTGATATGGAAAACTAGATTGCGGTTACGATGTTGATGATATCCAAATGAACGAGATGGATTTGAATCAGGGGCGTAGCCACAGGGGGGTTTTTGGGGTCAGAACCCCCCTTGATCAGAAAATATCATTGAGAAACACATTTAAATCTAAATGTTGAAATAATAGTGTAATATATAGGGTAGTGCCACAGATTCGAGTGCATGCATGGGGATCTCGGATATTATAAGAAATACAGGGTCAATTAAATGGTTGCAAGGTTGCGCAGTTTTATGCTCAAGAAAATGCCATTTCGAAATTTGAAAAGTTCCGACTACTTCCGAAGATATTCGATAAAAACCGAAATTTCGCAAAAACGTTTTTATCATTTCCCGCGTTTGTTTGAAAAGACAATTTGAAATAAATTACACTTTTTCTCCTCTACAAGATGGTGGTATAAAATTGAATATCTGACGTTTCGTCTTCGAGCTGCCATCATAAACTACATTTTTTCGATCATGAGAGTTGTTAACACGATGAAATTGCGATATCGTCTGCTATTTAAGGCCTCGGTTTTGGCCACATTCGGGCTTGACCAATACCCCCTGCAGGGGGTATTGGCTTGACCCGATTCGCGATCCCGGTAGATATTTAAAAATATTCTACCGGGCCAAACGGTTGAAATGAACAACCCTAGGTCTTCCTCGTGGGGGCTTTCTGATCATGTAGACTACGTCATTGATTCGCTCCTGGATCTCATACGACCCCTCCCAAGAACTTTGCAGTTTTGAGAAAAAGTCACGTCGTCTCTGTGGGTTGTCCAGCCAAACCAGGTCCTCAACCTGAAACATAGGCTTCCTTCATCCTATCGCTGGCACTTTGGATGTTACGACAGACTCGCTGGTATATCGTCCATTTTTCTGCGAAGATCGCTTGCGTAGTCTTCTCCAGTGACATCTTCACCAGGCGGACAGCCAAACTTTAGATCTCAGGGAAGCCGGTTCAGGACCCACCGCCATCTGGATGCCAAAAGGAACAGGTGGAGGTGTTCGTCCCAGTCTCTTTGATGGTCAGAGACAACTTTGGCCAAGTTTCGTTTGATGGTCCTGTTCATTCGCTTCACCATGCCATCCGATTGTGGGTGCAGCGCTGTCGTTCTTGTCTTCTTGATCCTCAATACTTCACAAACATTCTGGAACAACGCCGATTTGGAGTTTCTACCGGTCCTAATGCAGCTCTAATGGAACACCAAAACGGCAGATCCATTCCTCAACCAGTTCATCAACTAGTTGTCGCTTCTTGGTTTGGCAAGGCATACGCTTTGGCCCACTTGCTTAAGTAATCCATCACGACTAGGATGTATTTATTCCCTCCGTTCGACTCAGGAGACGGTCCAGCAACATTTATAGCGATCTTCTCGAACGGGCTTTCAACATTGTACTGGCGCATAGGAGCTTTTGGGCGTTTTTGTGGTCCATTGCTTGCAGCACAAACTGCGCATTACCTGCACCACTCCCGGACATCAGCCTGGCAGTTGATCCAGAAAAACCTTTCCCGCAGCTTGTCCCCCAGTCTTGGTTACTCCCAGATGTCCAAACGTGACGCCATCATGGATCTCTCTCATCACCTCGGCCTCTGTCTGCTTCGAGGACACTATCTGCCTCCGATTCGTGCCGTCCAGTTTTTCACCAGTCTCATCAGGATGCCGTCGCTAATAGCCATTGAGTCCCATTGAGCCCAGTAGAATTTCAATGTGGTTGAAAATCGCGCGACTTCTTGCCTAGTTGGTCGTTGGCCTGCCTGTTTCCATCCGATGACAAGCTTCAGATCTGGATCTTTCTCCTGCTAACGCTCGCTTCCTTTTCCTCGGCTGTGTGACAGAGCTCTGGTCTCCTGGACAAGCCGTCAAAGTTCTTGAGGCTTGATCTTGCCCGATGATCCTTGTTTTCCGATGCCAACGCAGGTGCCCATATCTCCTTCTTACAGCGGCTACGAATATGCCCAAGCTCTCCACAGTTACAACACCGCAGCTCCTTTCCCTGATGACTCTCCTAACATTTGCGTCGAAGCTGTACTCCTCCGGAACATCCTGTTCCTTCATCCTCCACACGCGCGGGAAGCTTGCAGCACTGCTTCGCCGCTTCGAGTTCCAACGCTTTGACCAGCGCATCCACCAAATTGTCAGGACTTTGAAGTATTAAAGATTGCCTTATCTCCTGGTCTCGAAGTCCATCCAAAAAGGCCTGAACTGCAAGCCTCTTCATAACGTTCTTTGGCGTGGTTGGATAAGCTAGTCGTGCAAGGCGAACTACATCAGCTCGAAACTCCTGCAGGCTCTAGTTGGTCTTCTGAGAGCGGGTTTTCCAGCGGAGAGTGGTAGACGTGCTCCAAGTGAGTTTGTCCATATCGCAGCTCCAAATGCTTGACCAGAACTTTCTCGGTTCCCGTCCATCCATTTGCCTTTGCTGCTGCCTCGAACTGGCAATTATGGTAATTGTTCCAGGACAGCTTGCCATCGAACTGTGGGGCTTTCATGTGAACTCTGATGGGATCATCTTCTATCTTGGCACTCGTACCTTTGCTCTCGATTGTGACGTCTGGTTATTTCATGATCACTGCCTTCTCATTTGCTCCATTTCTTCTTCAATGGTCGATTTCTTCCGCTACAAGATCTAGTGATGTAAAAATAACCGTTATTTATTTTTGGTCGGTAATATTCGTTAAATTACGTGAACTTTTCGTAATTCATGAGAATCTTAGGAAATTTAACTTTTTTTTAAGCAATAGACTATGTTTGGTGGGTAATTTACCATTCTTGTTCAAAAATATAGCTTCAACCAAAATATCAATATTTTATCTTTAGAATTGAACTCAGAACGAACTATTTTGTAATTATTTATTGAATAATATGCATGATGTGGAAACAATTTTTTCTTCAAACGTCAGTAAAACGGACATTGTTCGACATTTTCCTCCGGCGGGGAAAAAGTTCTTTACTTTTCCTCCGCCGAATGTCTGAATTTTATGCCGTTTGAGGTTCATTGTTTTTTTCAATGCCCGGATACGTCAATTTTCAAAGTAAATTCATAGGAAATAGGTTTGCCCGTAGAGCCAAAAAAAATCAAAAAATAATGAACACCTTTAAGAAAAAAATTGATGGCGTAAGCCTTGGCGTAACCCGAAAGAGAAAACGTTGCAATACAATTTGAATATCAGCATCCACATATTATAAAGCAGGAAAAATAGATACGATGAAGTACCTTTCTTTTTTCTATAAGCCTTGAAATAGAGTCAATAGAAATGAAGAAAAAAAAAATAAAGGATTATTTTTTTTAGTATATCTCGAAAACTACAAGAAAATGAAGGACTTCTTCACAGCATATTCTTGACCTTATAATTTTTTTTCTCCCAATATAAATAACCTCCTATCCCTTAATTTTAAGGTAGCAGCTTATTTTTGAGCGACCCTGTATAGATGAATAGACTATGAAAAAAACACATATTTAAATGAAAATTGATAGCGTTTTCCAAAAAAAAAACTGCGTTTTTAATGAATTTAGACATTATTTATGAATAGTAGAGTATATTTCAAAAAAAATTGAATAATATTCATAATGAGAGAATATTTCAAAAAACACCTCACCTGCATTATATTTTGTAAATTTTTGTTTGACATTTTTTGGGCATTTTTGATCTTCAATCAAATACTGCTGCATTCTGGTAGCATTTCTAACATACTTTTGGCAACAAAAAATACAGGAATAAATATTCTTTACCATTCATTGACTTTTCCTCGAATGTTCTTGGTAATATAACCGTAATATTTCCGTAATTTGTTACTCAAAAGCGAATATTCCTTTGAGGGTGAGCGAATATTATCGTAAGTTACGGAATTTATGGGAATATTCGGTCGGTAATATTCGCTCGTCGCATCACTAGACAAGATCCTTATTCAGACAGTTGTAGTTGTCCGCCAATTGTTCCTTGATTTCCTCCATAGTTCTAGAAGATTTTTCCAGCTTCTCTTCCATAGCTCAGGAGTATCCTTCGAGCTCTTCCATGGCTCTAGAAGATTCTTCGAGCTTCTTCTCCATTTTTCTAGAGTACACTTCCATGGCTCTAGAAGATTCTTCGAACTTTTCCTCCATTCTCCCAACAACTGCACTGAGATCAGTAATCTCGAATTGAAACGTACCGGGAACAATGCTATCTTCTATACCCTCACGAAGCCTTTGTTGAAGATCAGCCTTCTTCTCACATGTATCCAAATCCCTCTTCAACTCGGCAACCTTTGATCCGGTCAAAAACACTAGTTTCGCAGCCATTACAGAGTGAATATTTATGTCCGTTTCTATAGCACACAATGCATGAATCCCATTTCTGACACCAATGTGATAAATTTCGCTATAGAAAACACTTGTCCAGTTTCAATTTATTTATTCAAAGTCACTACAGCACAACCAGACATTTTTATGTTCACAATCGCAGCCTATTTATGTTTTACGATTTATATTTCGCTGCCAATCAATCACTGAACTCAAATGGCGGCACCGCACTCACCGCAGTCTCATGTATTACTATAAATCTCAGGCTCCTTCGGAGAAAATGCAAGAATACCTCAGATCTTTCGAGAATCGTCTATAAGTTTCCAACGTGCTCGCGCACCAACACAGTGGCGTTGCAGGATAAATATTGACGACAAAATGATGTCTCGTCACAATAGCTATATCATTCGTTTAATTCTAATGGAAATACGTCATTTAACCTTACTATTTCAAGAGTACCCTGTAGAGTGAATCTATAACCACCTCTAGCTTACCGTTTAACGGCGACATGTTGTATAATTTTTGCATTACCAATAAATATCAGCGCTTCATTTACTCTGATTTTGAAGTTATTCTTTCTTCTTTTCCAGATCAAAGAGTAAAAGACTGGTTCCTGATGAGCTCACCTTTGCCGACAGCATGTATTTGCCTCACCTATGTGTTCATAGTCAAAATACTCGGACCCAAACTTATGGAGAACAGAAAACCATTCGAGCTCAAAAGAGTGTTAATTTACTATAATTTATTCCAAGTTATTTTTAGCACGTGGCTTTTCTATGAGGTAATGTTCTTGGCTACTATGTTGATTGAAAAGTAGGTACGGTGAATGATTGGCGCTAGCTGCAAGAATACCTACTTAATGCGCTTTTAAGTTTTCAGAAATGGCCTATGGTGTCCAAACCCTTTGCTTTAACTTTGCTCAATTTAATGATTTTGATAGCATTCAAAATCAAGTACAATAAAAACATTCTCCCGTTTTCTCAAAAATTCAATAAACATAAAAATAGATTAAAAAACTTCGGCCACATAACAGTCCAACTATTTCTCAAATTGTCCAGATTAATCAAGATCTTTCAAATTCAGGAATATAACATGAAACCTCTCATAAATATACAAAAGCATGCTCAAAAACGTCATTATAGTATTGTTAATGTCAATTGGAACTGCAAGGTGGCATATTGATTTTTGGCATGTGATATAAAAAAAACACTCAGACACGTCAACTTATTTTGAGGAGGACACTTATTAGGCGTATAAGTAAACCCTCATCTGCAATCCCTTGGGCAGATTGGAACTCAACCCCGAAATCTTAATCAAAGAGGGGTCGAGTGACTTTATTTTGAAAGCCCTTTGACCCTGATCAAAACTGCCGAGTTTCAAGCCTCTGCCGTTATTTCTGTTGATATGACAGCTTGTAATTAAAAAAAAAAAAAAATAGAATTTGACAAGCCTGTCATACCAACAACTTGTAATGACTGAAGCGTTAAATCCATTGACTTTAAGCCTTATAAAACTCAATGGTTAAATCAGACATCTTATATCTTTAATATAATTATTGTCGAAATCTGTATGAACATTATTTATTTTCTAGGCTGGTATGTCAGGATGGTTCAATCATTACAGCTACAAATGTCAACCTGTGGATTATACTATGTCCCCTCTGGCAATAAGGGTAAGTATTATTAGCTCTGTTGAAAAATCATCAGTTGTATCCACAAACAAGACCAGGGCAATAAATTTGGCGATGATATTTTCGGCAAATATTTGCATTTTAATGGTATGTCTACAACATTCGTAGCCATATATCAACTAATAACCTAGTAAATGACCTCTTACTAGGTTATTAGCGAGAAGATTAGCATATGAATAGTGATAAATTGATCATAAATTTATATCCATTGATCATAGAAAGTAACTGAAGATGGTTTACTTCAACATTTCTCTTTTCCAGATGGTATATGGATGTTGGTGGTACTATTTCTCGAAGTTCACAGAGTTCTTTGATACGGTAAGAGTGTGATATTTTCATGAGAGTCAATAATCATAAATGAGGTTCATAAAATAATAATTGAAAAGACACTTTTGAACAAAGTAATAATCCACCTTTTCAATCAACGCTGAACGATGTGTTTTTGTAATTTTTTATCATAAGCATATTTTTGTATATGGAATTGATTATTTTTAAGAGAAAGTCAATATCACTAAAACTATAAAAGTCAGTGATCACAATAGTAGCATTCTGATAAAGCTTTGATAGAATCTTCAAAATTATTCTTGGGAAATCTGCTGTTATTTTAACAAAAAAAAGCGTAAAAACCTGGGTGAAAGTATTTTGGATTTTGTTATAAATGGAGGTTACCTTTTTTTATCCCAAGAGTACAAATCTTATGAATTTTATGGATCATTAAAATTGTTGTATAAATAGTTTTGGAAAATTAAAAACACTAATAAACCGAAATCACGTGTATCTACTTTAAAAAGAAAACTTTGCGTTCTTACAGAAAATAATAAAAAAAAGAACATTACTCATTGGCTTTGTTAGAATCTGTATGAATACAATATATTTTTTGCTCAATTTTCTATAAAACCAAAAAAACGTGAAGAAGCCGTTAATATAGTACTTTGAAATTGATAATACATTTTACTTTTAAATAAATTAAGTTTTTGCGTAGTTATTTGAAAAAAAATACATCACTATTACACAAAAATTTAAATGGTAATCTTGGCATCAGTATAAGGAATTGGCCTCTTTTTTTCTAGAAGTTTTGGTTAAAACAATGAAAAGTCCAAACAATCTGGGTAAAACATAGGACCTACAAATTTTTATACTCATTACATTTCGAGATTCCACTTTTTCTACATTCTTTGGTTAAAACGATAAAAACTGCAAAGAATCGAGTGTCTTGCAATAGCTTATGTAATTTTGTAAGTGCTTTTTTTCCAGGAAGTATAATTATTTCCTAACTGTATAGTCAATTTTTTATTTTATAAAATTACTTAAATGTATTTGAAATGAAAACATAAAAATTAAACCATTCTTATAGTCTCGTTTCTATTTTATTCTTCTATTAAAACAAAAAAAAATGCAAATAAGCCAAGTAAAAGTACCAAGGGGGGGGGTAATAAATTTTGATATTTTTCTATTTCAGAAATGTAATAATAATAATAATAATAGTCTTTATTCCCAATCATGAAATACTTAATGACAGTAGATTGAAGAATACGAAAACCAAGTGAAATTTCACAAAAAATTGCTCAAATTAAATGAGAACAATTGTTGGGCTCAAAATTATTTCTTTTTATATAAAATCAAATGATGGACTGTGGCGAATAAAATTCAAACATTTGGTGAAGTCACTCTCTCATAGACGCGTTATTACAAATAAACAGGGTGATTCGCTTAACAATAATCTATTCCACCAAGAAAACTTCTTCTGCGTAGAAATGATAAAGAAATCAGTTTTTTTACTTTAAAATGTAATACAGGTGGTAGGTGGCGCCCCCTAGCTCTACAAGTAAGAGCCGTACCAGAGAACTAGATAACCGTAGTTCTCTGGCCGTACTGAGATGAAATTTCAATTTCGCATGACAAAAAACCTCCATAACAATTTGATCAGAATATCATTGATTTTGAATAATCTATTTAAAAAAATAAATAAAACTTCAACACCCTGTAGCTTTGTAAGGAAGCATTTGCGGACACGTTTATATTCTCAGATTAATATTGTTTATTAATCTGAGTTTATATTCCTTCCCATTCTCAAGCAAGGAAACTGATCTTAATTTTTTTCGCATCAATGACGAAACACCCTGTTTAATAATTTGTTATCAAATTCAGTTTCTTTTTGTCAATAATTTACTTTTTCCATTAAATATAAAAATAAAAGGAAAACAAGCCAGCTACATGAATAAAATATTTGCTTTGAGTACTCAAACTGTTTTCCTTCCTACTTCGAGATGAGCAACACAGCCATTCCTTCCTATTTATAAAAATAAAAGTTGCATATTATGTTAGTCATAGAATTCTTAATAAGAATTAAAGAAGCTACTAAAATTTCCTTCAGAATAATGTTGGGTAAAACCGGAATTTGAAAGAGATTAATATTCAAGTAAATATTAGTCACATTTAGCACATTTTCATTGATCAAATATATACATACGTAAATTCCAATGACTTCAATGATTGATGTTCAATCGACCTACTCTTGTACAAACACTTGACTGATCATCCGTACGGTGTCATTTTCATGATTATTATTCTGCGGATAGCAATAATCATAGAAGATTTATGGCCTTCACCTTTCAATACACGCATCTTAAAATGCCATATGCATTTTCAGGAAATCATAAATGAAATTGTTTAATTATACTTTTGTTATGCTTAGTTAAAAATCCAAGGTGGATCTTTGCATAAAATGTCGATTAATTTTATGTGTCATATGTTTTGTTTATGCGATGTGGTCAAATTGGTCTTCATCTACCAACTTTCTAACTATAGTTTTGCGCAAAAACTATTTTTCTTTAATATACATGTACCTGAGTGATGAATCACACAAAGACATCAAAGAGTTGTTTTTGACAAAATATGATGAAGGTGTGATTTTTGATGGATTTTCAATTCCAGTTCTTCTTCGTTATGCGCAAAAAATTCGACCACGTTTCCACACTACACGTCATCCACCATGGAATTATGCCCATGTCAGTCTGGTTTGGAGTGAAATTCACTCCAGGTGGCCACTCCACATTCTTTGGATTCCTGAACACATTTGTTCACATCATAATGTACTCATACTATTTCATTGCGGCTCTTGGACCCCAATACCAAAAATACCTCTGGTGGAAGAAGTACTTGACTACCATCCAAATGGTAAGATAATTTAAAATTATCAAATATTTATTTATTAACATTATTACTTGTTTGTAGATCCAATTTGTTCTTGTCATGGTTCATGCCTTCCAACTCCTTTTCATCGACTGTGACTACCCTAAAGCCTTCGTATGGTGGATCGGAATGCACGCCTTCATGTTCTACTTCCTCTTTTCCAACTTTTACAAACAAACGTACAAAAAGAACGACAAAAAGGAAAAAGTAGAGGATAATGCCACGTACAGCAAAAAGTCCAAAGTGGGAATTTGCTTCACCACTCAAACCGCGCTTTACGAAGACAGTCCGACTCAGAAAATGAGCAATGGATACACCACATCAGACTCAAAGCTCAGGAATAGGGCGTTTATTGATCGGGATATGTCCGCCAAAGAGGCGTAGTATAGTGAACTGTGTAGTGAAGCAGCCATATCCAAAGACTTGAAACTGTGTGTAATACTGGAACTGTTCAAACATCACCTACTTTTCGATAGTCGGTTTTTTGTAAAGTGGACTCAGTGCGACATATTGTGTAAAATATTAAGTAAATATATATTTTAGCTAATTAAAGACGTATTTCATCAGAAGCAGGCGTTTCGGTAATTGCCGATATGCAAAGGTTTTTATGAAAAATAGTGTCATCAATAATTATTTATACGTCAACATACATTACAACTAATTGATAAAGTGGGTCATACGCAAGCCGGATGTTATTTCTGAAATAATTGAATCCATTGATTTGTCAATATTTCACTTCAGATTTTCTACCATTCTTTTGAACTGATTGATAAAAGGTCGGAGTAAATGAAACTTACAAATATCAGATCAGTTCATACTTCAAGTGAGTTCATTGGAATGCTTAGACAGAGCAAAAGCTGCTCATAGCATTAACAGCCAATACACGCAATACTGCCACCGCAGATCACTTGATTATATTAATATGTTCAACTTAATATTTTCAGCATGTAGATCAAGTGAATTGGTTCAAAGGTCAAGTAACATTTTGTTGGAGAATTCCTAAAATGTATGATAGAGAAAAACGATTTGATTGGTTGAATGGCTCTTAACTCCAGATCTACTCTTTTATCCTCGTTATGATCTGTAGTATTCTTGACAGGTTCCATCGCCAGCTATGGGTAGACACAATCGTTATCGTCCTGCCTTCAGGCAAAGTGATCGCTTTTGATGAAAAAGTTGAGTTTGTCACTACCACAACTACTCATAGTATGGTGTGCAGGAAAATTGCTTTCACTGAAGTTTCTTATACATTTCTCATTCACTTCATAAACAACTGACAAAGAAAGCATTAAGAGTAGCAACAGTTTTTACTTTTATTTATTCACACCTGCCTCAGTAAACATGCCATGACGGCAATGTAACTTTATAGTAATAGCATTGCCTACAATTCTCATTGGCAATGTACAGGCAGTTATCACCTGAGGAGTATATCAATTTGGTACGCTGGCGCGGGTTATTCGGCCGCAAGGCATTTTGCCATGATGAATAGATGATGGCAAATCACCAATTCACCATCAAATGTCAAGGAATAAAAAAATAACACCACCAGTTCAGTGGATTATATTTATTGGCATATTTCAATTCTAATATAGAAAAAATGTGGTTAGGAAAACAATAACTAGAACACAATGGCAATAAGTCATGGATCAAACGCGTCTGGGTGATAGGGGATGCTAATGATCTAATAACTATAGATTAATAAAGCTGGGTTTATACAACATTTCACATAGTCGTAATCATAATCATAGTCATAAGCACAGTCTTAATCATAAGCATAATCATAACGCATAAGAAGGTGGTTTATACAACATCACAGTCAAAGCATAAAAATTGAAGTCATTTTCACTACTGTCATTTGTCTTTCAAAACTGGCAATACATCAGTGGTATGTTGACATTGATTTGTTTTTCTAACCTTCATAGTTTTGGCCAAATTCTGCGGTTTTGGAGTAAAATTGTCTGAAATTACCGAGTTTTGATAAATATGAAGATCGTTCGCAAGGAAAAAGTGAAAATAATAGGCTTGGCCTATTTATTTTCAAGTTCTGCCCAGATTACTGGAAATTTTTCCACTGCTTCAATGAAGAATCCTTCTCCTTCAGCGAAACTCCCCATGATTCCACAATCCACAACCACAATACATAAATAAGATTCAATGGTACAAGAGTCACTACAATGATTCCAAATTCGCCACAAAATCAACTCAAAAATAGTGAAAATTGAAATACACAGACAAACGGTTGTCAACAACACCATATTCACTTTCCACAAGTTCCAGGTTCCCACTCACGTTCCACTCCACAAATCGATAAAAAAATGACTGTCGAACATTATTACGCCTGCGCAGTTCCATTCTCGTCATAATTTTAGTCTTAAAAGATAAAAATTACCAACTCTCAAGGTCAGTAGTTATGCTTATGATTATGATTACGACTGCGACATGTTGTAAAACGGGTACATAAGAAAACCTGGTTTCAACTTTTGTGATTATGACTATGATTATGATTATGACTATGTAAATGTTGTATAAACCCAGCATAACATTTCACATTTCATTCATAAACTGTGAAAAATTGTGTGGCCAGCATCGAACATAGAAGAGACGTGAGGAGGAGTTGAGCGGGGCACTTAGTGGGGATACCCCAGATAACAAGATTAACTTGAAACTTGCTAAAAAAGCACTAAGCTTAAGCAGAGGTTTGCTTTTGGTGCACTGCAAAAAAGCGCTTGGCTAGTCGACCGGCGTCCCTCCGGCCGACGCAAAAAATAGCATTTCATAAAAAGCACTTTAAATAAGTGCCGTCTACGCACTTCGGATATGTGATTATGTGCTTAGTCTTCGCTTCAGAGAAATGCGTATTTCACGCTCAAGAATTCTGCTCGTCGTGCGTTCAAATATACTGCTCGATGTAGGCTAAAATATATGTAAACACTGATACAGAAGACTCTATTTTCCAGTACATAATCAACAATGGACAATTATTCGAAACAAACCATGCATACCTATATTAACCAATTTGAAATTTTATCAAGTACCTACAAGCTGATGATAATATATAGTGTAAATAACTAGAGATAATCTCATAAATGATTTAACACTACATGTATGAAACCCTTGAAACAATATTCTCAGCATAATAATTGTCCAGTATAATAACAATCATTCTCTAAAATTTTATTATCGAGAACACATCACTACTAATCAGGCCTTCGGCCTTATTATTCCAGTAAGCCATGTCGTAGGTCCACAAACACAAAAATACAAAGCCGTTCCAAAGGATCACAATTCACGATCACAAGAAAACTAATGTGGTTTACCAAAGCCAAAAATATCACGAATAACTTTGTCAATTGGCTACTTCTACAAATAGCCGAATAAGTTGGAAAGCTGATGCGTGCTTGTCCTGTTTGGCTTGTCTCTGACTCTGCTCAGGGCAAATGCAAAATGCAGATAACAAAGACCAACGCGGTGGTCAACCAATCAAGCAACTAGGTAATACGAACATGTCCGAGATTGTTCGGAAAAATGAAACAACAAGCCTAGTAGTACTTGAAAAGCGATTACAGGGCAGCATAAAAGCATAATATGTATTTTGAATGCGCGTATCATTCACTTTTTAAGTAATGTTGCAAGAAAGAAGCATTCAATAACCGCTTATTGAATAATGATATAAAATACTATCTTTTTGCTTGTCGGACGCAAGAAATTTGGCACGCTGCAATCGGCTTGCTATCTTTGAAGCATTTATTCGGCAGTCCTGATGTGCTTCAGATTTTAACAAAATTAGAAGCTATTTAGGAAGCGCGGGCAAAGTATGTATCATTAGCATAAAAGTGAATGCATATTATAGGCACATATCTTTCGCTTTTGATGTAGTCTTGCCAAAAATAAGTATTTGATAAGCGCTTAGTGAGTAAATGATATAAATCGCTTCCTTTTTGATTGCCGGCCGTAGGAATTCAAGCACCTTGCAGCAGAGTGTGCTATCTGGGACGTTTGCACCTCACTGGAATGTGCTTTGGTTACCACACGCGGAGCTGCCAGTGGCGTAACTATTTTACAGAATTCTTAAATTCTTATTAACTGCAAGCTTATACTTGCGAGTCATTTCAATAAACCATATTATAAGTAAATGATGAAGCACTACAAACTAAACCAGAATAATAACACAATAAACATTCACAAAATCAACACCAAACTCCACTCAAAAAACAAGAGACGTCAATGAGACGAAATATGAATGAAACGTTTAAGCAAAATCCGATCGATAGGGGCGGACCCAATTTTGGTGCGTTGCCGTACTTCAGCTTTTTTAATTTTCAGAAGAAAATACTGGTTTTCCAAATCCTAAATACCTAAACAAATCTTGAAGAGATGTGTCAATTCAAACAAAAAGGTACCCATCAACTTATTTGAATAAACTCATACAAAAAATGGTTTGAAAAACGATTCCAAACAATGTTTGAATCTTTTTGCTGAGTAGTAATACTTTTGATAGAGTAAGTTTGGCAAACAACGTGGTGTGAGAAACTCTGCACCCGAGTGCACAGTTCGATGTTGTCCTCATGTTTATTTCGCTATGTTTCATCTATAGTTACTAGATCATTGGGGGATGCCATTGGCAATAAGAAAAACCACTTATTGTTATCCAATTGTTGATTGTTTCCGGGAGTGTTGAGATTTTCATGAAAAGACCCTTCTTTTTTTTGGACAAATCAAAAATCATATTTCAACCAAACTTGATATACGACATGATGTCATTGAGAGAAGAGCTAAAATATCCACCAACATCGAGCTTTCCAGTCGACGAGTGGCAGAGATAGGAGTTACCGGGAAAATAATTTTTCAAAATAATAATGTAACACTCGTACGACTCAAAAAAATACTATTTTTAGACACACAATATATTTTATGGAAAAAATTATTTTAAAACTGTTTTCGAATCTGCTACCATTTCGCAGGAAATCAATCTTCTTTGGCTTTTAACATTATTTTCAATCTACTTGGTAAAGCAATAGTGAACCTGGGGGTGAAAATGTAATCCAATCTATTCAGTTATTTAGGGAGATGCTCAAAAATGTCCCCAAAAATAAAAATCTAACGGATTCAGATCCGGTGAACGTGGTGGCCATGGGTGAGGTCCTCCTCTGCCGATCCAACGATCAGGATATTGCTGATCTAAATAATTTCGAACACAAATTGCAAAGTGAGGGGGAGCGCCGTCATGCATGAACCACATTAGAGATCGCGTTCTTTTAATGGCACTGCTTCCATCAATTCGGGTAATTCATCTCTAAGGAAGTTGTAATAGACCTCACCAGTGAGTCAATTTGGGAAAAAATACGGTCCAGCTAAGACATCTCCAATAAACCCTGCCCAAATATTAAATGAAAATGTATACTGGTGATGTCCTCTTCGACGATAGCATGAGGATTCTCTTCTGCCCAAACATGGTTGTATGTGAAAATTCATTATTCCATCTCTAGAAAAATTGGCTTCATCGGTAAATAGTACTTTTGCCGCAAAATGAGGTACTCGTGAAGAAATTTCTTGAAACCAGTTACAAAAATCAACGCGAGCTGGAAAGTCTCTGGGCAACAAAGCCTGTACTCTTTGTATGTGGTAAGGATAGAGTAAATAGTCTTTTAGGATACTCCAGACTGTTTTGTGACTCACATTTAATTCACTTCCAATTTTCCTAGTACTCATGTTTGGAGATTCTTCTACCATGATCAAGACTTCTCCCTCAAGTTGGGCGGTCCTAACCGTAAGTGGTCGGCCGCCTATTTGGCTTTTTGCAAAACTACCTGTTTCCTCTAACCAGAGATGTAACCTTGTAAATGTTGCCGAACATGGTACTTGTCTATTAGGAAAACGTTCTGCATACAAACGTCGCGCCTCTCGGGCATTTTCATCCGCTAAACCGTACATAAAATGCATTTGAGCCATTTCTTGATTGGTAAACTCAGCCATTATGAAGAGAACGTAATTTATTACGAATAAATTGAAAAACAATAGTTACTTAAATGGATTATTGGAAACTTTCATACAGTAGGCAAATGTCATGAAGAAAACAAATAATGTGGTTGCCATGGATCGAAGCAAAAAGCCTACTTTGCATCATATTGTTATTTTTGTGTAGTCCAGAGACATGCAATAAAGTGGTTTATCTCAAAAATTACGCAAGATACGATAAAAATTTAAAAGATCAAAAAGTTGCGTTTTTAGTTGAATAATTTGAGAAAAAAATGAAAATGACACAAAAAGTCAGTGGCGTACATTTTTTTCCCAATAATATTGGTTGAAGTGCCGCTGGGGACGCCACTGTATTCGATAATTTTTATTTGTTCATGACAAAATGAGCCCGTTATCACTATAAATACCGTTACCAGACTTCAACAAAATCGAGTAAAAGATAAATTGATTAAAAATAAAAAACTAATGAAAAAAAAAATTAAACACGCTGTATTTTGGAAACAAAGCGAAATTCGAAAAAAAGTTATATCACATTTTCGTCTTAAAATTAAGCGAAGAATCACCCCTTTCATTTTGTCACAGAGGTTAGGAAACACCCTGTATAATAATAAGTGGTTTTTCTTATTGCAAATGGCATTCCCTATCGCCCAGAGCCGTTTGATCTATGACATATTGGACACCCTGTAATAAGTATTCTACCAAATATTTGATGGTCGACATCGGTGAATAGAAAATTCAATTTATCCAAAAAATACCCTAAATAGATGAAAAAGAAAACGCAAATTTTTCCACATGACCGAAAGAGAAATGGTGCTAAGGTGATCCTCACTCTCTCTCTGTCTCTCATTGCAGTCATATTCGCCAGATGGAGATAAATAATAGATTGTGTGACATCAGCAAGACTATAATATATTATTGGATGTGGATAACCAAATATTCTCGCAGCTTTCTACAATACTCTCCTCTCTTCTAACCTAGTCTACGTGTAGAGTCTGGTGGACGTGTAGATCATGCTGGACGTCATCCCATGCATGGCCTCGAGTGTACCAAGCGTCTCTAGCTTACCTCGACTACCAACTTCAAAACACAGCTCCAGTGTCATCCGTATATGTATTTTATACACGGCGCGGCGTCGTTGCCATGGCCATGCATCAGAATCAGAATAAGATTTATTATCAAAAAACCAACGGTTTGACAGACAAAGCACAGTATAACTGTCTAAAATGAAATCACACAAATAAAATTTAAAAAAAAATAAAAGTACATCAATAACTAGAAAAAAAAAATAAAATTTCACAAACAGAATTCTTAAACTTAGGAAAACTAGGTAAAGATTGCACACTTTTTGGTAGGTGGTTGAACATTTTAATGGACAATTTGCACATTTTTTGAAAATATGAAAAATATAAGGATAAGTATATAAGCACTGATGCCATTGATGTTTAAAAAATCAACCTACGATCTCTAATAATGAAGTAATCACCGATAAAAGAGCGCCAATCAACATCCACTACGTCACAGAATACACTATCTATCTCCGTCTGACGTATTGACTGAGATGACTCTCTCTCTCTCGGGAGAGTAATATGGCCCCACCCCTTTAGCGATCATGCAGTGAAATTCGCGTCTTCTTTTTCATTTATTTAGTATATTTTTGGATATTTCGGAAAAAAATTTTTGCTGGTGACTTTCAAATGATGTCTAGAATACGTATGTAAAATTTCAAGTCATTTGAAAATGTATGCAAATTGTCCATTGGCTCGTTTATCACAGATCTTTTTGACATTTGGGAATTAGGGATAGACAAATGCCACATATGTTGTTGACGAGTGGGGTACCTTGCACTTCCCTGAAGAAACTGCGATTTGTTTCGAAAAATAAGGCTCCCTCATTCAGAAATATACAGACATGTGAACGTGAGGATTCCACATTTTGGGAAAAGAGTCCTGCAAGATTTCCGCGGCTTAGCCTGGCACAGATAACGAATTGCTCTTTTCTGAACCTTGAAGAGGATATCCATCAAATTATTGCTTGCAGATCCCCAGAACACTATGCCATAACGTAGACGCGATTCGATGAAAGCGTAATAGACATATGTTCATAGTATAATAAACAACAAGTAGCGACAGCTCCATACACCTAGAGGTGGTCAAATTTCGTCTGCCTCAATGACAGAAATTCGCCTCATCTATACACTCCTAACCATATGATACTGATACATAGGTGAATTATCTATCAAGTTATACAATACGATTACCCACTATGCAGTATGTCTAAAGATTCATGCGAAGTTTCAAAGTCTTGATTTGGAAAACAGTTCTACATTACAAAATGTTAGCAGGGTATAAATGAGGCGAATTTCTGTCATTGAGACAGAACGAATTTTGACCCAAGATATATGGAGCTGTCGCTACTTGTTGTTTATTATACTATGATATGTTTTCCAACATCAAAACCAAGTTCCGCAATAACCGTGCGTAAAGCAAAACAAACCGTAGCAATCTTTTAACTCAGATGAATGGTGAGAGCTAAACTTTAATTCATCATCAAGAAGTACAGGGTTATTCATTATATTTTGACACCCATCTACAGCTCTTATTGCGAGTGATATAAAAACTTTAAATACAAAAGTTTTGGTTATGGGGGTTATGTAGAAAACATGTAGCTTCGTTTTTAATGGAATGTTGATAGTTTATATGATTAAGTTAGTGTTGTGAATATTTGTTGTAGTTTAAAAAAATATATTTTTTGAATTCAAATAGTTTCAAAGTGACTGAACCAAATGCCTACAAACCATATATATTTGAAATCAGATTAAAGAGATCTTTCATTTTAGTCAATTATATACAGGGTGTTCCATTTAAAAAAATATGACTTAATGAATTCTTTCTATGTTATGATTTCGATTTGTTGATTCCGCTATCACCAGAAGATACTACGTGAAAAAAACCAAAACTTTTGTATTTAAAGTTTTTTTCTATCACTCGCAATAAGAGCTGTAGATGAGTGTCAAAATATAATGAATAACCCTGTACACCAAGAAACCTTGTTTTAGACTGCGCAGATATTGGATAATTTCACAGACAAATTAGTGATATCACACTTGAAACACATTATTTTGGTTTTGTTGAAGTTCAGGAGAAGGCGATTTGAGTCACACCAGTCCTTGACTAGTTTCAAATCATTCAAAATTAAAACTGTGAGCGGGGTGTCTTCCGGAGCATGCCACAAAATCAGGGTAGGTATCATCAACAAACAAAGTGAAAGCACCCGTTATATTGAAACTAGTCAAGTCGTTTATTTACAGAAGAAAGAGCAGCGGTTAGAAACCCCTTTGCTGAAATATCCCCATCGATGCCTCGAAAACCATATTGCTCGAGCTTCTGCAACAAAATTCCATGATTGAGTATTCGAAGGCCTTCGACAGGTCACAAAAAACTGCCGCCAAAACCAACCCCTCATTTAAAATAGTGTACAGGTCTTCGAAAATATTATACATGGCATCCTTAGTGCTTCTGCCCTGCAGAAACGCAAACTGCATGTCGGTAATAATTTCGCACCGCGACAAGAAAGACAGCATTCTTGTTTTAACTAGCTTCTCAATAATTTTGGATAATGTTGGCTATTGTGAAATTGGTCTCGAGTTTGAAGGATCACTGAGATCTCCTCCCTTATGGATCGGAATGCCTTTGCAGACTTTAGAGACGAGGGAAAATTTCCTGTTTCCCATGAATAATTGATTGCATCCACAAGAGCATGTTTTGCAACATCAGGTGGGATGCGAAATAATTTTGCGACTAAGCCATTCTCTCCGCATGAATTTCAATTCGTTATGCTTCTGATAGTCTGCCTGACCTCAGCTAAGTGAATTAAAGAAATAAGAATTGGAATTTGCTTTCTTCAAGAGCTCCATGGGATCTCTGGTTGGTTTAAGATTTTCCACAAGATTCCCGGCAACACTACAATAGTATTCATTTAATTGGTCTGGAGACAACTGAAGATCCAATTTAGGTTTCTGCGAATTTGCATTTCTAATTTAATTAACAATACACCAGCTTTCCTTTTGTCTTCTCCAAATGCATCCTTGGTGTACGTACCTGCTTACAAATGTTTCCGGGGTCCACATTATTCACCTCAGAACATCCCAGTCTTCTATAGTTATTCTGAATGCTGACGTAGGTACGACCTATACCTTATACAAGACCGCACTATACAGGGTGTTTAATAATTGAATGCCGATACTTGAGGGTGATAATCCTTGGATGATTTTAAGACAAAAAGTTTATATGGACTGTGACGTTGCATGGTGAATGCGCCGCCGCAGCCACCACATTGTGTAGAATTGTTTGGAATCGATTGGCATTCTGGTACATTCTAGCAAGGCTAGATGGCGTCGAACATTCTTCGCTTTTCTAAAAATATCTGGATTGTTGTTCTCTCAATCCTTGCGAGGGTATATAATGAGATCCGTCGTTTCAAGAGTCAGTCCAGTTCTGAATACGTCGTTAAATATAAATCGTAAAACATAAATAAGCTGTGATTTTGTTTGTGAATAGTGAGTTCTGTACATAGTGACTTGTAAAATAAATTATTTAAAGCTGAACAGTGTTTTCTATAGCGAAACTTGTTACATTGGTGTCAAAAGTGGGATTTATTGTGTGCTATAGAAACGGACATAAATATTCGCTAAGATTGCTGCGAAACTAGTGTTTTTAACCGGATTGAAGGTCGCCGAGTTGAAAAGGGAGCTGGAGGAGCGTGACCTGGATAGTAGCGGTAAGAAAACTGATCTACAAACAAGGCTTCGTGAGGCTTTAATGGAAGAAGGCATGGATCCTGATACGTTCCAATTTGAAATTCCCGATCCCAACGCGGTAGTTGAGAAATTGTCCAAGAGATTGGAAGATAAATTTGAAGAATCCTCCAGAGCCATGGAAGAGAACTCCAGAAAAATGGAAGATAAGCTGGAAGTATCATCTAGAGCCATGGAAGAGAACTCCAGAAAAATGAAGAGAAGCTGGAAGAATCATATAGAGCCATGGAAGAGAACTCCAGAAAAATGGAAGAGAAGTTTGTAGAATCTTCTAGAATAATGGAGGAGAAAATCAAGGAACAGCTGGCGGACAACTACAACTTCTGGAAGGATCAGGTAACGGAAGAAATTGAGAACCTTGAGCAACGATTTGAAGCAAAACTTGGAGATACAATGAAGACTTTGGAAGAAGAAATCGAGGAAGTGCGAAGACAAGTAGCAGTGATTAAGAAACAACCAGAAGTGACATTCGAGAGCAAAGGTGCTAAAATGGAGTCTGATACCGTGCGAGTCCACACGAAAGCCCCTCAGTTTGATGGCAAGCTGTCCTGGAACAATTACCATCGCCAGTTCGAGGCAGCAGCAAGGGCAAATGGATGGACCGCAACAGAGAAAGCTCTGGCACTGACTCTGGCACTTCGTGGGGAAGCTACAGAAATCCTGCAGACGCTCAACACCCAGGAGCAGGAGGACTACGATGTACTAGTCAAGCATCTGGAACTGCGATATGGGCAAACTCACTTGGAGCACGTCTACCACTCTCAGTTGAAAAATCGCATTCAGAAGACCAACGAGACCTTGCAGGAGTTTGAAGCGGATGTTGCTCGCCTTGCACGACTGGCTTATCCAACCACGCCAGAGAACGTTATGGAGAGGCTTGCAGTTCAGGCCTTCTTGGATGGACTTCGAGACCAGGAGATTCGGCAGTCCCTAATACTTCATCGTCCTGACAGACTAGTGGATGCACTGGCAAAAGCCTTGGAGTTTGAAGCGGCTAAGCAATCCGTCAAGCTTGCTGCACGCGTGCGAAGGATGGAGGACCAAGATCTCGCGGAGGAAGACTCCTTCGACGCAAATGTGAGGAGGGTCGTCAAGGAAATGGAGGCGTCCAAGCGAAGGGAGCTACGATGCTGGAATTGTGGAGAGCTTGGCCACATTCGTAGTTGATGCAAGAAGGAGATACGGGCACCTTCTTCGACGTCGGAAAACTAGAGAGGGTCGATGCGAAGGGGCAATCGTCGACCTGTAGCCAGTATGCCCCAAGGAAAACCGCCATAGTTGCTTCTTTAGGACACAAACTGAACAGCGTGTTTGTGGATGGCTGGGTTAATGGAGAGAAACGCACCATGCTGCTGGATACAGGTGCGACGAAGTCTATCATCAGGCCCGACATTGTCACAACACCGACAATGATTAAACCAACAAAGTGGCGACTACGGACGGCAACAGGAGACTTGGCTAGGATCCATGGTGAAGTGGAGGCAGCAGTGACTCTGGGAAGCACCACCTTCGAACATCCAATGCTGGTTGCCGATATTGAGGAAGAAATCATAATCGGAATGGACATCATGAACACCCAAGGCTTCCAATTAGATTTCAAATATGGAACACTGAAAACCAACAACGAAGAGGTGATAATGCATGGTAGAGAGGAAGAGACAGTTCGTGTTTTGCTGGCTGGGGATTCTTCAATTCCTGAGAGGAGCGAGATGATTTTGTGGGCTCGCCTGGAAGGGAAGATGAAAGAAGGAAGCATCGTGATGTTTGAGCCTAAAATACACGATTCTGAAGTAGGACGAGGCATTGCATGTGGAAAGAGCCTGGTAGATGTGGGAAAGACTGTGCCCGTGAGAGTGATGAACGTCAACTATCACTCTGTAAGTTTGGCAAGGGACACAGTTTTGGAGCTCTGCTCGTCAATTTCCTCTGTGGTGCGACAAGTATGTGAGACTGAGCAAACCATCTCTGAGTTCACCGGAGAGATGGAGAAGTTAGTTGTCACCTCTTCAAAAGATCTGGATAAGAGACAAAAACTACGATTGAGAAACCTGATAAGGAATTACGGCGACATCTTCGACAACGGGACTGGGGAAAAGGGCCGAACGAACGTGGTGCGGCACACCATCAACACAGAGGGAGCACGACCGATCCGCCAAACAGCTAGAAGACTACCTTTGGCCAAGAAGGAGGAGGCGGACAAGATCATCAAGGACATGGAGAAAGGCGGTGTCATCGAGCCTTCTAGTAGTCCGTGGTCATCGCCAGTTGTTCTGGTTAAAAAGAAGGACGGTTCAACTCGATTCTGTGTGGACTATCGTCAGCTGAACAACGTGACGAAGAAGGACAGCTACCCGCTACCACGGATTGACGACACTTTGGATACCTTGGCCGGATCGAAGATCTTCTCAACCCTGGACCTCAAAAGCGGATATTGGCAGGTAGAAATAGCCCCTGAAGATCGAGAGAAGACTGCTTTCAGCGTTGGAGCTGGGCTGTGGCAGTTCACTGTTATGCCATTTGGGTTATGCAACGCACCTGCTACGTTCGAGCGGCTGATGGAGACTGTGCTCAAAGGACTATCCTGGTCAACATGTCTTGTATACCTGGATGACATAATTGTCGTTGGCAAATCATTTGAAGACCATCTGAAGAACTTGGAGGAGGTATTCCAGAGACTCAGAAGTTCCGGTTTGAAGCTGAGTCCAAAGAAATGCCAACTGTTCCGGAGGGAAGTACAATACCTGGGTCATATCGTGTCGGCTGAGGGTGTAGCCGTTGACCAGCAAAAGGTGGAGGCAGTCAAGGAGTGGCCTGTACCAAAGAACCTCCACGAGCTAAGAAGTTTCCTGGGTCTGTGCACGTACTACCGGCGTTATGTCCAAGGATTTGCGAACATCGCCCGGCCTCTTCACAGGCTCACAGAGACACAGAGACGCTACCACTGGGACGAGGATTGTCAGGAGGCCTTTGACACACTTAAAAGGGCACTTGCCAGCGCGCCCATCCTAGGCTACCCACTACCTGAGGGAAACTTCATCCTGGATACAGATGCCAGCACTGTAGGACTTGGTGCAGTGCTGTCCCAGATCCAGCAGGGACATGAAAGGGTGATCGGCTATTTCAGCAAAACCTTGTCGAAGCCGGAACGGAACTACTGCGTCACGAGAAGGGAACTACTGGCAGTAGTCAAAGGGGTAGAGCACTTCTACAAGTACCTTTACGGGAGAAAGTTTCTGCTGAGAACCGACCACGCCGCGCTCAAATGGCTCCTACAGTTCAAGAATCCGGAGGGTCAAGTTGCTCGTTGGATTGAGAGACTTCAAGAGTTCAACTTTGACACAGAACATCGAGCTGGATCCAGCCACAACAACGCTGATGCCCTATCCAGGAGACCTTGTCCAGAACAATGTAAGCACTGTCAAAGAGCCGAGGAAAAGGAGGCGAGCACTTGCAGGACGACTGTGGTGGATGATTCCTGACAGTCTAAGGCGCTTCGCGAGGACCAGGAGAAAGATCCAGATCTGAAGCTTGTCATCGGATGGAAACAGGCAGGCCAACGACCAACCTGGCAAGAAGTCGCGCGGTTCCCGACCACCGTGAAGTCCTACTGGGCTCAATGGGACTCGATGGTTCTTGATGACGGCATCCTGAAGAGGCTGGTGAAGAATCTGGATGGCACTGAAGATCGGAGGCAGTTAGTCGTTCCTGGAAACAGACAGGCAGAGGTGATGAGAGAGGTCCATGATGGCGTCACGGGTGGACATCTGGGTGTAACCAAGACGCTGGGAAAGCTGCGAGAACGGTTTTACTGGGTCAACTGTCAAGCCGATGTGAAGGAATGGTGCAGAAAATGTGCCGTATTTGCGGCAAGTAACGGACCCCAGAAACGACCAAAAGCTCCTATGCGCCAATACAACGTGGGAAGCCCCTTTGAAAGGATCGCAATCGACGTGGCTGGACCGTTCCCTGAATCGGACAAAGGAAATAAATACATCTTGGTCGCCATGGATTACTTCAGCAAGTGGGCCGAAGCGTATGCCTTGCCAAACCAGGAGGCGGCTACCGTTGCCGATGTCTTGGTTAAGTTTTGTTTTGGTTTAGGTTTTGCCGTTTCGGTGTCCCGTTGGAGCTGCATTCGGACCAGGGCAGGAACTTCGAATCGACGCTATTCCAGAACGTCTGCGATGTCTTGAAGATCAAGAAGACAAGGACAACGGCGTTACACCCACAATCGGATGGCATGGTGGAGCGAATGAACCGAACCATCAATCGACACTTGGCCAAAGTTGTCTCTGACCATCAAAGAGACTGGGATCAACATCTTCCCCTATTCCTCATGGCGTACAGGTCAGCAGTTCATGAATCGACGGGCGAAACACCTGCCAAGATCATCATGGGTCGTGAACTCCGGCTGCCCTGCGATTTGAAGTTTGGCTGTCCACCTGGTGAGGATGTCGCTGGGGAAGACTACGCAAGTGATCTTCGTAGAAAAATGGACGATATCCATCAACGGGTCCGACTAAACATCCAAAGTGCCAGCGACAGGATGAAAGAAGCGTACGACGTGAAGGCCGAAGAAGGAGGGTTCCAGGTTGGGGATTTGGTTTGGCTTCACAACCCACAGAGGCAACGTGGATTCTCCCCAAAACTGCAAAGTTCTTGGGAGGGCCCGTATGAGATTCTGGAGCGAATCAATGACGTCGTCTACAGGATTCGAAAGCCACCACGAGGAAAACCGAGGGTTGTTCACTTCAATCGTTTAGCTCGGTATGCTGGGAACCACGACGATCAGGACGCTTAAGTGAGGCAGATCAGGTTACCCAAGAATGACATGTCATTGTAGACTTTCATGTCTCTACACTCCAATGGCCAGAAAGTCCAGAATGGCGTTGTCCAAGAAAGGCAGCTGGATTTGTTCAAAGCAACGGCCGAATATTCGTTGGCTCACTGGGTCAC
This sequence comes from Orchestes rusci, assembly GCA_958502075.1. Classification (NCBI taxonomy): domain Eukaryota; kingdom Metazoa; phylum Arthropoda; class Insecta; order Coleoptera; family Curculionidae; genus Orchestes; species Orchestes rusci. The sequence goes on along the minus strand of OY293304.1, from coordinate 12,225,422 downwards.
TGAAGACCTTGGTATGAGGAGTGGTCTTGCTGCTGCTTTCAAGCGGAAATTTGGACAACTGGAACATCTACGACGACAAAAACCAGAGGTGGGGGGGTACTGGAAATCATGGAAGGTACACGACATCTGTTCTACCTTGTGACGAAGAAGCTTCCACATCATCTGACCACCTACAGTGATGTCTGGAAAGCCCTCAGTCATCTTCGTGACTTGATGCTGTCACAGGACCTGACCCATCTGGCAATTCCGAAAATGACGAACGACCAACTGGACTGGAGACTAGTACGGAGCATGCTGGAGGTAGTCTTCAAAGAAAGCGGCATTGACATCCTGGTGTGCTGCTATCCTTCCCGGAGGACGAACCAGAGGACAGTGGACTGCTACTTCCATAGGACATCAGGCTGCCGGTTTGGGGACAGTTGCCGATACCGACATGAAGGCAATTCGGGACGAATTGCCTTAAGAAGGGGGCAATGTGACGTTGCATGGTGAATGCGCCGCCGCAGCCACCACATTGTGTAGAATTGTTTGGAATCGATTGGCATTCTGGTACATTCTAGCAAGGCTAGATGGCGTCGAACATTCTTCGCTTTTCTAAAAATATCTGGATTGTTCTCTCAATCCTTGCGAGGGTATATAATGAGATCCGTCGTTTCAAGAGTCAGTCCAGTTCTGAATACGTCGTGAAATATAAATCGTAAAACATAAATAAGCTGTGATTTTGTTTGTGAATAGTGAGTTCTGTTATGTACATAGTGACTTGTAAAATAAATTATTCAAAGCTGAACAGTGTTTTCTATAGCGAAACTTGTTACAGGACATATGTCCGCAAGAGCATAGATTTTAAGATACGGGGTGTTGAAATTAAAAAAAAAAAAAAAAATTTATCATCACTTTGATACTATTCCAGATATCTTTTTGAAATTTGGTACAAGTCTTCTATGCATCAAACTGCATGGGAATGTTAGAGAGGGCGGCGTCACTGATTCAAAAATATTGGATGACACAGCAGGATGTCAATGCAATTAAGTAGATTTTATTTTTTTTAAGCGAAAACCATAGAGATTTTAAAAATGATTTTTATGTTGGAAAGAAGCAGTGGCGTACAAGTTTTTTCTCCAAAAATATTGAGTGCAAAGCCCGTATGGACGCCACTGGTAAAATAATGAAATTGTTTGTACATCACAAAATGCATATTGAACCCTAGAAGACGTGTACCAAATTTCATAAAGTTATCTGGAATAGTATCTGTATCTTGAAAATTAAGCTCTTGCGGACCTATGTTCATATGAACTTTTTGTCTTGAAATCATCCAAGGATTATCACCATTGAGTATCGGCATTCAATTAATAAACACCCTGTATATGCATCGATCTCAAAGTGAAAATTTGGCAAAGTTTACAGAATTATTCTGTAAACTTTGGTGTGGTCTTGACAAGCGTATGCACGGTCGAGCTTTAAAAAATTTCAGTGACGTCTCAATCTACGCGACTGTATCCTGCCTGCAAACAGCGTATGGATGGTGAACGGCAAAAATTGCATGCCAAATAGAGTGTCCAAGACCACTATGGACAACGATATGTCCATTGTTTCAGAAATCTAACGACAACAAAGACATGTATGGTAGATAGATAAAATTTAACAAAATATTAATATTGGCGAATCCACCTTTTTCGTGTAGTCCGAACTTTAAAATTATTGCTTTTTGTCATGAGGCGGGAAGTTAAACGTCACTAGATTTGGGTACATATACTAATCAGCAGGGTTAGTGCTCACAGTACAACGCTTCATTTTGCGAATAGAAGACTGCAGACAGCAGCGGAGAAAAAATATTTTTGAGAGTGACAGTGTCGATATTTTTTTTTTACATCAATGTAAACGTTCCGCGCTAGTGGTCATGCAAGTGACAGCTGTGTTGTTGAATGTGAAAACAAATCAAATGAACCAATCGGTGTTGAGGCTGAAAAACGACAACAACCGAAAATGTATCCGAATGAGAACCATTAGTGTTTGTGGGAATTTATCTCTGATATATTTTCTTATTCAATTCCACTTTTAATCTTCTTCAATCACTATTTCTTCATTAATGCGATAGTAGGATACCCGAAAAGTCCAAGTACCTAAACTATAGGGTAGTAACTATACCAATGTAAACACGGCTTAATAGTTTTGTTGAGGATTTAAGTTTCTGATTGGAGAAGTGAATTGAAGAAAATTGTAATGAAATATCATTACCAATTATTCAACTGATGCGTTTGAGTACGAAAGAAAAAATAAACAGAAGAATATGGGTAAAATACTGGATACCTAAGTCTCGGAATAAGAAGATTTGGGAATCATTTGGAGCAAATGATGCATGCTCTCTCTCACACCCGCTCGAAAAAAATTTGCTAATATTCCTAATTGCACAGAAAAGTCACATATCTTGCTAACTGGTGGTAGTGCTCCAGAGCATGTCAGTATAGATATCATTACTGCGACATGCTCTGGAGTACTTTTCCAAAGGGAACGACAGCCAAGCCGGGCTCACATTACTATATAGTTACTAGTAATTCTAGTTCTACCCGGGCATCATACTGTCGCATCAATGAAGTTGCACTATATTACCAGTAATGCGGTCTCAACGCCAGGAAGAAACCTTTTCGTTGTTCTGTCTCTCGTCGTTCTAGAATATTACACAAGGAGAAGTTAAAAATTGTGATTGAAGAAGTAGAACTGAAGAGGAATACGAGCGTAAAAAAAAAATGGTAAGAGATAGTTCCTCAAACTTCAATCCTTTTCATTCGGACGAAATTTTCAGTTGTTGTCGTTCTTCACCCTCAATACCGATTTGTTTCTTGGATTTAATCATATTTAACAGCGCAGCTGTTTCTCTTCAACTAGAGTGAACTAGTGGGGGGGGTTAGGGTGTTGAACACCCCCCCCCGAGCCTATAAAGTGAGAAACCATACCATAAAAATATTTTTGTGTTGCGGCAGGGAAACTTGCTTATTTGAAAGGTCGATTAAAAAAAGTATTTTACAAAGGTATCTATTAATTTCAATCTTTTTTATCGTATTGTACAACATGAAATTTTATTTGAAGTGGTTTTGAAAACATTTTCAAGTCAGAGAAAGCATGGGAAACACACTCGTATGCATAGTCGATCGCCAGCGACCCCTCAGCTATCCACCAGCAACTCGTCGGAATTTGTATTGCATAAAGGTGCGTATTTATAGTATATAGTCGCTACCTGGCCGGTTCTCAGACTTGATTGTGTATTTGTGAAACACAAAGCCGTATAGGTGGAAAAGTCGACAGTAGGGAAAAAACTCCATAAAAAATACAGATACGTGCTTTTAACTAGAAAACACCCTTATTCAATGGAGCAACATTTTGGCTAACAAACAAATTGAGGAAACCAAACGTAACTTTAATCCTCATAAACATACAAACAAAAATAAACAAAATACATCTTTATATAGTCATGCCCCACCAGTGGGGTAAGTTGACGAACCTTATAATAATAATAATAATGTGTCTTTATTTAGCACTCGGGTATAAAGCGTTACAAAAATAGATATCAGCATTAATAAATAATAAAACTGAAAAGTAGATAATTGGAAAAAAAAATTCTCACGAAAAAACTCAATTCATACAATGTACAAACATAAAAAGCAGTAAATAGAATAAAAATACAAAACATAAAAAGCAGTGAATAGAATAAAAACACAAAAATTCAAACAAAATCAAATTATATGGGACATAACTTGTTGTCTTAAAATAGTTTTAAAGCTGTGGAGATTTGTACAAACTTTCAGTTCATCAGGCAGTTGATGGTTGATTTCGAAGAGTCCCTTGAACAGTAATGAGTTAAGTAATTGACTAGTGTGGCATTTTTCACTTAGTATAAAGTCATTACAATTCCTAGTACTGTAGTGATGAACATCACTAAACATTTTTATTTTATTACATATATGTAGCCTTGTTTTGGTTCCAAATTCTAGCAGTTCCGAACCGTTCCGGAACCTACTACGCATGCGCACTCCAATATCACCATGGTAATATTGAAGTGCGCATGTGTAGAAGGTTCCGGAACGGTTCGGAACTGCTAAAAATCAGAACCAAAACAAGGCTTGTATAACCTGTAAGGATTTTTAACTTAACTACTTATCTTAAAAATAAACATATTAACATTGAATACAATTTTTTGTTTAACAGACATGAAATTTAAAACGTTTAACATCGATTCAATCGGAATATAGCGGTCACATTTTAGGATGATTCGCATTGCACGATTCTGTAATTTCTGAATCCTATCGACCTTATGGGGGCCAGATGACGATAAAGTGCAGATATCACAAATGAAAATCTGCGTCTCTAAGTGCACGACTCATCCTCGCATCCTTCACATTGGATACAATCCTCAATTGGAGGTTCAGTGTAGGGTTCCTGGCATCCTGTGCACAAAATATCTTCTCTCTTTCTTTATTGTTCTGATAGTGTTAGACTCGACTCATTGAAACATTTTTTCTCCAGTTCTAATACTTGAACGTTTTCTTTTTAACTTCTTGATCAATTTTTTATAGATTTTTTTCTCAATCTCTTCTTTATTAGCAGTCGCCATCTTGACTTGCCCCAGGGTACAATTTTTTAGTAAAGAATCAGAAATAAGAACAAAAATTATCATATTTGGGACAAAATAATCAATTACCTTATCACTGATGAAGACTTTTTTTTACCTTAGATTTTTTCAAAAAAGCTTACCTACTTTCTTGGCGTTTTATTTTACATAAGCGACTAGCCGTAAATCGTAGAACGATACCAGAGCCATCAATCTTCAACCCATTAAACTATGACTTGCAACGATGCAGAGATCATCTGGTTGACATTCATAAATTTTGTTTTAAATGCAATTCGTTAACTTGTCCCGTTCGTATGTTGAACAAGTCTCCCCTACTCATGCATTTTCGGCGAATCGCTGGCTATACTCTATACGAATTTTACACATGAGCGGCGACAGAACTCTAAAATAAGGAAATTTCTCGCTGTGCCACTGCATCACTACGATCGCTTAACATAAAAAAAGCTTTCAATATGTATCGTCGATTCAAAAGAATTGAGAATCGACATCATGGATGGAAAAAACTTCCCATATTAAGAAAAAAAAACTATGACGAAGAACGTTCCAGATTCAGATCATTTAAAATACATAAATATGAAAATTATGTATCAATAATTATGTTTTTTTTTAGAAATAATTCAAAACAACAGCAACCACTTTTACTACAAAATAGCTATTTTCAACAGTGAAATGATTAACAAACTGGGAATGTACGGTGAATATTCACCAAAATGCGTTAAAAATGTCGCACTGAAAATCCGACACATCCATTATTCTATCAATATTTTCAGGCTCTGGTTTGGCATCCATAAATGATCGAAAAGAATAAAAACTCATGAACAAAAAAGAGTTATTATATTATGAAGAAAAATCGAAAGATCTTCAAAAATGAGATTTCATTTTTTTTTCTTTGTATGGTTTATTTTTCGTCGGTCTATTTCTGCGTCTATCAGGATTAATCATTGATGCCAGGGAATTTGTCTTACCCCATCTGGTAATTTTGCCAAATCCCTCTCTGTAGAGGTTCTTTTACATGCCAACATCCATGACACGGTACCAACAGTTTAACGTCTCTTCCAAAAGACGGTGGGACCAGATGCGTGAGTAATCGAGGCTCTCAACCACTGCGCTACACCGCTGATTTTTTAAAAATATGCAGGTGGTTCCACCAGGCCTAGATGCTGCAGATTGAGATATGAATGTGTTGGTAATAAATTGCGATCGTCTATCGTTACATACTTGTTTACTTGAGTCTGCGTGATGGCTTGTGTTTCACAATCAACATATATCTTTCTATCTAGAAAATGATGGATACAGGGTTCACCAGGAACACTCAATCCTTCTTCCAAAGCCGAGTTCTCAATTGATTGATATCTGTCGTTTACGAGGTTATGATTTCTAATCTGCCCTGGAGCTCCCTATCGAGCATCCTCATGTTCACTTGAGAATCGAAGTATCATAGGGAAAAGAAATTCTCTTTTCTATGCGAAATATGTACAGGGTTATTCATTATATTTTGACCCCCACCCACAGCTTTTATAATGTGGTAGAAAGAAACTTTCAATACCTACAAAATTTTAAGCCTTTTTCACGTAGTATCTTTTGGTAATAGCGGAAATAAAAAATCGACTTTACAACATTGAAAAAATTGATGGAGTTTAATTTTTTCAAATGGAACACCCAGTATATCAATGACCAAAATGATAGATCTTTTAGGTGCCTGAGTGGTCTAAGGCGCCATTCGACAAAAGTCACCGACAGGATAGTACGCGATGATCGGGTTCAAATCCCGAGTTGGGCAGAAATGGTACTCTCATTGGCTAACGTTACTGAGTAGACTGCAGTATTATTAATTACCGACAGTCAAAAAGTTTCAATAATTAGCCTAAATTGAGAACCTCTCAAAAGAACCTATCTGACTACTTCATCATGACATAAAGGCAGAGTGTTTTCTCTTTACTAAGTTGTGTTTCGTTCCGTTGTAAACTTTTTTGTATTTATACGAAATAAAATATATGAGCAACCATTCATTATTTTACTGTCGCTTTATTAATTTTATGGACTGTCCATTATTTTCACCAGGCATTTACTAATTTATCTGATCGTTTTTTTATGATACTGACTCTTGATTATTTATATCTATCATTTATTATTTTTACTGGCCAATTCTTTATGTTACTGACCCTTCATTATTTTTACTGACCATTTCTTTATATTACTAACCGTTAATTATGTCAACCGACCATTTATTATTATACTGACCATTTATTATTTTTACTGACCACTTCTTTATGTTACTGACCCTTCATTATTTCAACCGACCATTTATTATCATACTGACCATGAATAAAATAATGGCAAAGAGTACTGTCCATGAAATTGAAATACTGACCATTTAATTTGTTGCCGTGATTTTCCCAGTCGCTGTATTTAAATTAATCTGTTCTTTCAGTCACAGAAAACAAGAGTTTTTGAGTTTGGCTAACATTTCTGGACGAATTCAATGTGACTTTCAACATGAATAGCGCAAAATCGGCTGAACCAAATACCAACATATATTATATATTTGGAATCAGAAGAAAAAGATCTATCCCTTTAGCCAATATTATACAGGGTGTTCCATTCAAAAAAATATAATCATCAATTTTTTCAATGTTGTAAAGTCGATTTTTTATTTCCGCTATCAAAGGTACTACGTGAAAAAACCTAAAACTTTTGTATTGCAAGTTTCCTTCTACCACTCATAATAAGAGCTGTAGGTGGGGGTCAAAATATAATGAATAAACCTGGTACCTATGTGAGAACTTATGTTTTCTGATTTAAAATCAGCTGGACGTTATCAAACAATCCTTTCAAAAAAAAAATATTTTGAAACGATCGAAAGTGTTGGTAAAGTTTATTGATCCAAGATTCTTAACTACTGATAAAAAATCAATCTTACTCAAATATTTTCCGAGTTTAAAGAAAACGCGGATTTTTTATCATTTCAATTATTCATTTATTTATTGAATTAAGTTCTAGGTACAATACACAATAATACTCTATAAAAATTGATCTTATACAGGGTGTCTCAAAAAGAATATGGAAAATATTGCGATAGACCCCAACTACAGATCAGTTATCCAGAATAATAAAATTTCAGATGATTTAATGAACTTTGATTACATATGCAAACAATTACCTATTTGATCGACATCTTTGATCGTGTATCACATCCAAAATGTGTGTTTGATTTTTCAACTCTTTGACATTCTTATACCTGAAGGAATATGATATCAACAAATTGAAGAAAAAAGAAGAAAATGCGATTTTTCGATTAGAGCCAATCGATTGAGTTCAGGTTTTGGCAAACAGACTTTGTCCGGATGCTTCTCTTTGATGCACTAGCCTTCCTTAGAAACTACTTCTTAGCTCACTTTTTCCATGCATGCAGATTCTGATCCTTGGTTGATTTTATGAAAAAAGTTCATATGAATGTATAGGTCCCAAATCGCTTTATACAGGGTGAAATTTGTTGTTGAGAACAAAAAACATAAACATGGAAAATTGGGTTCTTAAAGATAATTTTAATAATTATTATCTGCTCATTTTGATGATAAACTAACAACAAATTCAATTACTTCTTTTCCTTCTTTCATTATAAATAAGTCAAGTGATATCACTTCTACTGAGTAATGAACCTCGATTTAAAATTCAAAGTTTATTATTTAAAAATGCTTTGACGTTTTATTCAATTGAAACATTCAATGACATAAAGGGTGTCTCATCATGATGGATATGGTCGTACGTTTACGGAAAATGGGTCCTAGGATCTTTCTGAAAATTTGGTCATTTACGTAAGCCAGGATGCTCTGTCGATCTGAAATATTTCAAGTGATGAACGTTTTATTTCTTATATAAGAAAGGATCAGCAACTTCGATATTTTGAATGGGACACTATGTATATTTTTAGATTTTTCAGAACATTCTGGATATTTTTCATGAATAATAACCTATATACCTATCTGTAGCGGCTTTCGAGGAATTAATTTTTTTTACCTCAAACTGTAGCTCCTGTTTTATCCCTATAACCAATCCACTGGGCTTCATAAAAATTTGAGATTTTGAGAGTAAGTCGAGAAGACCTTCTGTATTGTTCCATTGTGAAGAAATATTTCGTAAATTATACAGGGTCGTGTTTTTCTTTTCTCTCTTGATATAAAAAAAGCTTAAAAGTGTGTTTTTTTTTAAAGGACAATGCTCTATATCATCAATTATATTGAAAGTCGATCAAAATCCCTTCCAAATGATATGCCAGGTCCATATACCTGAATGTTCCTGTTTTTGAAATAAACGCCTTTTTTCATATTACATAGTCCACTTTTTACAAGTTGATTGCCATTATTTTTAATTAATTTTTTTCGGAAAAATATTCAAAAGGTACTAAATCACGGAATAACTTGATACATAATCAATATCAGGTATAAAGATCACGTGATTTAGTCACTTCCAAATACTTTTCAAAAGATTTAATAGAAACATTTAGGTAAAATGAACATGAAAAAATCAATCGAGATGTATTCTTATTGCATGGTTTTCAAAATAATTATAATACAGTTTGTTCCATTTAAAATAACTCGATTTTTATAACTGGAGAAACAAAAACCATACGACCCTGTATAATATACGGAATATTTTTTTACATAGGAGCAACAAAGAAAGCCTTTCTAAATCATTCTCAAAATTTCAACATTCAATGAAGCCCAGTGGCGTAGTAATATAAATGCAACTAGAGCTACATATATTTGGAAGAAAAAAAAGGAGATTCATACCGCTACAGATAGGTATACGATAATATTAATGAAAAATATCCAGAATGCTCTGAAGAATCCAAAAATGGAATAATATACCCAGTGTCCTATCTAAATTATCAAAGTTGCAGCTACTTTTTAATAGAGGTGGCAAAGTCGCATCACTGAGAATATATAGATCGATAGAGCATCAGTGCTCACGTATATAACCAGATTTACAGAACGATCCTAGTACCCATTTTCCTTGAACGTCCAAGGCGGTACCATTCACCCTGGAATTCCCTATGCGTATACGGACACCACTGATGAATGTAAGAAAATTCACCCCAAATTTCAACAAAGCAGAAAGCAGTCCACATGAAATGAAATAAAAACCGATTTTTTTTTCAAATTTTCAACACCCTGTATTATATATCGTTTTCGGAATTACATTGATATGAACTTCAAATCATAACATCAATTTTTTTTCTCAACAACACGGGAATCCCACTCAGCCACCGGATTTGGCTCCATGTGACTTTTCCTGTCTCCAAAACTGAAAAGCCCATGCAAGAACGAACGAGGATTGAAAGTTTCAATTGTGAAATCTTACAACTTTACTAATCAACGAAACAATTATTATTCTAGTTCTCTTTCATCAACATCATATCAAATGGAGGTAGTGAAATACTCTCAAAACTAATATTTCATGCTAAATTTATCTCATAATTGGATCTTCCGGACTATAAATTGTCCGAGTCATCGCACCGCACTTTAAATCATTATCTGTTTCACTTCTATATACCGTAACCGCTATCGGTAGCAAATAGTACTCGACATGTCAACCACTCGATCCTGATCCGATTAGTCAGTGATAAAGAATATGTTGAGAGGTGCGGTCATTCTAGCAGTTTGTGCGATTTCTGTACAATCCTACATAGTAAATCCTGGTCCTAAATATGTAGCCACCAAGGGAGACATTTGGCCTAGGCCACAATATCAGAATATATCTGAGGACTATTATGTGATTACACCTAGAAATTTTAAATTTATTGTGAGTATTGGAAATTATATTTTTCGAGTTTAACTGATGCTCTTGTCTAGGCTACCGGTGCCACGTGCACTATGCTCAGCAACGCCTTTGAGAGATATTTCAAAATTCTGCAGCAAAACACCCTTCATTCTAGAAAACTCAATCATGTTCACGGTAACACTCCAATGGAGAAGAGTTTGGGGGTTCTGAGTCAACTATCTGTCAACTTGGGAGGCCCATGTGACGACCTTGCGTACCCCACCATTGACATGGTAGAATCTTGTAAGACTTTTCTCATATGCATTGAACTCATAATCAGTGCTTCATTTCAAAGATTCTTTGATCATCCAGAATGGCTCTGCTCAGTTAACCTCAACGTCCATATGGGGAATACTTAGAGGTCTTGAAAGCTTCTCACAATTGGTCTACCTTGGAATAGACGGAGCTTCTGTGAGACATTTCGATTTATTGTCAATCCAGCCACTAATTAAATAGTTTCTAGATACGAATCAACAGCACTTTAATCCTGGACTTTCCAAGATTCAAGCACAGGGGCCTTCTTCTGGATACTTCTAGACATTACCAGCCATTGGAGCAGATCTTTCAAATCATAGATGGATTGGCTTACAATAAAATGAATGTATTCCACTGGCACATTGTTGACGATCAGAGCTTTCCCTATGTGAGCAAAAGATTTCCAGAATTAAGTGCTCAAGGCGCTTATGATCCAGAATTATACGTCTATAACCCAACCGATGTACAAGAGGTGATTGAGTATGCAAGACAACGTGGTGTGAGAGTAATGCCAGAAATTGACACACCTGGGCACACTAGATCATGGGGAGTCTCCCATCCCGAACTCTTAACTAACTGTGATGTTCTACAAGAAGGAGCACTGGGTCCTATGGACCCTACCAAAAACACCACCTATTCGTTCTTGGGAGAACTCCTGGCTGAAATGAAAGATGTATTTAGAGATGCATTCATCCATCTTGGAGGTGATGAAGTAGACTTTGACTGTTGGGAGTATAGCAAGGATATTAACGATTTCATGATGCGTAACAACATCGGCTCTTACGCCGAATTGGAGGGTTATTTTATCCAGAAAATCATCAATATTGCCGATGATTTGAAACTGAAATCAATAGTGTGGGAGGAGGTTTTTAAAAATGGCGTCAATTTACCCAATGCGACTATTGTGCATGTATGGAGGGACTGGACCGGGACTCTGTGGCCTGATACCATGAATGATGTGAGTAAAAATACTTCCTTGTAAGGTGATATGATACTAGAGCATCATCTTCAGGTTACAAAAGCTGGAAAAGGTGCGATTCTCTCAGCATGTTGGTATCTCGACCACTTGGCCTCTGACGGGGACTGGGTTAAGTTCTACGAGTGTGAACCCACCAACTTTACTGGTACTGAGGAGCAAAAGAGATTGATTTTGGGTGGTGAAGCTTGCATGTGGGGTGAAGTGGTCAATGAATACAATGTCGTGCAAAGAATTTGGCCCAGAGCGTCTGCTACAGCTGAAAAGTTGTGGTCCTCCAATGCTGCTTTCGATATTGAACCCATAGCTAAAAGGTTGGAGGAACACACTTGCAGAATGAATAGAAGAGGAATTCCTGCTCAGCCACCTAATGCGGCTGGTTTCTGTTTATAAATTCGATAGCTGCTTATCATCAATGAGTCATTACATTATGTCACGTCACGGAATAAAATTTATTTCTTTAATTTGAAGGTTCTTTGATTTGAACAGCAACAAATTGCGTGGCCTTTATCGGATGAAAACGTACCGAAAACTGGTGGTTCTAGATGAAAGAACTTGCATCAAGCATGTTATATGTAACGATATCAAATACTTCAATGCTTTTTTCCTTCTTTGGTCCTTCGAGCCAGATAAATAGAACGAACCAGAAACACAACACCCCCAGAGAAACTGGAATTTCTTGGCAGTCGATAGAGGTCAGTCCTATTCTTTTTTGTCTCCAAATCAATATTCATCAGCGTATTCGAATTTTTTTACGTGGGGGGTACGTCATTTCACTTGAGGGAATGCTTTCGCAAAGTAAAATCAATATATTTTCTCGGAATTCATTTAGTAATAATTATTTCACGAACACCGAACACGTACCGTTTCCGAAATATCTGCTAGCTAAAGTCAAGTCCTCTACAAATTGTTTAAACCAACCACCGTTGTTTTATATCTACCAAACTTTGATCTGGGGATTGATAGAGGCTCTCACTTACATAAGGTCATCTGGCAAAGGAAACCCTCAGTTTCCACAATTTGTGATACGTATACGTGAAATTCATCAAGACCCACTACCCGGCAGGAGATGTACCATTGTTTTTGATGGATACAGTAGCTCTCTCAACAACAGTAAGTCTGCAGAAGAGGAAAGGCGCTATCGGATGAGAAGTTGTGTCGACATCAATTTCAACTTGGAAACTGTAGTTTCAGTGACTCAAGAATTATTTCTCTCCAACCACCAGAACAAAGATAGGCTGATCAACCTATTGAGACTTAAACTCCAGGAAAACGGCATCAACAACACATTAAGCAGCACACGATGCTGACGTGTTGATTGTAAGCACAGCTATTGACCAGTCCGTAAGTGAATAATCCAATGTGGCTGTTATAGGGGAAGACTTGATCTCGCTGTGCTACTTGCAGCAAAAACGTCATGCACCTGACCACAACATCTTGTTCATTGAGCCTGACAGGGGTAAAGTACAAACCAACGTTTATTCCATCCATCAAATGCAACAGTTATTGGGACTTTGTTCCTACACGCATTTACTGGCAGCGATTCTACTAGAGCGGCATTCCGAAAGAGTAAACTTGGTTTTGTAAAAATTTACCAAAAATAGCAACGAGCAGCCGAAGTATTTCACAACCCCTCCTCTTCGCATGCTGATGATGTTGAGGATGCTGAGCGACCATGCATGCTGAAATGGCACGGCGCCCCTGCAAATATGAAGTCTCTCAACACCTTCAGGTGGGGTTGGTGCCGAAAAGGCAACATTCTCGCTCCTGTGCTGACGAGAAACCGAAGCAGCGCCCAGAGAAATTTTGGACCTCATCTTTTGCAAATGCACGAAAGGCTGCAGCAGTGGAAGGTGCAGCTGCAAAAAGGCAGCGTTGAGTTGCTCCAGACTGTGTCAAAACTGCCAGGGGCACTGTTTAATCGTCGTGCCCATTTTGACCGAGGAACACGACGAAGATGACTTGGAGCCCCTTCCCACATCCCCTGCGGACACTTCATCCAAAATTCAGAAAAATGATGAAGGTGGACGAAGGTGATTCGCAATTCGTGCTGCGATCAGTGTGTTAGAGCCTGAAGGCGGATCGACCCGGCCCAAGAAAACAAAGCCCTATTCATTTGTGTTTTTAAGAGAATTATTCACGTACCTATTAAGATCTTTTATTTGTTACTTACATAACGCTCTGATGTGACTTTTGCGAAAAACAAACGGCCGTGGAGTTACTAGGAGAATTACGAAAAAAATCGTGACCAAAATTATTTTTTAAAAAATACCAACTTTCGAGAGCAGATATCTCGAAAACGGTACGTTGCAGCGAAAAAATGTATGTACCTTATATTGCAGAAAATTTTATAAGCTTTTATTTTTATTTAAATATGTTTTCGCTACGACGCACCATTTTCGAGTCATAAGCGAAAGACCAGAAAATGGATATTTCTACTACTCTGCCCCCGCTGAAGAGGACGGGCTAGGGGTGGGGACTTTCAGTTCGTTTATGTCCTAAGTCCTAACTACCTCCAACACTTTCCTGAAGCAAAAATTTTCCCCCCTTCATGCACTCTACACCACCTTCGTTGCCTAGACTAAACATTGAAGCTTACTCGTTTCCTTTTCCGCACTAGGGCAATAAGTTACATCTGATAATCATGCAGAGGCGTTAAAGTAGGTATACCTACCTACTAGACACTGCAATACATAAATGATCAAGAAAGCATGCAGAGCTTTCTGAACCCACGGATTTAATGCATTTCATGAAGATTATTTTAATTTGTAACACCCTGTGTAAAAGTATAGCCCCGGATTTTCCTAGGCAATCTATTTTTGAACAAATTATCTAGCATATGAACTTGCATGAAAGATGAGGGTAGGTATTTCTAATACCTTATTCCGTACCATAAAGGCAATAACAGAGATAAAATATTATTATTTTCTCTCTGGGCAAAAAAATTGCTTTAACATAATAGTGTTATATGAAAACACCGTTTTGTAAACTGTTACCGTGATTTTTTATACTTTTTTTTAATGCTTCAATGTTATTCTCATGGCAATAACAAAGATTATTCGTTGGCTACGACTCTTTCATAGATAAAAAATATATTGGACTCTGAAACTAAATTGAAGATCACTAACTCTCACTTTCCAATTTCCATGTGTGTAGACACTTTAGTGAAGCGGTATAAGATTTCTGCGGTTTTGGATGCTAAATCTTAACAACATACAACTTCGAGAAATATTCACAATACCAGCATAACCTTACTTTTTCAAAAAATCGTTTCGTTATTGCTAATTGTAAACAAGTGTAGCCGGTAATATTTTTCTTTATTTTCCATTGACTATTGAAATGGGGAAGTCTGAAACATTGAACATGGATTACTTGGAGCCGAAACTTCAAAATAAGAATTTCAATGAACCTTTCGCTGTAAAGGATTTTTCAGAATATGGCCAGTTGCTTCATATACATTTTTCACCGTTTGAATGGACTAAAGACATGGTCCTGTTGGCCTTTCATGATAAAATCCTCTTTGGTCTTCTGTCTTTCAAGGTAAGATCTTAATATTGGATGTCTTATTGAGAAATAATGATATTATACAGGGTGTCCCTGAAATGACTGTACAACGCTTCACCACAAATTCCTCTATCAGAAATAACGCGATCTAGGCTAACTTAAATATTTACAAAATGGCTTCGTTAAGTGTACAGAGGGCGTCAAAGATTCAAAAACATTTTGGTTTTTCCTCAAGTTTTTCCTACTTTTTTTAAAAACGTGGAAATCGATATTGATAATTGTTGGTAACGTAGTCTTGGTCCAATAAATCACGTTTTCTGTTTCTATAGCGACCGGGGAAGTGTTATAAAGTGTGTCACTTGTGGATGCCGAGCGAACCAATTTTACATATTCCATCAGCGGTGTTGCCATATCCACATCGAAATCGGTGACACGCGACCGGTTGACAAATGACGATGTAGGACATACGTTTCACCACAATCCACGACACGATTGTAAACAAAACGTCCTTTACTCAAACAACGACAAAACTCTACCGACTGGCATTAATATAATAATTATAATAAGACAATTTTAAAAAGACCTTCACATGTCCACGGATACAGGGCCCAAGAGGATAAATTCACTGACAATTTAATTTGTCGACCAAAAGTCATTCTTCGTAAAAAGTTCTGCTTGTTTTGAAAAGTGTGAAGTGAAATGAGTAGGCTTTGATTATTATGAAAATATTAGTAATATTAACGCCGTTTTCGAAGCCCCTCATGTTTATTTTCAACTCTGAACTCTGAACATATACTTGTGGGGTATCATTTTGAAGGAAATCACGTACGTATACAGGGTCTCTAAAAGGTCTTTACAAAATCCTACCACATGTTGCTGAGGTCAAAATAAGCCGATTTAACGTAACTCACCTCAGACCGAAATGTCACCATTTCCGAGATACGGGGTGATCAAGTTTGAAATTACCAATTGAATTTTGTCATTATTTTGGACACTTATCACATATTGCTTTGAAAATTGGCATACGGGGGTTTTGTGGTATGAGAAATTCGATTATGAAGTCCGTTTTACTGTGACCACTAGAGGGCGCCCTACACTTTACATTTTGTGGTTTGGAATGTCCATAACTATTTTCTAAGTTATTTTGTTCAAAATTTTATCAAATTAAAAGATTCTCCAGACGATTTCAAGTTAATAAGGTACTTGTTGATACAAGTCTTTACAATTGAATACAATATCATGAGAGTTATTGAGGTGCTGCAACATTGTTTTCTGGTTTTCAAACTTCTCTTTTTGCAAATAGTGCATATTTGGCCCTTTTTTTCTTTAGTACGCTTAGAGCTTGGCCAGGCTACTGAGCTATGACTTCCTTTGAGATTGGATTTTGAACCATGATCAGAGTTGTAGCCTTTCTGGCAATGAGCGCAACAAAATCTAAATATTTTATTGGGATAAAGTTTTTCAAAAGACTTTTCGTGGGCGTTTTTAACATGTATCTTAAGAGTGTCTTTTCTTTTGAAATATTTCTCACACACACTGCATTTAAAAGTCGCTTGCTTTTGTTTATGAAGTTCACTGAAACTATCACTATGTAGCCTTTTCATATGGTTTTTCAAAGTGTCGCTTCTTGAAAAGTGATTTCCGCACATGGAGCAATGGACCGGCATGGTAATGCAATAATTATTAAAATATGAATCCGACTAGGTATAAAATCAAACTCGAAACGTAACATAAACCGCTAACAGACGACACAATCCATCAACCTCGCCAAAATAAAATAAAATTGAAATGTGACACTGCTGACTTCTTCACTGACATGGCGTTTGGCGTTGACATTTTGACATTCGACAATTTCATGAAATCTAACTACCTCTACGACGTACGTCCCTACGACATCGATGCATCAACGTTGCCAAATGTGAAAGATGTAAATGTGTAAATTTTGGTTCGCTGCGGATCCATAAGTTAAAGACTTCGTCACATAATAGTATTTTATTTAACGAGCATATAATGGGCCAAATATTACACGAGATTTAAATTTATATCACGAGCCGAAGGCGAGTGTTATCAATTTTATTCAAGTGTAATATGTTCATTATATGCGAGTCAAATACAATGCTTTATCTACAACTGTCAAAAAATTTGGAAAAAAAAGTCACTAAATAAAGCCAAAAATAGTTGTGTTCAGGCCCACTGTCCGTGAATTAAGAACCTGCTCGTGGATAAGGAACTATGATCGCTGCGTTACTGGTAATACTCGCTTATGATTGGCCCACTGCCCGTGAATAAAGAACCTGCCCGTGGATAAAGAACAATGATCCACGGGTTTCTCTCAGGCCGTGTAATATGTGGAACATTTTATATTTATAGATGGTTGCATAAAACAACTATTTTTTGACAGTTGTAGATGAAGTTATTTCTTTCGATTGTTGTAAGATTTACTCAGAGACAATATAAAAAAATGAGACCAACGGATTTAATCGTGAGGACCGAAACCGTGTTCCTGTAGCGCATAGCGCATCGTGACGAAAATTAGAACTAAACTGACCATCAAGAAATATCATACTTTTATATATCTATCTCTTTTCCTATGCCAGAACCTGTTTGGTAGAAAGAGAAAGCAACATATCAAAAATTCTAATGTCGTTACCTTGGTTCCGTCAACCGTCAATCAATAATCAGTCATAAAACATAGCAACACACAACACTTAACCCTGCTTCCGGCTTCTTCCTTTCATAAAAACTATTTTTCACTTTTGAGTAATACTAGATACTACTAGATACTCACTATCACTTAGTTAAGTGCCAAAAGTTGATCAAAACTGGTAAGTTGACTAACTTGCATCAAGTATAAATGCTTATGCTTATTTGTATATTTGCGCTAGTGCTATGGACGGAAGAGACAGCTATGATGGGTTATTTGAATCTCATGGTGCCTCTATATATACCTACATGCGAATATCTAAAAAAACCAACAAGGTAACAGAAAAACTTATTCATTTAATTAGTGATTGAAATGAATTAAGAATGGCAAATGGAAATAGTCGTGCATAAGCTTTATTGGTCCCTATATTTAGTTTTTTTCATTTGTTCTTGGTAAAGCAGCAATGATTTGTTTCTCAATAATTGGGCTGCTTGCTCAGGACTCAATTTCAATTACATTTCAAATAAATACACAGCAGACTTTAATTTATCTTATTTTCGTCAAAAAATATTTTGGATACCTAAATAGCTTGTTAAATAATGATGTATATAGATTCTTGACACTGCGACTATAATCAGTTGTGTAATTTTCAAGCTGAGAAATGATAATCACTTGTTGTTTGTTAATATAATGTACATTATTATCTAAACTAAAGATTATCAACAAAAATTAGAAAACAAGATTGAAATTTTGTCCAATTTCCCTTTTTGATATTTTCAGGTTCCTATTCTGTGATATGGAATGGATGTGGAATATTAGTAGATTCTGTGGATGTACCACGTTTACGTAGATGTACCTATAGCAATTAACTCTTTTTGTGCCAAATTATGGAGATGTATATACCTATAAATAGTATTAGCAGGGTTCAAATGAAATGTTTTTTTAATAGTTTTTGATATGTTTTTCTCATCAACTAAAATTTTTTTTGTGATACTTATTTACGAGGTCAGAATTGTTTTCTTTGTAATAACCATTTATAGGGTAAGAACTGTTCCTATTTTTCAAGTGAAGGGATTTTTATTTGTTTATTAATTTATTCTCAATACATTTTTTCGACACTAGACTGGTTTTATTTAAATACTTTATTTTATAGAAAATATGTTTACAATAAAGAAAAAAAACATTGGTTCTTTATTTTAAAAAGAATGTTGCACTTTTCTCAGGTAACTATTGTTGAATTTGAACTAGAATTTATTTTTACACAAAATCCATCAGAAAAGTGCAAAATCTTGTTAGATGAACACGGATTGTTTTTTGTTTCACATCGAAGTAGCATGCGAGGTGCGACTTGCAGCCAGGAAGCATGCTACTTACTTGACCTTCTTAGCATCCTCCAGGCAAACAAGTCGCATATCACATGATAGGTACTTTGATGTGAAACAAAAAAGAATACAAAATGTTGGTTTCAAAAAGCTCGCCAAGACTGTTAGTTTCTCCTGTAGCCAAGGGTGGCGCCAGCGTAACACTGTCTCCAAAGTGTACCATATAATCAGTAACTCTCTTTTTTTGTTATTTCTCTATGGATTTACTTTTTGATGATTCAGATGTTTTAGATTCAGATAGGACAAAGCTTTCTTATACACTGTGATATTAGATAAAAACGTCTGAATGATCAGAAAGTCAATTCCTTAAAAAATCAAAAGAGCTGCATAATATGACGTTATACTGATTTTTTATGGAATAGATTTTCTGATAATAGAGCTTTTTCCTCTCGTGAAAAAATTTGAAGGAATACCTAAGTGGTGATGCTAAAAAAAATGAATCAATAGGTACTTAATAAAATAACTGTGCAGCCAATTGAGAAGATTTTTTTTCTGGCACAACTACTCATCTCAGCAAAATTTTTCAAGAGAGAGAAAAACTTCCCAATACATTAAACTTTTAGATGAAAATATCCGAATTAACAATTATACGTCATCGTTGCCACCAAGTTCGTTACAATGAAGCTTGCTGGTGGGCAAATTTGGTCACCAGCAAATCACATAATAACTCGCTTGGTGGCAATTATGACGTGAATCGAAGGTGTTTGGCATTTGCTGTAGACGTTTTTTATTAGCGGAGACCCAATCATTTGTATCGAACTGAAATGGGACAGAAAGAGAGGAAATACCGGGGGAAATACATAACACATTATATTCAACAAAATTTGTCTTTCCCAGGAAAATTCAATATTTTGCCTTCTTCTAGTTTCTAGTTGTTTTGACTTAGGTTATAAACTATAAGTACAGAAGACTGTCACTTTCATTGTTATGTTGTTATATATTGTTTTTTTTTTGCTTGTGCAATGCTTATGTCCAACACAACTCATAGGTGACATCAGCTGGGTGAATTGCGCAAAACTGTCAAAATTGGTCCAGCTCTATCAATCAATCATAGCACGTAAAAAGTTTCACCAATCACAGCATGAATCAAGTTGGAGCAGTGTTGCCGGCTCTTTCAATTTAGGAAGATCGGAACAGAATCTTATAGTCCAAGAGATGAAAGACCAAATGTGCAACAGTGTTATTGAAGCTAATTTTGAGAAAAGGTTAAGTCTCGGGTTATGTTTAGGTCATAATAATATCAATACCCCAGAGCCAATACCCTAGTATTCTAAGTTTAAAGATATAAAATAACTTCTCACAACAATGTCCGAAAAATGCTTTGTATTGAAAATACCTCAAAAAATACAGGGTAGAAAAGTTCAATAAAAAAAAATACATAAATAGATAATTAGAAAAGCGCTCAAAATAATCAAGTGAAATTCAGCACAGGGTGAGGCTTAATATAGAGTCTCATTATCTGCTGTTTAGAAAAAAATCAAATCAAATCAAATATACGTTTATTCAGCTAATGCTATAAAAAAGTATAAATTCAGAAATATTTTTGTTATAAATAATAAGAATGATGAGAATAAACAGATGACACATAATAGGATAACATGAGTTTATAGTTTATGAAATATGAATCTGACACATAAGCTACTTTTTTTGACACATGTGTTCTAAGCAGTCTTTTGAATGAATTAAGTGTAACACAATGGTATTTTTTAAATCGGACATCCTGTATATTCTTGGCTAAAATGATAGATATTTTTCCTCTGCGGTTTTTGCGCTATTTAAGTTCAAAGTCTCATAAAAATTACATTACGTTGATTTAGATTCTACCGTCTCTTGGCAACCCAGATCAAGGTAATGGCACAGAAGAAACCAACTATACAGAAGCGAAGGCTCTGCAATTTTCGTGTGCCAATTTTCAGTGCGCATGATCAAGTCCGCCATTACACAACGGACAATACTGTCAGATTACAAGAAGCGTTAGATGACAATAGCTAGATGAAGCGTTGCTTCGATGTTCGATCTGTTTGTTTATCAATAAGTATCTTGTGTTTTTTCACTGTATTTTGTGGTTTGTGTACTTGTGTTTATTTGTGTTGAGGTTCTTTGTTCCAGTTCAGTGTCTGGTGTATTAAAAAAACTAAAAACTATATTGTGAAGCTTCCAGTTTGTCGATCACCAATCCGTAACCTGGAAGAAACTGAAAAATATAAGAAGATAGGTATCACCACAACCTTTATTCACTTTTTTCGAATTCTCAAAAGTCATTCAATTCTCTTCCCGACAACTTCAAAGACAATGCGAAGAAAATAGGTAGGAACATTGGACATTGGAAGCTTAAAAAGTTATTAGAAGGATAAATTTTTCTCGAGATTTTTCTTTAAAATCATATTTTTCCATGGTTCAGACCAATATCGATCAAAATTTTCTAATTTGATTTGCCATAATAACATGAAACAGAAGTAAGAATACTGTAATGACAAGAAAATCAACCATTCAAAATAAAAGAAATTTTTCTCAGTGTGCGACCAACTTTCCAGCCAGAAAGTTTTTTCAGTGTACCAGCGTGAAAATGTGTTATCGTCAGCTGTTCAAAACGGGAACAAGAAGATCAAAGGCGCCGACAAATGCCTTCGCTTCTGTATAGTTGGTTTCTTCTGTGGTAATGGGTCCTATGATTGAACGTTTACGTTATCTTAACATGTCCATATCACCATGGTAACGGCTAACAGCGGAACATTTGCGTTAGTAAACAATCTTAACAGATACGTTAAGTTAACATAAACATTCAATCATAGCCCCCAATGTATGGTTATGTCCCAGTGATGTGATTTTTAGAGTCTTTGAACTTGAATAGCGCAAAAACGGCTGAACCAAATGTGATATTATTTGGAATCAGAAGAAGAAGACTGCTCAGATTCTGAATGTCCATGAATAATTCAAATTTGCACATATAAACTTTTGTAAAACCAAAAGCAACTGAGAAATCTATCGAGTAAAATATAAACGATCACCCTGTACATAAGTTTTGTTGACTCATATCTATCACCTCGCCTCTACTTCTTTGGAGTCCATCAGTTTTGTACTTTGGCAGGTGAAACAATAATGTACAACAATACTGTGAATGTGGCGCAAGAATAGTATGCTACAGTTTAATTTTCGTGGATGCAGATAACTGTATAACGACTCTAGCCAGAAATTGCACTTTTTGGGAATATTTCCGAATTACAAAATCTGCATGAGGCATAAACGATAGTTGCGAGTCAATTATTGTTCCTAAGTATTTGATTTCCTTGACAATTTCTAGATGTTCATCGTTTATTTCAACCTCAACACCACTCAAGATATATGTAGGTACTTCTTACTAAATATGTGGCATTTAGATTAAGAAACATTTAAACATAATCTTTTACCACAAAGTCATCTGTATAAGCTTTCCATATCACAGGTCAACTTATCTACCATTCGCAAAAGTCTTGGACCCCCCCTGTTTTTCCCCATTTCTACAGATATTAAAAATCTGGTCACATAAATGAGTACAATAATTCTTTTTCCCAGTTTAGGTGCTCAGACTTTTTTTTTGAAAAGTCATTGTGCTTTTTGGACCTCTGAAAAAAAAGCCCTTGACGGTTTTTCAAAGTGGTTTTAGAAAAAAAAAATGGATAACGTCATTCAAAAGAGGGGCAAAAATTATATCCAAAATGGGGAAAAAACATGTGGGGTCCAAGACTTTTGGAGGTGTGTGTATATTGATACGTTCGAAAAGAAATGATAATATGTAGATGAACCAACTCCCGGGAAAAGCGATAAGGTATGAGGAAAAGCAACAACCGAAAAAACGTGTTACTTATCGACTAATTAGAAATGAATAAAATCGGTGCTACATTCTGAATTCCATTTCATCCACACTAAATAATAACATCCTGTAATTGAATTCAAAACTACATTACATTATATGAATTTTAGTATGAAGTATTTATTTCAGGACAAAATCGAAGTTGAGAAAGTGTGCGAGTTTGTCCATCCCAGCAGATGTTCGGCCATTGCTGTATCTCCAAACACATCTTTAGCAATTTTACCTCATAACATCATTTTTGCTACCGGAGCAGCTGATCACAAAGTTAGAGTTTTTGAGACCGATTTACAAGGAAATAACATTTGCAGGGTAAGTAAATGAATTTTTTGTCAAGGCACTATGTTAGATTTAAGTTCCAGTATTTCTTCAATATCTTCAACATATTATTATAATTTCTGATTCTAGCTTCTCAATGGTCATACAAGCTACATCAACGACATAAACTTCGATACTGAAAACCAATATTTGGCTTCGGCTAGTGACGACAATACAGTGAAATTATGGAATACTGATGGGTTCAAACTGAAGACTACCTTCCATTTGTCTTCTCCGGCGATGGCGGTTTCTTGGCATAGGTCTGATCCTGGAAAACTACTTGTGGCAGAAAAAATTGGTAATTAGTGTTTTTTTTCATTGAAGAGCTTCGATACAATCTCATCTAAGTCATCTTACATTGATTGATGCAAAATGTTCGATATTGTTCGGAAATTATTTTATTTTGATCATTTGTTCTCAGGCATCGTGAAGTTTTACAACGTATCAACAGAGAAGCCAATCTTGTCTCTGGATTTTGCCAAATCACTTTCTTCAGCTCACTGGGTGCCCTCAGATCCCCAGATTCTGGTTACTTTGCAGTTGGGTGAATTGTTGTTGTGGGATTTGACGAAACCATGGTAAGTTATGTTCACCTGTATTCCTTGTAGCATAATGAAATCACGTATTTTTAAAGTCAATTGAAACGCTTACGGGCTTATTTTGTCCTGAATTTATATGAAGACGAATGACACGTTTTCATTGGCACTTTATCTGCTCTTCAAGATAGCATGGTCAAATTGGAATCCGACGTTTCGAATTCTCGCAACGTTCATAAACTTTATTTTTCAAACACGAAACCAACTTATCTAATTCATTTTTAGATAAGTCTTCACTTCTTAAAAATAGTGATGCACCATTCTTCTCTTTTTTTTTGTTTTATTTTTTTTTTTCATTCTCTAAACTTGGAGCTTCTGTATTCAAGTCAAAAGTTATCACTGTTACCATGACTACGATCCGTTTCGCATCTAAAAGGATCAACAAATATGGATTTTTATAACTCTCGTATTTACTTTCTCTATTGTTTCAAAATAGCAAGTGTGACATATCATTATTTTCAGGAAACATAGAGTTATTCAAAACTGAATTGAAACAGTTGGGTTGATGATAGTTGCGAGAACTCGAAACGTCGGATTTCAATTTCGTCCATGCTATCTTGAAGAGAAGAAAAAGTGGCCTTAAAAATGTGTCATTCGTTTTCGAATATCATTTCAAATAAATTCAGGACGAAATAAAAAGGATTTCGAAAAAATCCGTTATTGTCGGATATCTCCGGAAGTCTTCGGAATTTTCAAAGTTTCGAAACGGCATTTTTTTTAGATTGGAATTGCACAACCTTGCCTCAATTTAATTGATCTTGTATTTCTTACGGTTTACAAGATCTTCATGCATATACTCGAAATTGCAACAACCTGTATTCGATTTTATAATATATAGGTTGGAACATCAGTGCATGAATCATTTTCTCCAATGTTTATAGAAATAAGTATACAGGGAGTCCGGTGAGTGTATGGCATAATTTCGGGAGCATATAGGAGAGGTCAAAATAACCCCAGTTTGTCATTTTTTTTTCTCAAGTGCCTTCCAACGAAGATACAGAGCCCTAAAGTACACATCGATTTAATTAGCTCTAACTTTTGAACCGACTTGTATAATTTGATGAGATTTTAGTATGTCAAGTATGTTGTGTAGGCCATAAAGACTCATAAAACCATAGTAAAGTCAATATTTGAAATTGTAGGGGGAACCAGGAATGGGCTGGCCACCAAAATTTTTGGGCCCAATTTTTGACAGGTGTCATTTTCCAGAACTGAAAACCACTTTTTCATATACTTTTCTCAACAAAAGAGATAGGTACATACTCTTAATTTGTTCCGATAAAACTAACTTCTCGAGAATAATAGGTTTTTGTTTTACACGTTATTGCAAGAATACACTAAAATAAACTAGTCAAAACGAATAAAGGACCGCTTTTAAAAATCAGCATTTAGTTTTTTAAAACATCATTTTATAAATCCTACAACAGTATTTTTTTCAAGGAATTATCAGGCTTTAGAATTCCTATCTTTTTTGAAAATAAAGGAAAAAAGAAAGAAAATACACTTGAAAAACTAAAAAGAATGATTTTATTGTAAAAAATATTCAGGAAAAAAAAATTAAAAAGTGATACAATTCAAAAGGTTAATAATGTGTGTGCCCGCCTCGGGCTAATCGGACTTCTTGGCAACGTCTAGGCATAGAGTTTATGAGATTTTCAATAATTTCCCTGGGAATGTTGTTCCATTCCTCCTGGACCATTTCTGCTAGATCATTTAAAATTGGAGCTGGACGATCTCTTAGCCTTCTCTGAAGAACATCCCAAAGATGCTCTATGGGATTAAGATCGGGAGAATTGGCCGGCCACTCTAAAACTTCGATGTTGTGTTCCTCCAGATATTGTGTTACTAGTCGGGCGGTGTGGGGTCTTGCATTATCGTGTTGAAGGACAAAGTCTGGACCTTCTTCTGCAGCAAATGGAATGATATAGGGTTCTACAATGTCAATTAAGTATCTGCGAGCATTCACAAATCCATCTCGAAAGACATGTAAATTGGTGCGTCCCGTCAAAGAAATTCCTCCCCAGACCATAATGGAGCCCCCTCCGAAATGAATAGTTTCTGTGACATTTGACTGTAGATATCGCTCACCTCTACGTCTCCATGCTCGTACACGTGCGTCGTTGTGACTCATCGGTAAAGAGAACGTGCTGCCATTGGTCCATGTCCCAAAGCATAAGATTTCTGGAAAAATTCAACCGCGCTCTTCTATGCTCACGAGTTAACTGGGGCCTCACAGCTCTAACTCTAGATCTCAAATGGGCTTTGTGAAGCATATTTCGTACGGTCTGGGTTGATATTCGCCTTCCCGTAGCGTCAAAATGGATATCACCAATGTTCCTTGCTGTTCGAGTCGAATTTTGGAGTGCTGACCTTACCAAATTGCGGTCTTCGCGATGTGTAGTAACCCTTTCTCTGGCAGGATAAGGTCTTCTTGTAACTATACCAAATTGTCTATGTCGATTAAGAAGTCTAGAGATTACCGAATGTCTCCTACGAAGTCTTCGGCCAATACTTTTAACAGAGTAGCCTTCTTGAAACAAAGTAACTGCTGTCACTACTTCATCTCGAGTCAAAGGTGTCCTTTGGACAATATCTCTTCCTAAATCATCGAAATTGTTCATCGCACTTTGCTAAATGAAGCTGTATTGCCTTGGAATGTGCAAAATCGGATACTAATATTCCTAAATATTTCTTAAAATAACATGTCTTGGAATTGTTATACAAAAAATTAGGAGCCCAAAGCATTCTCTCTAATTTTTGTATCTTCCTTACTGATAAGGTAGTATAATAAATTATACCGGGACTGTTCAAAAACTTGAAAAGATACAATAATTTTTAAAAGTGGTCCCTAATTGGTTTTGACTAGTTTACTAGTATTGAAAAACTTTTTGACACTCTCTCAGAGTGATTGACTGTACTGGAATTAGTCATTTCTTTCTTTTAATGTCAATAAAAAAAATAATAAATCAACTTGATTTTTTTTTATTTTTTTTTTTATTTTTTTTCAGTTTTTAATAAATTCTAGTATAGGCAATCAATCATAGAGAGACAAAAACATTTTCAATATCAACCATGGTAGAAGTTTCTACCATGATATCAACCAAAACAGCAACTGATTTTTCGTTGTAGTATTTTAATGTATTGCAATAACGTGTCAAACAAAAACTCATTTTTCTCGAAAACGGAAAAAAAGAAGAGCACCTTTTTTGTTGAGAAAAGGTCTGTAGTATATGAAAAAGTGGTTTTCAGCGCTGTAAAATGACACCTGTCAAAAATTGGCCCCAAAAGGTTTGGTGGCCAGTCCGTTCCTGGTTCCCCATACAATTTAAAATATTGACGTTACTATGGTTTTAAGGGTCTTCATAGACTTCACAACCAGTTGTGGCGAGTCTTTGAGGCCGCATGGCCGCCTCGAAAGTACGAAGGAATAGAATCTTGATGAAACGTATTTTTATTTAATTATTTAGGTATTCATTTTATTATTTTTCCTATGGTGTCGAAGCATACTATGAGTAATATTAATAACATCATCATGTATCCTTCCTAATAAGAAGTGTATGAGTTTTCCGACCCATACATAAGGGATAATCCGATTGGACTGTCGTTTCTGAGAATCAAGATCAGTATACAAGAGGTTGCCTCACTTCGCCTGAGGTAAGAGACGGAGGGGGGAAAAATATGACGTCATCGGTGTCGAGCGTCTGCAGTAGACTGAATCCTGTCATTCGATTGCATCAGTCTGGATCGTATCGTGTCATGTGTCACTCGCAAGGTTGCCAGAACTACTGTTTCAACAGGAACTCCATTGATTTCGCCCATGGGAAGGACGATGGCGCGTAATTCATTCTTCAGCCCGCTTTTTAATGCAGTCGGCCGATATATGCGAGGAGACGGTCTTGCTCATTCAAACTAGATTCTCGATTTATAGTTCTTTCGGATTTTTATTGAGTGCAAATACGACAAATTGTGATAATGAATGCTGTCAGTAATACAAACAAAAGCAATTTTTCCAATGTTTCTCTGGAAGTAAGGCCCAGAACAGAAGTTTCACGCGTCATTTTTGTGGAATGAACAGTATTATCTCGTTTATTTTGAGAAATAATCTTGAAGAAACTTTTGCGGAACTGACAAAACTGCTAAACATAATTGTCACATCTCCGATGAAAACAGCGGAACCAGAACGCTACTTCCCGATTCTCAAGCGCAATGAACATTTTTACGAAGCCAAATGATAGACTAACCCTAAGATTATATATTAAGTAGGTTGGTCTTAGAACTAAACGCATTAGCTATGATGTCGATAAATAGAAATTTAGTTCCAGAGATGAATATATAATTTCGACGAAAAAGTAATGGTAACATTTATCTCGAAGAAGGATCGTAGAGCAGACTTCAATCTCAAGAAGAACCCATTCAATGACTGTGATGAAAAGAATGATAAAAAATCATTTTTCTAAGAACTAAAATATCCATTATTTTTGTAATACTTTTTCACCAAAGAAATATATTTCATTTTGTTTGTTGACACGTGGCAGTGTTGTTTTTGTATGTAACCTGGAAAAAAATGAAAAAACGTTTCCTAAACTACACAGGTCAAATTGCGCCCTCCCAACTTCGCAGCTCACTGTACACAAAATTCTAAAATTTCATCAAATTGTACAAGTCAGTTCAAAAGTTAGAGCTAAAAAATCAAATCTATATGTACTCCTTTAGGGCTCTGTATCTACCTTGAGAGGCACTTTGGATTTTTTTTTTCATGACCAACTGGGGTTATTTTGACCTCCCCCATATGCTCCCGAAATTATGTCATATACTCACCGGACACCCTGTATAGAACAATTTTCAGGACAAAAGTTATGAGGTTTTCATAGGCGTACAATTCAAAAACATTATTATTTGACGTGGCCTGGTTTACAAAGATAGCTTATTTGACTTTAAAAATACTATAATCTTCCGTGGGAATTTACTCACTTACAAAATAAGTATTTTATGACTGAAAGTGACACGATGGGTGATTTAAATTTTGTTCTCAACTACCGGAAGTGAAAAAATGCGTATCTTGTCACAGAAGGATAAAATTGATGTTATTTGGGAAAACGGAGAAAATCAGGATTTTATTGAATAAGGTAGACAAGTTAAAAAAAAGTTTTGACAGCAGATCTTTCTTTGAAATAAAAAACAATCACTTTAAAAAAAACTTCCAAGTAAGTATGAAATGTTCTCGAAGACAAGTCAAAAAAAACCCTCGAAAAAATCCCAATAAAACCAAATCGGGAAAATCGATTTTTTGAGAAAATATACTGGTTTTCCAAAAATTAATTGCTTTTTTGTTTTCGTTTTAATTTTGGAAAAAAATGTGTGGAAAACATGCGCTCTACTACCGTATGAAAAAAATAAGAATCGTTTAAGTATACCGAAGAAAGCTGATCGGTCTTTTGAAATTGTTCAATCAGTCATCCAACTCAATTTAGCGAATTTTTAGTTATAAGTTTTAGGGAAAATATACAGTGTGTCTCCAGATGGAAGCAATAATAATAATAACTTAACGTGTACGTTTCGCCATGTTTACACTGTTATCAAATGGAACCTTTCTATTTGTGAACAATTATAACGTATACGTTATCCTAATGTAAATGGTACAGCATGAGGAGGAATCTGTCACTTTCACTTCAAAGTGAAATCGAATGTAACTCAGGCATTTCTTGAACAATCAAAATCAAAAAAAGAAATATAATTGTGTTGGTATGTTAGCGTCCTTCGGAAATAGATCAATGCGGATGGTCAGTAGCGGGTAGAGGACATGAAATCAAACTTCGGTTTTTCCTTTGAATTGCCGACGTTTCGATCGTATAATTTCGATCTTTCTCAGAGCTACAAATGAAAAGGGTAAGTATCACGAATTAACAAAACAGAAAAGAATAGTTGAGCAAGTAAAATTCATTCTACATCACAAAACAATGAATCGTAAAGAACAATATTGATGGTGGTAAAAGAATACATTCAACGATAACTCAATCACAACAATCACATATAAAAAAATCTTAACTACACAATAATACGGTTCAGGACCTACCTTTTTAAAGTTTAAAAGTTCTCACTCGGAAATTACGATGTTTTGTCTGGGACAATAGTTTTCTACCTTCTTCAAAAGATTTTATTCAATATTTCCAATGTTTCGGTATTATTTAGGTATCTTATCTTCAGCTTTTTTACCAAAGCTCTCAATTATTCAAGAATTGATTTCTTTTTCACCATCTTTAAGACAATCTCCTTTTCGATAACGATTGTTAGAATTTTAATCAGGTATTCCATTTATCGAATTATGTTTTGAGATCGGATTTATTCTTATTCGCAAAACTTTTCAACCAATACTCTTATCTTGGGGATTTTAGCTGCAATTTGATGAATTTGAATGTAAGGGTTTTCGAGTTACGTCAAAAAACGAAATTTTTTTGTTTTTTTTTTTAAATATTTCATGAACGGTCAATCGTAGCGCAAAAGTGAGAAGGACAAAATTTATAGATTTTAAAATTCTCTACAAAGTGTCACTTGACGTTTCGTGTTAAATGTGAGGGTTTTCGAGTTACGACAAAAAAAACGAATTTTTTTTGTTTTTCTTGAATTTCTCAAGAACGGTTAGTAGTAGCAAAGTCTATATATTCTCATAAGTTCGACCACTCACTGGAAGACGCGAAAATCCCCCTCCTGCCGTCACTATCCGTCTCGCCGGCAAACCCCACATCTGATGTGTGAAGAAATCTACCGGGTGCAATTCGAAAATATACTTACTTCGTTCTTGTTTTGAAAAATATTGGCAATTAATCTTAATTATTTTTTAATGCTACAAACGATTCTTTGATCACTATGTAGTTATGGTGACTGTGTACACACGTGAAGATAAAGTTGTCAAAAATAGCTATTAATGCTGAGTAACTTTTTGGAAGTCACCGAGGAATTAAATGAAAAAATTTATATACATAAACTTTCATAAAATATCTTATAGAACATGATGATCAAAATTTCAGCAAATAATGAATATTTGTGTTGATCTTATCATTGGAAGAGAAAATGACCTCGGAAATAACACAATCGAACATCTACTAGAGACAAAAACGTGTACAAATAACCTATTATGATGATAAACAAACAAACAAATATCATGTACCGGGTGTCCCATTTTGGGTACTTTTGCGGGGTATCTCCGTTATTCTTATAGATAGAAAGTTGCGGTATTCGCGACAGTGTGCTACTTTTTCGTGAAACTAAAGATGCCGTTAACAAAATTTTCATAGCCCTTTTAGTTTTTAAGATACAGGGCTAAACTGAAAATGTTGCATTTTAAGGTACCCCTCGTATCTAAACTATCAGATAAGTTATGGAAAATGTGAAAACTGTTTCTTTTATAACTTTTTCCGTAGAACTCGATTCTGCCTTCGGAATTAGTATACAGGGTCAGGTCAAAAAGTTATCGGACCCAACTTTATTTTTTTAAATTGAACACCCTGTATATTTATAGTCCATAAGATTTGTCTTTTCTTTACCCTTTTCAAAAATATATAAAACTATGCACTTAAAAAAAAAAAAAAAATTAGCCTATAACTTTTTGACCTGACCCTGTATACAAATTCCGAAGGCAAAATCGAAAGTTATATA
Source organism: Orchestes rusci (assembly GCA_958502075.1). Classification (NCBI taxonomy): domain Eukaryota; kingdom Metazoa; phylum Arthropoda; class Insecta; order Coleoptera; family Curculionidae; genus Orchestes; species Orchestes rusci. The sequence continues at coordinate 12,193,803 of OY293304.1, read as the reverse complement.
CTTTTTCCGTGGAACTCGATTCTGCCTTCGGAATTTGTATACAGGGTCAGGTCAAAAAGTTATAGGCTAAAAATTTTTTTTTTAAGTGCATACTCTTATATATTTTTGAAAAGGTAAAGAAAAGACAAATCTTATGGACTATAAATATACAGGGTGTTCCATTTAAAAAAATAATGTTGGGTCCGATAACTTTTTAACCTGACCCTGTATACTAATTCCGAAGGCAGAATCGAGTTCTACGGGAAAAGTTATATAAGAAACAGTTTTCACATTTTCCATAACTTATCTGATAGTTTAGATACGAGGGGTACCTTAAAATGCAACATTTTCAGTTTAGCCCTGTATCTTGAAAACGAAAAGGGCTATGAAAACTTTGTTAACGGCATCTTCAGTTTTGCGAAAAAGTAGCACACTGTCGCGAAAACCGCAACTTTCTATCTATAAGAATAACGGAGATACCCCGCAAAAGTACCCAAAATGGGACACCCTGTACATCTTTAACAATTAATAAATACTTCATTTTTCAAGATTTTCAATTTGGGATGTTATTTATTCTCCCTAAAGGTTCTTAGTGTTGAATTTGCAAAGTTTAACGTATAATAGTTTTGTATCCTTGTATAAAGATAGCAGGTATTCCCATGGGGTGTGAAGGAAGCAAGGTATGTGAATTGTTCTCATTATCTCAAGATAATGTGCTTGATCGAATAGGAAAAAAAAACTAGCCAAGAAAATTGGTTACTGCTGTTTATACATGGTGGACCCGAAGTAATGGTACATACGGTAACAGTAGATTCCTCACACAAAAATATTGCGATGGACCTCATTTTGTCAAATCCGAAAGTTGATATTAACAGAGATACAGAGTGTCAAAGTTGAATTTTAATATTTGATTTTTTCAAATAACTTTTGAAATAATCAAGTTATATCGATGAAATTTGATATATGGGGATTTTTTGACATGCAAAATTTAAATCTGAGCAAGGAATTGTTCCTACTTATAGGGGGCGCCACTCACACATCTTTCCACTCATTCAAATAGTCATAACTTTTTTGTACGCACTCGTACATTTTTTTAACATCGAAAAAATGTTTTTTTCTTCATGTGTACATGAAAAAGGTATACTTTGTAGAAGTGCCTAGGAGCAACCTCTATCAAGATATTTGCCCTTGAAGTAATCTCTGCAATGTTGTTTCGAATGGAAAATTTTGAAAATTAACATAGGGGGCATCGAAAACGCCGTTGTCACGGTAATTTTGACAAGTGAATCGATGTTTGAGGTTTTTTATTGAAAAAAAATCCAAAAAAAAATAAGATTTTTAAAAAAAAAAAATATTTTTTTTGGTAAAAAAATGTAAAATTAGATTGATTTTTTAAAATCAAGAAACATTGAGCATTCAAGCGTATGTCAAAATTACCATGATAACGCTGTTTTTGACGCCTCCTATGATCATTTTCAAAATTTTCCATTAAAAACACCATTGAATGGACTACTTCAAGTTCAAATATCTTGATAAAGGTTGCTCCTAGGCACTTCTACAAAGTATACCCTTTTCATGACTATTTGAATGAGTGGAAAGATGTGTAAGTGGCGCCCCCTACAAGTAGGAGCAATTCCGTGCTCAGATTTGGATTTTGCATGTCAAACAATCCCCATATATCAAATTTCATCGATATAACTTGATTATTTCAAAAGTTATTTGAAAAAATCAAATATTAAAATTCAACTTTGGCACCATGTATCTCTGTTAATATCAACTTTCGGATTTGACAAGTTGAGGTCCATCGCAATATTTTGGTGTGAGGAATCTACTGTTACCGTATGACCCATTACTTCTGGCCCACCCTGTATAGGTAATTTCTTTGAAGCTGGAATTGTTGGAAGTTTAATTTCAATAAAAATGCCGAAGGCATAATCACAATATCCAGAACTAATGATTCTGATCGGATCACTTGTATGTATGTGTTACAGTGAATGTTAGGAATTCAGTGAAAGCTAGCTTTTACTAGTTGATGCTAGCAATCACTTGATCCGTTAGGAAATGTTGAATTTTGAAGAATATTGTACACTTTCACTAGTGAATGTTGGAGAAACTTTATCAAATCAACTTTTACTGAAAGCAGTTAGGAAAAGTTCTTGTTAAAACTTATTTCCGCCATTTAACTAACCCAAGGTGCACGGGGCACTAAATGATGTCGCTCACGCGACATCAAAATTTTTGCCAAACCCAAACTAACCCAGACTAACCCCTACTGAGAATACTTGAGTATTTTCTATAATACGGTATATGAACAATGTTCACATTGTACACCTGCGAATCATAAGTCTCGTATTTTCCAGAGCGTCTAATCTGTCGGCGAATTCCAACTCGGACCAATAAGGATATTTATAATTACGATAATAATTTTCAGTGTAGCAGCTTTCACTAGAAAAGTTACGTGAATGCTAACAATTACTAGTAAAAGTATGATGAAGTCGATCGAATTCAACTTTCACTAGCTAAATGTTTCCAAATCAGGAAAAGCTTACTTTCCCTAGTAAAAGTTAGCTTTCACTGATTACCAGGTTTCACTGTGACATATGCATCAACTAAATAGATTCACCATCCGCGTATCCGCCCCTCGTATACTACCAAAAAACTAGCTAAAATCAATGTCTATATATTCCAATAAGTCCGACCACTCTCCCGAAAACGCGAAAATCCCCCTCCCCTCCTGCCGTCACTATCCGTCTCGCCGGCAAAACCCACATCTGATGTGTGAAGGAATCTACCGGGTGCAATTGAAAAATGTATTTACTTCGTTCTTGTTTTGAAAATATTGCCAATTATTCTAGATTACTTTTTCGATGCTACAAACTATTTTTCGGTCATCAGCTATGATGATAAAATTGTCAAAAATAGCTATTAATGCTGAGTAATTCCGAAGACACCGTGGAATATGAAATGAAAAAAATCGTATACATAAACTTTCATAAAATATAACTAATAGAACATAATGATCAAAATGTCGGCAAATGAATACATATTTGTGTTGATTAAATCAATGGAGGAGAAAATAGCCTCGGAAATAACACAATCGAACATCTACTAGAGACAAAAACGTATACAAATAACCTATTATAATGAAATATAAACAAACAAATATTATGTACATTCTTAACAATTAATAAATACTTGTACATTTTTCAAGATTTCCAGTTTGGGATTTTTTTTATTCTTTCTAGAGGTTCTTAGTGTTGACTTTGCTAATTTTAACGTATAATAGTTTCGCACCCTTGTATAAGGATAGCAGGTATTCTAATGGGAAGCTTGGGCAATGGTGAGAAAATGCAATAGAAGACAACTTGTTCTTCAAATGAATCATTGAAATTTTCAATCGAGTTTCAAATAAATATTTTCTGAAGAAATCAGATATACACTGTAACTTCTTGGAGGAACTGTCAATCCTCCAAACCGTTCCTTCACTACCTTCATAAACTTCTTTTTCACAGAATAATGTGGATTGGTCACATTACTTCAAGATATTGTGCATGATCGAATAGGAAAAAGTAATCAAGCCAAGAAAATTGTTTACGGCTGTTTATAGGTAATTTTTTTGAAGCTGGAATTGCTGGAAGTTTTTTCTTGGATATCTCATGATTGGTCAATCGTCGCGCAATGTGAGAAGGACAACATTTATATTGATTTTTAAATTCTCTATAAAAAGTGTCTCTTTTTTTGCTTAATGTACCTAAGGGTTTCCGAGCTACGACAAAAAACGATTTTTTTTTGTTTTGCCGAATTGCATTTTTGTTCCATTCAAGTACGTACTCGTATTTTGGATCTTGAATTTGTCTACCGTGAGTGCCGTGTTTCAATTGCGACACTCACATTAGATCCTCAGCTGAATGGAGGGAGTGGCGCAATTGAAAAACATCACTTTTGATGGCCAATTTTAAAATTCACATCGACTTCAAGTATACCTTAGCTAAAATGTGACTCAAGGTGACATTGAAATGTCGGCCCTTAGTGATCCGAATTCATTCTTTTACGTGTTTTTAATTTCTATAAAAATAGAATAATTATTACTGTATCATTCAGTACCTATGCAGTTTAATCACTGTGCGGGTTCTTTCTACAAAAATTGCATCTTTTAAACTTAAATACGAAACTTCAAGTCTCAAGCAGAAGGCACAAATTATAGATGAGCTCAGTTCAACTTATTTTCGACTGCATCCCCACGGATTTATTTCTATGTCACTTTAAAAGAGGGTCTCAAAATACCTTGGTAATCCGAATTTATCCAGTTTTAATTGATTCGGATTATAATTCTCAAAATCTCGACCGAAAACTAAAAATAATTGTGTAACTTGAAAAATTGTCGCCATCTTGTTAACAAGCTTAATAAAACTTTGTGTGTCAATGATTGTATTTTTTCTAGGCCTTCTAGTTTTTGCAACCAGAGCCAACTTTTGTATTTCTTGTTTACATTGGATTTAAATGTCATTGAATACAGCATATAAAGAGCAACCATGTATAGCAAGCCCATCTTTGCAGGAAAATTTGAATTTTACATTAGTAGGCTGTGGAACTAGTTCAAGGCCTTTATTTTCTAACTTCACTATTTTTCACCTTTGGCCAAAAAAATGATGTTGTTACTTAAAAATTATCGTTTGTTCATACTATGTATTAACAACTCTGGAACTTTATTCATGAGTAAACTCAAAACATAAAATTCGTTATCAAAGCGTTGAATTGAATTAGATTTAATCAATTTTCGAAAATTCTTCCGATGTTATTAATTCACGCTGAAATTAGGTATATCTTGAGCTCGTACAGCGTTTCTATGGCACATAATGAAACATCATACATCTTCATTTTTTTTTTTAAATCTTTCAAATTTAATTGATAGTGTAATAAAAAATATCACAATTATTTGAAAACTTCAAAGCCCAACAGATAAATCAGTCAAATGACAAAGATATTTTGAAAACCCCTGTAGATATTTTCAATTTCCTATTTCATCAAAATTATATCCATTAACGTTCCGGAAGCCCCCAGTAACTTATATCTGGGACATCCTGTATTGAAAATAAAAACCATACTTGATTACTTTATAATTATAATTGATACTAAATGTAGGTACATTGTTTTCCTAGCCAATTTAAATTATAAATTACACACATTGTAATAAATATATCAACACACTCTTCTAAAGTAAATCACAGCTCCATTCAACTTCGGAAATATTTTTCAAGCCTCTTTATCATTACTTGAACTATTTTCAGCCTCAATTCGTTTGAATATGTTCAAATATTTGCCCCTCGTCACTTCCTGAGATTCTTCAACTCCTAGTTTGTATGCGATGTCTTGCAGTTCTCTTACCTTAGCGATGATCGCATGCGCATTGAATGTTGCTAGTTCTGAACAAAACAAACATGAATGAGCAGAAATTAGTTTTTTTTTCAACATTTCATGAATCATTATAGTCTAAGATACGGTGATAGAAATGTATACCCTCATCTGTTATTTGATGAAGACTATATTATTCTGTTAAATAATTTGTTAAAAATTGATTGTAAATGGGTTGCCTGGTAGAACCGGGGCTACCTATACTTTTATACAGGGTGTTACAAATTTCAATGTTCATCGTGTACCCTCATATCTTGGAAACGGTAGGATATACAGAAATTCAAAATACGACAAAAATGCGCATCTCGACAATAAAATGCCGTTGGGAAAACCAAAAAAACCCGAGTACTTCCGAAGATACATATCTGCGAAAAAACGATTTTTTTTTAAATGGTTTTTTATGTTTTTCTAGGTTTATTAAAAGAAATATTTCAAAATAAGTGTCACATATTCATAGCCTTTTTTTTCCTCTACAACATGGCGTCATCAAATTTATGATCCGATGTTTCGTCTCCGAGCAACCATCATCAATTTTGTTTCTAGCTTTTTTAAGTAGACGAACAATCTTGTTCTACGCTTGATGGATTCTTATTCTGATTCTTGTTTCGACTAGGTACATAATAATATAACACTTTTACACACACATTCATCAATGTGAATTATTGGTGGTTGGGAAAAATATACATTGTGTCCACGGATAGAGTTTTTTATTTATGGGCTTAGAAGAAAAAGTCATTCTTTATAAAAACGTCTGCTTTCGAATACCAAATTTTTTGATTACTATACAGGGTACATCGAAAATAACATTTTTAATGATTTTGATTTTTTTCGAAATTTCATGAAAATATTTTAAAAACCGAGATTTATTACACGTGCAAAAAAGTCTAATGAAAAATTTTCTCGAAGTGGTTAATTTTAAAGCTACTATTTAAATAATAAAAAATCAATTAGCCAGTTCTTTCAAATTGACAGTTGTGTCATAATTTTCTCATAAATCTACATAATAGTAACTAAAACATTTCATTTATTTAGAACAGGCTGATTGATATTATTTTATTTTAATAGCAGCTTTGAAATTAACATCTTTGATAAAAAAAAATATCAGACTTTTTTGCACAATTGGTATAAAATATCACGTTTTTGAAAATAAATTATAGCTTAGAAAACTAAAAAACACGGTTCTGAACTAAAAAGTAAAAAATAATTTTTAATTTGAGAATAAAATGATTAACGAGAAAATTAATGTCATTGTGATTAAAGCGTGGGGTGCCACGATATCAATTATTGTCATAATTTCTAACTAATTTCTATTTCTTAATGCAGAGTTAGTGTATAAATGTGTTACAAAGTATCCCACGCTTTTATCACAATGACATTAATTTTCTCGTTAGTCTTTTAATTTTAAAATTATTTTTTACTTTTTACTTCAAAAACGGGTTTATAGTTTTTTTGAACTATGATTTATTATTACAGTGATGTATATGTAGTCCGAACCCCTCATCATGCCCGAACGCCCCAATTGCGTGAAATGAAATTACTTGGCAACGTTGCCTATCACTGCTATCACGGCGGCCCATTCAAGAATAACCGTCACGTCCATAGTATATCCTTTATCTATGGTCCCTTCAGACAAATGTCAAAAACTCAACCAAACTTCGATTTTTCTTTAATTACAATTATTTTTTAGTCATTTTTTTATTGAAATTCTTGTATTGTCATCGGTCCTTGATATGTGTTGCAAAGTTTCGAATCAATCTGGGCATAAATCGAGTTCGAAGATTCCGTTACAAACCAACCAACTTACAAACAGTTTCAACACAAGAAGACGTTTTTATATTTTTTAAAGAGTGACTTTTTCTACTAAACCCACAAATAAAAAAGTTTTTCCGGGTAGAGTTTGGAAGCTCTATCCGTGGGCACACTGTATAATATAATATAATAGTAATGTAATAGTAAATTGTAGCGCCCTGTATAAAAGTATAGCCCCGGATTTTGCTAGGGTACCCATTCGCAATCTTTTTTTGGACAAATTATCTATCAACTGAGCTTTATTAGTTGAAAATGTGTGTAATCAACATAACAAACATAACAAATAGTGATAGTTGATTATTTATAGAAATAAAGAGACAAATTGAAGAAACTAAGTATTTTCGTTTTGCTAAAAAAGTCAGAAATGTTTGAAATTCGTAATGAAGCAGTATCTGCAAATTCATTGTCACTGCCTAGTTCCACGGTTTATCGATTTTTAGTGTCAACCAAACCTTTCGCTAATGGAAAGAAATTATTTCTTGTTAATAATTTGTGCGAAAGTTCTGGTTTGTTCATGCTATACGGGGGTCTAGTAAAATAATAGCCAATTGATAATAAAAAATATGAAAATACAAGGTGTTACTTAATGATAGGCCGTAATTCCAAATACGCTTTCCTGAACCAAATTCAAGTAGAGAAGGTCCTATAGACATGTGTCCTAAATAGTCTGGTTTTCGACAAAAAAACGGATTCATTATTGAAATCCCAAAGATCCTTCCAATGATCTGATAACTATAGATGGAACATTTCATTCATAAACTGTGAAACATTGTGTGGCCAACAACGAACATAGAAGAGACGTGAGGAGGAGTTGAGCGGGGCACTGAGTGGGGATACGTTTACACCTCACTAGGATGTGCTTTGGTTACTACACGCGAAGCTGCCAGTGGCGTAACTATTTTACTGAATTCTTTAATTCTTATTCACTGCAAGCTTGACACTTGCGAGTCATTTCAATATACCATATAAGTAAATAATGGAGCACTACAAACTAAACCAGAATTAAAACAATAAACATTCACAAAATCAACACCAAACCCCACTCAAAAAACAAGAGACGAAATTTGAATGAAACGTGTAGACAAAATCCGATCGATAGGGGCGGATCCAACTTTGCTGCGTTGCCGTACTTCAGCTTTTTCAATTTTCAGAAGAAAATACTGGTTTTTCTAAATCCTAAATACCTAAACAAATCTTGAAGAGATGTTTTAATTCAAACAAAAAGGTTACCATCAACTTATTTGTAAATTCATACATAAAATGGTTTGAAAAATGATTCCAAACAATGTTTTAATCTTTTTGCTGCGTTGTGATACTTTTAATAGAGTAAGTTTGACAAACAACGCGGTGGGAGAAACTCTGCACCCGAGTGCACCCAAATAAACAGTTCGATGTTGTCTTCATGTTTATTTTGCTATGTTTCATCTATCGTTATTTGATCATTGGATCCTTTTGCCGATTTTGTTGTATTTTGGCAGAATTTTTCATTGTAACAAGACGCTCAATTAGCACCAACTAGATGGTAATGAGTTCCAGTGGCGTCCAGAGGGACAGTTTCACGAATAAAATTGACGCCACTGGCTGTTTCTGAATATTCTCTATTTTTTTCAGTGGCGCAAATTTTTTTGGCAATTTTATTCGTGAAACTGTCCCTTGGGAAGCCACTGGAGCTCATGATTACCATCTAGTTGGTGCTTATTGAGCGTCTTGTTACAATGAAAAACTGTACCAAAATTCAACAAAATGAGCAAAAGGAGCTTTTACATACCTAATAATAATAATAAATTCGATTTCTGAAACACGCTGTATGTCGAAAATCAGACTATTTCGGACACATTTTTTTTTTTTTATAGAGCAGCTACAAATACAACTCTTTTGTTTCTTCGATAATAATCTGGAAGAATTTTATGATTTCACTTTTTCTATGTATAATTACCTTTTATTTTTTTTTTTACTCTTTTCTTTTGTTTCAAACTTTGTTACTTTTCATTTTTTATAACTAAATGTTTAAACTACTGTAATCTATTGTTTTACTGAAATTTCATTGTTCTAAATTTTTTTTTAAACTATTTGTAATACTTGACTATTGTTATGTTTCAATGAAACTTATGACAATAAAGGAATTATTATTATTATTATTATCATTATTATATTATTATTATTATTTCGAGGAAAAAAGAAAAAAATCTAAACCACTTTATTGCATGTCGAAAAATTGTTAAAATCAAGTGGTTTTTATTTTTTTTCTCGGAAACGAAGAGGGATATGAAAAAATATCAAGAGACAAAAAAGTTGTATTCTCAGCTGCTTCATCTGAAAAAAACAATAAAATTTACAGAAAAAGTCAGTGGCGCACATTTTTCGTGAATCTGCCCCTCGGGACGCCAATGAAACTCATAATTTTACAATCTAGTTGGTGCTAATTTGGCATCTTCTTACAATGAAAAATTCTGTGAAAATTCAACAAAATAGGCAAAAGTATCTTAGATATAATAATGATAAATTCGATTTTTTTCTAAGCCTTTAGCACCCTGTATCTCAAAAACCAGACTATTTAAGACACATGTTTATTAGACCTTTTTTAATTGAATTTGGTTCAGAAATACGTCGTTGGAATCAGGGCCTATCATCAAGTAGCACCCTGTATAGAAAAATGAAAAACCAAACTAGGTAGGTATCTTTAATTTTCATTGAATATCAAGTGAACATGATTTAAAACTTAACAAACTCGACTTTGACTGAGAACATTCAAATAACCTTGAAAACCGTTTGAAGCCAATACAAGGAATTATCGATTTATTCAATTTTATCAAAAAAATTTAATTGTTCAAACAAAAACCTACCTTGAACGTATTTTCTATCCTCTTCCGTCAATTCTTTTGAATACGGAGCCTTGGGTGGCACTTTCGTATTATTATAACTGCTTATAAAATCGGTTACACCAGGCACTAAAAAATAACGTTGAAAAACGGTCATAAACGATCTTATCAACTATCCAATTATTTCACATTGCTGTACCTTTTTCGGGCCACATCTCGGGCGAAGATCTGTCCATATTTTCCATGCTAAGCAGGCTATTTCCGAAATTTTCCAAATTTTCTTCCACAACGTCTGCAACAAACGAGGAAATGCGGATTTTGACAGTTGAAGTACAATAACATAAAATCAAGCCGATCAGCCAAAACATACAACTTTAAAGGCAAGATTTTAGTGAATGAACGCGAGTAATCTTTGGCTCATTATGATTAGATCGAAGTTTGGGGTCAAAGTTTCGGATTTATTTCAAAATTGGCCATCATTAAGTCGAATGTAAGCAAGTAAATTGAATTTTATTTACCTTGTTCAACAATCGCGGGATTCGGAGACGCCATCTTGCGATAATGCCAACTGTCTAAGGACGCATCAAATATCCCTAGATTTGAGGTGGGGTTTGAAATTTGAAATTTCAAATTTATTTTGAATTTATTCAAAATCAAAAAAATCCAAATGATCAAAATCTATTATTCAAAAGAAACAATTTGTTTTATTCTATCAACTGTCTACATCATAATGCGGTTCGAACTATGAACAAATTCAATTCAGAAGTAACTCAAGGTGTTTTCCATTGGTGCGCTCTCGATCTGATCAAGTCCGGTTAAGCCCACTACACGCGACAAATTTAAGTTTTTGTAACCTTATCATCAATTTATTATCAAAAATCAAAGTTTCTTTTGAAAAAACTTTGCTGTTTGATTCTATTCTTGATTGTATTATTGTACAGTGCTTTCAATTTAATTTGTCACACTTTCAAAAGGCTGTAAAATATTTACTTTTTGCCCTAAAAGGTCGAACAAAAAAAGGAAATGTAGGAATTTTCGTAAAGTTTTGTGCTGTCGAGTCAAATATTTTCTAAACTGTCAAATGTCAAAATTATTGACATCTTATTTTTTCTAAAAAATTGCACACATGCCCTTTCTATTCAATAGTTTAGTGGAAATTGGTATAAATCTAATTACAATTATAATTGTAATTCACTGGCGTTTTTTATTTTGTTTTCAATAACTGTTATATTTTTTGTTCTGAATATTTACGAAGATATAGATGATTTTGTGCATACAGCATTTCAATGAATTACTCAGATCAAGAAGTAACACACTTATTCATTTATTCATTTTTATTTCTTACTGTACTGTAAAGTATCATTTACCGGACTCAAAAACAGTCCGATAAATGACACTTTACATCATCAGAAACTGTACTTTACTAGTCCGCCACATAATTTGGCAGTTTGGAAGTGGTAACATGGTTTGGCTAGCTTCATCTCATGGTTTTAATTAATAATTTGACACAAAATGTTGTTGACATAAGCAACCTTATCTATGTATATTACCTAAGTGGTGGCATGTTTTGGCTGGCGCAATCTCATGGTAAGAATGTGAGATGGACTGCCATCAACGCCCTCTCAATGTGTGCTTTTTCAATAAAAAAAAGCACTTTTTTTTTTGAATCGATTGAAAAAAATTATCACAGTATGAAATAAAATATTGTACGATACACAGCCGTTGAATGTCATTAAACTACTTGTCTAGAAATTCCATAAACATATTGACTCGTAATTTAAAAAGTCATTTATTGGCTTGGTAACGTTAATTACTATTACCAACTTAGTGTAAAAGAACAGAATTCACGAGAGTATTATCCACGAATAACATTAAACTATTCGGGTGCACCAATGAACTCGTGCATCTTCATGCTGAAACATTACAATTTGAATCATATTTAAACCAATTTGCGCTAAACTAGTGAATAACAAGGGCATGTCTGCAATATTTTCGTGTTCAAAAAATTGCATTCTGACTAGTCTGCAAGAGGAGAAGGAATAATGACCTTTATTCCCTTATTGTTATCATTCGACAATAGAATAATATATGGCATTAAACTGCAAAAACCACAAGTATGATACTTACGTCATTAACGAAATGAGGGGGGAAAAGTTATGAGTCCTCTTTTTCAAGAGGACTCGTAACTTTTACATCCTTATAAATGTCATACGTCGAATTTGTTTTTGTTTGGCACCAAAAAAATGGCTTCCGTGAATTTATATCATCGTAGATTTTACTGATTTTGTGAATTTAACATCTGCAGGAACCAAAAACCAAAAGTGAAACTCAACACTGATTGTTTTGGTGCCAAAAGGTCACAACATCACTCACATTGTAGTGTATCCTCTCTTTTCTCTTATCCAAGATTTACCTTATACAAGTCGTCAATAAAATCTTTTTTTTTTTACAGCCTACCACAACTAAGTGCCTTGGTGTTTCCAGAAAACGGTGGTTCTGTCAAATGTTCCCCCCAAGGAGAGTTGGTTGCAGCAGTTAACAGTCTGGACGGCTCTCTCAAAGTAGTCCATACTGTTACTCAAACCCTCAAACTAAATGCCAGTGTGACTTTACCCACTAATGTTCAGTGGCATTATCATTATCCTTTAGTTTGTTTAGGCGATGATTCGAAGTTGTGCATGTGGAAAGTTAGCGCTGTTTGATCAATGATTTAATAAATCGATTTTTTTTCAATCGTTGAAATAACGTTTATTTATACATTTCAATCAAACCATACATGGGTAAGTACACACCTGAAAAAATGTACATAAGAACTTGAAAGTAAGCGTATCACGTTCAGAAAAATGATATTGGTGTCATGATATTTCATCAGATATTTACAAACATCTACACTGTTCTCACATCTCAATTGGGTGGTTATTATACTTGTAGGACTTTTTCAAACACGTCATCGACAACTATTTTGTGAAAAATGATTTATTAAACTGAACATATTTGGGTTGAGAATGGTAAAATTCCTATCATCTATTAAATTGGTTGCGACCTAAACAATAGTTTCATGCTAAGTAAAACAAAAGTTCACGGCGTTGTGCGATGTGAATTGCTTAAAAGCACCACGTGATCTGTCAAAAGTCACTAGTCTGCGGGTTACGAGTCCTCAGTACACAAAAAGGTTGTTTTATTTTTTTGGAGTACGCTAGGATCATTAAAAATGCAAACAGGATAACCTCAAAATGTCATCAAGCAATAATTATTAATAAATTTACCTTGTCAAAAACTTGTATGATTCCATCAAATATCACTCTCGTCAAACCAAATATCATTGCTAGAAGTTGAAATCTTGTAACAAATTCGAATTCACTCAAGAAAAATTTTCTTATGGGATTTCATCATGGAATACGAAAAAAGTGGAATCATTATCATAAGCCTCACCTACACATAACATATGTTCGGTGGTCACGACTTAGGCAGTCTATTTGATGCCGACTTCTGGAATAGGCATGGATTATTGATAATTGCACCAATAATAATTTGGCGTTTGTCATTCCAGACAATCCAAAAAGCAACTTAAAAAGGAAATATCACTTGGGTAGTAAGAAGAGAGTACCTATGCGAAATGCTCTCGAAGCAGTCAAAAATGGATTTACGGAGTATCTCGTGCGTCTCTTCAGGACCGAATTCAGTTCAGTTCTTTATTAGCAATTTATCCAGTTCACAATTCATCAAAACCATAGAATAAAAATGATCAACACAAAAAAAAAAGTTAAATTGATCAAGTTGGTACAAACATTATTCAAATAATTTAACGTTTTTGCGTGTCATCCATGCGCAGGGGCTATGCTAATCTTCTCAGGGAATTAAGAGCAGGATTGCGGAAACCTCCCGAAGGATCTTTTGAGTTCAGAAAACGCAAAAAGCTTGGTCGATTGGGAAAAGATCGTTTTGAATGGAAAAATGAGAACACCGTACCTATTTTTTTGAGAATATGTTCTTATTTTTGTATTATACTGTGTATTATTACCTGATTTTTGTTTACTATAAACTCAACCATACAAACTTGCTACACTATAAAAAGAATCACGTGACCGCAATTCTTGACTTCATTCGCATGCACGCGTATGCGATCTTCTGCGAAGGGGATTTTTACGAATGGTTCATGCGAACCATATTCTTGGCCGACCTACGCAATAGAACTTTCGCAAAATCACAATCACGAGTGCGGCTAGATTCATTATAATAATGTTCGTGTCATATGTGTCAATCAATTGTCAATGTATCAGCTGAGAATAATATTTTTTGTTTATTTGTTTGCATGACGCTCTGATGCTGGACCTACAGAAAATGGGGCTTTTTTACCCCCAACCACCCCAGTATGACGCGCCCCTGATTAACATTTTGAAATTTTTGAGCTCGGAATCGGAATCTTATTTGGCGTCAAAAGTCTATGCAAAGGTATCAAATTCCGATATCTCAGTGTGAGCTTTTTTGCAAATATTGAGGAAGGTCCGTTGTTAAGGTGCCGATGCATTGATGTAAAAAATTACAATTTTGTCAAAAACTTCAAGCTTTATCGATAACTGAGTATATCTTTTTTATCTTTAAATCCTTCAGGTAGGTATTCTTATTCTGAAATCTGAATGTTGAAAAAGTATAAATTAATATTTTGAGTTCACATTCTGATTCAGCATTGAAAGTTTATGCAATTTATTAAAACAAATGATTTTTGTATGATCGGTTTCTGAGATATTGCGAAAAAACCGTCTCAGGGTGCCCTATTTGAAGGGGGTATCTAGCTTAAAAAGCATCGTTTTTCAGAAAATGTTTATGGGAACTTTTTTTCATGAAAATACCTCAGTAATTGGCTCATGCATCTTTTACCTGTGTAAAGGAAACACCCTGTAGACTTGATATATTCAATGTTTGCAAAGAGCTCCAATCAACCATGATCTCGAGTTTAGCAAACTCTAAAAAATTAAATTTTCTAACCACAATCAAGTCTTACGAATAGGGTTGCCAGATTGGAATATCCCAAAATCGGGCATCCCAACCAAATTGCAAAAAAAAATCGGGACATTGAATAAAAATCGGAACACAATTTTTTTAGCGAAAAAATAGTAGGTACAGTGTCATTCCGTATATATTGACCAAATATGCGCGCGGCGTTATCTATGGAGATATGAACATTTCGAGGAAAATTTCGTAAATATGAAGTTTTGGATATTCATCTGAACTTATCAAAAATCTTATCAAAAAAAACAAAAGACTACCGGAATGTCAATATTTTCCCGATATTTTTCAACAAGTTGCAATTTTTCAGTGGAACCCCCTGTATATTACCCTATTTTATGAAATATATATACAGAGGGCTAGTTTTCACTTAAAACTCCGCACGTCAATACCTCGGAAACGGATAGGAATATTTGATTTCTGTAAAAAGTAGTGAATGTATGGGGTCGAGTACTCATTTTTCACAGTTAAAAAAATTCGACGCCTACCAAGAGTAAAGCGTCGCGACGCATCGAAAATATTAATCGATTGCAGGGACTTTGAAATTATGCGCATGCAAAAGAACGAGTTATTTATAAACTTTTTTGTTATTCAGTCGAACTCATTTATTCTACTCAGTTTTGAGATATACAGTGTGTCCAAGATAAGGATGTCTATCATGGGGATCTTGAAAACCGTGAAAGATACAAGGTCGGTTAAATGGAGGCAAAGTTGCGTATTTTGATGCTTAACAAAATGCTGTTTTAAAAGCCAAGAAATTCCGACTAAGTCCGAAATTATCCGAAAAAAAAACGACATTTTTCAAAATTGTTTTCATTTTTTTTTTACCACATTTGAAGAGATATTTTGAAATGAATCTAACTTCTTCATTGCCACTTTTTGCCCTTTACAAGATAGCGTAATTGAATTGAAGAACCGATGTTTCGTCTATGAGCAGCCATCATCAACTTTTTTTTTTGAATACGGTCCTGGATTTTTTATGACGGATTTTGAGGGCCTTTTATGTTCCCAAACCAACAATGTATCGCAATCATTCAAAAAAATTATGTTGATTGATTTTTCCATAAGAACTCATGTGTTAGAGAGAGACAAACAAATACATTTTTAATAGGATTAATAACAACCACCTCTTTTTCAATTTGTGCGATACATTGTTGGTTTAGGAACATAAGAGGCTCTTAAAATCCGTAATAAAAAATCCAGGGCCGTATTTAAAAAGACAAAGTTGATGATGGCTGCTCATAGACGAAACGTCGGTTCTTCAATAATAACATTAACGACATTTTTGGCACGGCTGACAATTGAGGTAACCATGGCCGACAATGGGAATATGTCCGGCCGACCACTAGCAAAACTGACATTTTTCAGAAAAATGATTGATTAAAAAAGAACACTCGACATTTGGTGATTGTTTGGATAGCTCATTTAAGGTTGAATATGCATATTTCAAGTTGGTGGAGTTGAAAAAAGGCTCAGGTACTCCAGGTTCCAGGTCGTTACTATTAATTTATTATGAAAGTCAAAGTTCAACAAAAAAGCCGATTACTGACAGCATTCACCCTTTATCGCATTTTCCTTTTGAAATGGAAGAACTCTGGAAAGACTCTTCAGGCATCACTGATTTGAGTTAAAAAATAAAAATGAAAATAAAAAATGGAGTTTTTCAAACCAATCCAGCAACGTGTGAACGGGCCTTTAGATATCTTGCGCCATCAATTGCGTTTACATCCAAATTTATTTAGAAGTGGAACTGTCAAATTTCGCCTTGGCGAACAAGGATCGTATGCTACCATCCACAATTTATTTGAATTAAGCGTGACTGAATGCAAATTCAATGTAGATGGTAGCATGAGATTGTTGTTTGCCAAGCCAAAATTTGACAGTCCTACTTCGAAATGGGATTCAATGAAAACCTTACATAAAAATAAGATCCTTTGACATTTATGTGTAAACGTCAACGTCAAAAACTATAACATAACCTGGTTTTATGGAACCAAGTACCAAGTTTAAAAGCCCTAATTATTTAAACAAACTACAACATTCAAAGCTGTGATTTTTCGAAAAAGGTTCCTGTGAAAACGCAGCAATGTTGGGATCGTCAGAAGCCCGTGTACCAAAAATTCTGTCCCAAACGTCGACGAAGAACAAAATGAACAGTTCCTTCTATCTAAATCAAGCGAAGGAATGTTTCAAAATGAATAATTATCCGGAGGCTTATGAACATTTTGTCAACTATTTCGATAGTTTGGATGATCCAGCAACCAGCACTCCTGCTGTGCAATTGGGCTTCACTAAGCTGGTTTGTCGAATTGGGATTGTTTTGGAAGAATCCAATGATACTGAAGAGCTGCTCAAAATTTATTTGCAGGCTATCAACTTTTTTCCGAATAACTATATTATTTTGAATAATTTGGGAGGATATTTGTTCAAGTAAGTAATTTCTTCGTTTGTTTATTGTACGTGTTACAGGTTGTTTCCGTTGGTTATCCTCGAGGTTATCCTATATGTTGTTTTATTTTGATATTTGAGAACAGTGGCTACCATTGTTCTTTATCTTCATTGAAATGTTTACAAAACATATCAATTTACGATGTCTACGGAGATTTTGCTTGTGTGTTATGTTACATCCATATCGGAATATGTAATTGTTTATGTATATTCGTGTATACCTATTGATGATGGATAACCTTTGCTCTTTTCAAAAAAGCTTGTCAAGAGAATTAAAAAAATCAATTATTTTGATGTAATAGTAGAAATTCTCCAATCAAAAAACTATTGTAGATTCTGGATAGGTAGTGTGAATTTGAAATATAATGCGTATCAACAGTGAATTTTCCGTCCAATAATTCATCTCACCGAGCGAAAATTTGCAAATTTTTTGGAAATATGAAAAATATAAGAATAAGGAGTACTGACTACTGATGCCATTGATGCCAGCATTGATGTTTAAAAAATCAACCAACGAACTCTAATAATGTAGTAATCAACGATTAAACAGCGCCAATCAACATCCACTACGTCACAGAATACATTAGGTATCTATCTCCGTCTGGCCTATTGACTGAGATGACTCTCTCTCTCTCGGGAGGGTAATTTGGCTCCGCCCCGTTTTCGATCATTCAGTGAAATTTGCGTTTTCTTTTTTATTTATTCAAGTAGTAGGTACCTATATTTTTGGGTATTTTGGGAAAAAAAATGTCAATGACTCGAATATTATTGTCTTGAATACAGGGTGACCGGGAAAATGTGGGAGATCTCTCGGATTCAGATAGAACATTGCAAAATAAGATGACAAGGAGATACGGGCCCAAAGGGCGCCACTGGAAATCAATTTTTCTTGAATAACTTTATAAACACAATAGAATTTGATGAACATTTAATATGATAAACAGCGAGTTAAACAGTTAACCTCGCAGTAAACATTACCTCTCAAAATACTGCACTTAAAACCTTATTAGCTTGTTTAGTTTACCAGGGGCGGACAACACCCTGTATGATAAAGACTTGAAAAAAATAAATTCAGAGAGCCTGAACTTTAGGCTACAAAAAAGGTAAGTACTCTTGTTCATTATCAATAAATTGAACTGTTTTCGAGATGTTATTTCGAATTTTGCATTATTTTTTCAGAATAATTTTCATAAACATTTCGGGAAAAATATAGATTTAAATAAAAAAAAAATCGTCAAAAAGGACAGCACTGCACCCGGCACTGCATTATGGCTATTTTCGATGGTTTTTCAATAAAAATATGCTTTTCCTCGAAAAAGGTTCATTTTATCGACAATGAACAGGAGTACCTACCATTTCTTCAGCTTAATGTTCAAGGTTTCGAAATGTATTATTTTCAACTCCTTATCCTACAGGGTGTTAAAAATGTAAGCATTAAAATGTACAACCTAGTTCGCCCCTGGTAAACTAAACAAGCTTATTATGTTTTAAGGGCAGTATTTTAAGAGGTAATGTTTACTGTTTGTCATATTAAATTCTCATCAAATTAAAGTCTGGTAGCATACGTCATCATCACGATACACTCACTCATAAAATAATGTGGAGGATCTTGAAACTGTTTCCTCAGTCTGACCATGACCAATTGATGAACGTTTCTGCCTAGTAGGCGTCATCAGCATGACTATGGGTCTATGGACTGTGAAGCCTCCGGAAAAAATGATAAATGCTTTTCTCAAATGAAATAACAGTGACGTTGCGCGACTTTCGATTATACCGGAAGTAGGTGTCAACTCGCTTGTTTCAAATGGAACACCCTATATATTATTACATCTTTGAATTCTACGAAAAATTCTAGGTAGATTCGATGCATGATGATTGAGTATAAGCGTTCTTTGAATACATATTTTAGTTTTTATGTCAAAAATGACGTTTGTTGGTTCCTATTTAAATGTAAATTTTTCGAATAAGAAATTTTTCATTGTTCAATTTGTATTGGATTTCTTGTTACAAGGGACCCAATTTAGAAGATTTTTCACAATATTTTGATAACTATTATTACAGGGTGGCCCAAAAATAAGATCAAAAATTAAATTCAGAAAACTGCCAAAAATCAATTTTTTTTCAAATGGAAACCACAAGGAAAACCCATAATTTTCATAATTTTATCTTATTCAGCATTGAAAATAAAGGTGAGTTTATATAATATTGTCCATTACAAAAAATTTAAAAAAATAAATGAAAATAAGAATATTTGGAGTGGACAATAGAGACTTTTTGCACCTCTTAAATTTTCATTCCGTTGTGGTTATCGTTATTCTGAGCATGCGCAGTGACAAAATCACAATCCTTTATCGTTATTAACCATAACGGATTCCTTTAATTACGGAGAAATAAGGAAGGGCTTATCGGTATGGTAAATTTATTCTCAAGCAATTGATCAAAATAAGGTGCAGATAACTACTATACATGACAATAAACGATCGCGGAAACCAAAATGGAATGTTTTACACATACAAAAAATAAACCCATTACAATATTCTCCTCTATTTCATTCTTTTCCGGATTGATCTACTCAACAATCTGACACATCTTGTCACGAACTCAATTACGGAACACGATCTAACTCGGACCTAACCTTACTTATCTTATAAATATTATTGTTGTTTAATGTCTAGGCTTCTGTAACACTAACTAATTTGTGTGTGTGTGTGTACTTGATAGATCATTTGAAAATAGTTGACAGTCGGAGGAGGATCTCGTTTTTGAGCACTGGTGCTGTGTGTAGTTTAAAGTTTGTGCTTTTCAAAGATAATTTTATCAGTCCCCAATTTTATTGGTATGGTATCGTTCAGGTATGTCCGACGTTAAAAAAAAATGATTATAGATATAGAAATAAATACTGACGAAATAATTAATTAACAAGAAATAATTACGAGAACTGTCATCAGTTTCGCCTGTTGGTCAGACGCAAGATAACGAATAAAGTGAAATCGTAGTGGAGCAAAACCTCTCTCAATAACGGATGAAGTAAATGTCATTTTTGATAAAGTTAACCATAACGGATGAAATAACTGATGTTATTTTAAGAGGTGCAAAAAGTCTCTCTTATACAAACTCACCTTTATTTTCAATGCTCAATAAGATAAAATGATG
The DNA here is from genome assembly GCA_958502075.1 of Orchestes rusci. Taxonomy (NCBI): domain Eukaryota; kingdom Metazoa; phylum Arthropoda; class Insecta; order Coleoptera; family Curculionidae; genus Orchestes; species Orchestes rusci. Next base: position 12,173,176 of record OY293304.1, on the reverse strand, counting down.
AAAAATGGGGGTTTCCATTTGAAAAAACTGATTTTGGCAGTTTTCTTGATTTTGTTTTTGATCTTATTTTTGGGTCACCCTGTAATAATAGTTATCAAAGAATTGTGAAAATTCTTTCAAAGTAGGTCCCTTTTAACAAGAAATCCATTACAAATTGAACAATAAGAGCTATACGGAAAATTTTAAATAGGAACCTACAAACGTCATTTTTGACGTAAAAACTCAAATATTTCAATAACGCTTATACTTAGGTATGGGACATCATACATCGAATCTGCCTAGAAATCTACGTAGAATCCAAAAATGTAACAATATATAGGGTGTTTGATTTGAAACAATTGAATTGACACCCACTTCCGGTATAACCGGAAGTCGCGCAGCGTCACTATTATTTCATTTGAGAAGAGCATCTCCAAAATCTCACGAAATATTCTATTGAGCCACTTATTTTGGCGATCCCTGTATATCTGTAGAGTAGAAATGAACTTGTTCCATTTCTATGTTTCAATTGTACAGTATTTCGTGTGATAGCGTAACAATTTTGATAGATCAGTAATGAGATCTCGGTTGAAAATGGACAATTTGCATACATTTTCAAATAACTTGAAATTTTATATATGTATTCTAGACAATATTTGGAAGTCATCAACGAAAAAATTTTCCCGAAATACCCAAAAATATCCTGAATAAATAAAAAAGAAAACGAAAATTTGACTGTATGACCGAAAACGGGGCGGAGCTAGACAACCCTCTCTCTCTCGAGAGAGAGTTATTACAACCAATACGTCAGACGGAGATAGATAATGTATTCTGTGACGTCGTGGATGTTGATTGGCGCTCTTTAATCGGTGATTACTAGATTGATGGAGGTCGTAGGTTGATTCTTCAAACACCAATGGCATCATCACTCACTGATCTTTATATTTTTCATATTTTCAAAAAATGTGCAAATTTCCCATTGGACTTGAAATTTCTCATGTTATGTAATATCAGCGGATCAGTTCATCATGAAACTCCATAAGTTTTTTTCTAATACCTCAATAGGATGGGACAAATTGACATCGCAAGAACATATCTAGACAAAGCAGTAGCATGCAGTAAGAGCTATTTGCCAGCAGAAAAAAATGTTCTGCATTGCAAATGGCGTCAGATTCCACGGTGGCATTTTCGAATGTTGAATGACCAAGCCAGAAACACTGCTTATTATAACGCTATAAAGAGAGCTATCAACAATGGTAAGCATTTAAGTCCATTTTGTCTTTTCTTTCCATAAAACTGTTTCCATAGGCTATACCAACGTGATAGACATAGGAGCTGGTTGTGGACTTCTTTCTCTAATGGCCTCGGAAAACCCCGAAGTAAATGTCGTAGCTATTGAGGAGAACAAAACTTTAGCTAAAATGTGTGAAAATGTGATGAAGGAGAATGGTAGAACCAACGTGAAAGTTTTAAATGTTAATTCGGTGAAAATAGCTGAAGCTCCACAGCCTTGTAATCTGTTGGTGAGTGGAAATTGTCGATAACTCTATGTTTTCAAAATTTAACCAGATTGAGAGCCTGTTTATCATTTGGGTTAATGCAATAACCTAAGGATAACCTCAAAATGTTTGAAATTTGTTCATTTGGCAGGGGCTAAGTTGACCATTGATCATCCGATTTTTGCATTTTTTTTCAATTCCCGCTTTTTTTGCGATGGTAGAATGTTTTTTTATCATACCATACAACCTCATCGTAGTTGTAATTTTTTAGGGGCAAGTTCTACTTGAAAAGCATCAAACAAATTGTCGGGTGTTATATTTGTTTATTGAATAAAAAATATTCACTTCCTGTTCAGCGTTGAATGGTCACTTTTTACACTGTTTTTGTACTATGTACCTACTAATTTGATGAATAAATCAATCTACTGACATCATCAAAGCTGGTTAAGAAGCCTTTGATGCTCGCTTCATGTGTACAACGTTTCAGCCAATAAGGTAGAATATAGGACCTACCGCTCAAATGATCTAGTGAAAATAACTTGAGTCCGTTAAAAGTCGATGGACACTGGGAACTTCTGATGTTGTTAAAAATAGGAATTCCGGCTTTCTCTAGTGAGCCGAACTCATTCATCCGACAACTTCTAATATTCAGAAGCTTTAGCACCACGCCGAATATTCTGCGCTATTCAGCGCAAATCGGCGCTGGTTATTCTGAAGCACAATCTGTATTCTGACTATTCCACCACGAAATTGCGGTCGAAGCATCATGATTTTTATCTTTAATATCTTATTTCATTTGAAAAGAGCATCTTCGAAAATCTCTCCTTACACATTTTCAGAATCCGAGATATTCCAATAGGCCACTTACTTTGACGAACCCTGTATAATGTTCAGACATATGTCAGAAGTATTTTTCTGCAATATTCCAAAATTACCAAACTCAATTACCACTGAGAAAAATCAAATGAAAATCACCGGTAAACTTCAATCACTAACAATTATTATTATTGTCACTAGAAATTTTTTATTTTGTTTTTTCAAAGAGCTTTTGATGGTCTGTAGATGCTCTGATCATGATCTTCGAAAAGATTTTGGAAATAGAAGTAATATTCTACAAATCTGTATTTTGTTTTTGCGTTAAAAATGATGTGAAGGTACAACATGAAAAATGCGATGACTATAAAAATGATATCCTTGAAGTTCACTAATATCGATTAAATGTGTTTCCCTACAATATTCCAAGAATATTTCTTTTATCGTGATAAGTCGCTACAATTTACTACTCCATCTTTCAATGAATAAACGGTTCTCCTTGTGACACACGAGGATACTGAATCTGAGATGCAGTATGCGAGATACGGATTTTCAGCATCAAAATAGGGGAAACTGTATCTCATATTCATATTTCGCAAAATTTCTGATTCCGGATACTGTATCTGATGCTCGGCTGCGTCGAAACAGCTCCATATAAGCGTATTCTATGTATGAACTTGGGATTCGCGCATCCCAGATTCAGTATCCACGTGTGACATTGATTTAAGTTTAGAAAGAAAAATTAACTTTTATCACAATTTACAATCTTGCAAAGCTAGAAGTAACGAACGTAGACAGATGAGTGAGATTTGTCTGTTTCCAATTGATAGTTTTATTTGTTATCGTGCTGTATTGAGGTTTTGATTTGTAATTTATGCAAAAAAAGTGCTTTGTTTGTAGATCTATAAATGGATTGTACAGATCGTATCACAAAAAACTTGAAATAACATAACATAAACATGGTCAAATCAGGCACATTTAACTGGCTTAATATTAACCAATGCAGTTCTAGTGTCAAACCATAGACTTATAACCAAGGATTCAAGGGTAGACCAAACTACCCATTCATAAATTGCGTTTTCGGCCGATCAATCATTGAATTTTAAGAAAAGTTGTTCCGAAGTATCAGGCAACATCGCATTTCAATATCGTGCATGTTGAGTGGGAGTGGCCATCGAAGTTCACAGAGAAGACATAGGCGTAGGCATTTTTTGGCGTTTCGACCATTTATTTTGTTCTATTCAATGATGGTAGAATTTATGGATTGATGATTTTTTCAGTTTTTGTAACTTATAAAATCGAAGAGTACCTTAATTCTTTCTCAGTTTTGGTTTCTGTACGGGAGTTTCTGATCAATTACTCGACTGTCGTATATTTTGAGAAAAACGCCATAAAATGAACTTGTCAGATATTTCTACTCTCGAATAATATTTTTTCCAATTTCTGTTTCCTTTCCACAATTTTTATTTTCACTATCCTTTGGAAGAAATTTATTGTGATCATGTAAAAATTACTTCTCCAGATTCTTGTTCTCTTAAACGTTTTGAGGTTTCTAGAGTTCGAAAATTACATTCACTTAAATCGTTTTGTCTGTTGTCGAACTAGCTCTCAAAGGCTTCGACCAATCAAGTCCAAATATGGTACATGCCAAGATTGCCAAGTATCATAAATTTGAGAATTTCGATGGACAAAAACGTCAAATGCGAAGGAATTTAAATGGAGTAAAAAGGGTTTATTGACAAGGAAAAATTTTCTATTTGAAAAAAACATGGCATGTTGGGTATCAAATTACAGGAAAAACACTGAATATTATTAAAAATATATTGGCAAAACTGGGGGTGAAAAGGTTATGTCAAGAAAATACCACTTGTGGGGTATCATAATAAAGGAAATCAAGTATAGATCATAATGCGATACTAATGCATGAGAAAAATATACGGGGTTGCGATACAGGGTGAATTTTTTTTTCAAACATTATATCGCTTGGAAGATTTCATATTAGAAGAATCTTCTTCGAGACACATTTTCAAAATTTCAATAGGAAAGATTGGGATTGCGATACAGGGTGAATAACAAAGTGCGGTGATGTTTTTTTTCAAAATTTTTCTTATTCAAGAAAATGCGATGAAAAAGGTGATTTCTTCCATGGAGAAATTCAATATGGAATGTGGATGGAGGTTTTGTGTGAAGTGGCTTCACAGTTTTTTTGTTTTACATAAAAAACAACGTTTAGTTTAATTTAAAAAGTTGATGGCCACATCAAGAGACTCACATTAACGAATACTTTCTTGGAAAAAAAAGGATCTTTGAAATCCAATTTGAAAACGTTCAATGAGTCATTATGTAACCTATTTCCAGAATAACAAACAGGTCTCTCGAATGTGTAGGATCCATAGACATAATAATAATTGTAATACGTCTATGGTAGGATCCTTTGGCGAATTTGAATTGCCATGCCATCTTTTTCTAACCACCAGAACAAGAAAATACATATGTACTTGTAACCTACAATAATAATAAAATAGAGTACCTAGCTCTACAAATTATTTATTCTTTATTCGCCTCTAAAATGTACAGTTTTTGTATTAACACTCCTAATTCTATTGCTTTTCACAGTATCAAGTCGTTTGTTCGTCTCATGAAATATCCTTATTTTAAAATAATGTTTCAAGATTATTTTGGTCAATAGAATGAGGATTTTAAATTTTTTATCATTTCAACTCAAGGGATGCTACTGATGGCAGCCATCCAACTAATCGATATCTGTTTGACGTTTGGAATAAACATGTCTGCTTACTTATGAAAAGATAGATCTTCTCCCAAAAAAATAGTCTTTTGACACACAACACACTTCATCACTATAAAAAAGTTCAACACAACAAAAAATATCACCACAAAACGTTCAAAGTGAGGCAAAAGACCGAAATATTCCCAAACAAGCTATTCAGCAACGGCATGCAACGCTGTACTCTGAAGATGAATGAAATCGCTAACGAAAACCTACTACCTGACGAGAGTGTTGCCAGCTTGTCGAAATAGCAAATTGAATTGAAAATAACATCATGTCTTTCCAGGTTTTGTTCCGTGGATAATTTATGATCAAATAATATTGATTAATGATAGCAATTTGAACAGTTCTTAGAATATTAAAGATGAAATTGGATGCGTAGTTTTACGCACATGGTTTTTCAAGTTGTTGAAACTTGGCATCAAAACTTGTTAATGGTCATAGGTGTATGATTTCGTTTTATGTAAACATGTTGGGTCAATCCTTGGTTATACGTCTATGTGTCAAACCAAACAAAGCATGATGTGGCTACCGCATGGTTGTCAGACTTCGAGTGATTTCATTGACAAGGGTATTTTCTCTGCATAGAAAATCTTTTTTGGTGTTTGCAATGGATGCATCTTCACTTATTTAAACACTGAGTTACTTGTTATCTCTGTTTCATTTGGAGTCCAAATGATGTAGATTTCAGTGGGGTTCACCAAAACCTGCTAAGTCGTTGTTGCAACCCACAAATAATGGAAATGAATCTACGGAAGGTCCGTTGCTTTCGCTAAGCCCAACATGTTCTTTAAACAGATACCCTACTTTTCCTGGAGCCTAGTAGTAGTTTCTAGTTTCTTTCCCGAAGTATTCTGTCTTAGTGCTCCCAAGAGCACATTTCGTTAGGATGTGGATAACAGTCTACATCATCTTCAAGGCACCACCTGCAGTCTGAATCTTCTCCGATTTCGATTCTGTATAGGTAATTAACCCTTCAAAAGAAACAACTCAGGTTGATATAATGATCAATATCATCGGAGGTTTTTATCGCATAATCATTGATCAGATCGGAAGAAACATCAAAATCTCGCAGATCAACTACTAAGGTGCTAGAAGAAACATGAAATTTAAAGAATATTCATATTCAACTTGGAAATAATCCTCACTTTCATTTACTTAAGGGCCGATTCTACAATCCAAGTATATCCTTGGAATAAGCTATACTCCGTTTAACCAATGATAATTATATGGGTTTTATTTGGAGTATTGCTTATTCCAAGGATATACTTGGATTGAAGAAAAGGCCCTAAATATTATCTTCAGATAGACCTTATTTTTGTCTCATTTTAACGCTTTCAATAATAGGGAGATATTTTTTTTTTGGATTTTTTTCTGTGAATTCTTTGATGCATACTAATGCCACAAACAATTTTTTCAAATTTTTTAATCCATATTTATTCTAGAAAACTCAATTAATATCTGCTAGCTCATTTTCTAACGGTTTTATTCAAAATACTCTCAGGGAAACTACGTCACCGACAAGTGATCCTGATCAACAAATGAAACGACTGGTGACGCCCCATTCTAAATTTGTTGCCAGGTTGTGAAATTAGCGTAGCATTTTATTTAGCTCTATAGCGCATCCACCAATGAAATCACTCGTACACCCAAGTCTATTAGGTAAATTGCGAACCAGCTGACAACGCCGCAGCATGTGGATAACCTAACCTTGTTTTTATTGTTTACATACATCCGTGATTTGGGATTTGGGTACTGTTACTTGTTACTGTTATTATTGTTTCTAAACATATTCTAATACACACACAAATTATGGAATGTTCATCTCCACCTGTCTAAGTTCTCCATCGAGTGCTTCAAAATTTTGGAGACGAAAAAGCCATTTGAAAAGCCTTGTGTAGTATGTATACAGGTGCAAATGGACTTTTTTCTTATGTAAAAATATTGTAGCCTCATCCTTTCTGAACATTTTGTTGTTTGAGGTGACTTGATAAGTGTATTTTCAAAGAAGTTACGAAGCTTTGTATTGGAGTATGTTTATGAATTTTGGACAATAAAAGACAATAATGAGTGTTTACCTTTTATTGTCACGCAATACAGGGTGTTTATTAATTGACTGCCGATACTTAAGAGTGATAATCCTTGGATGATTTGAAGACAAAAAGTTCATATGGACATAGGTCCGCAAGAGCATAGATTTCAAGATACAGGGTGTTGAAATTTGATTTTTTTTTTATGATCACTTTGATACTATTCCAGATATCTTTTTGAAAATTGGTACACGTCTTCTATGCATCAAAATGCATGGGAATGTTAGAGAGGGCGCCACTGATTTAAAAATATTGGATGACACAGCAGGGTGTCAATGCAATTAAGTAGATTTTATTTTTTCAACCGAAAACCATGCGCCGGACGGAAAAAAATCAGGAGTACAAATTGGCTCAGAAATAAATAGAGATTTTAAAAATAATTTTTATTTTGGAAGGAAGCAGTGGCATACAAGTTTTTTCTCCAAAAATAGTGAGTGCAAAGCCCGTACGGACGCCACTGGTAAAAATAATGAAATTGTTTGTACATCACAAAATGCATATTGAAGCTCAGAAGACATGTACCAAATTTCATAATGATATCTGGAATAGTGTCAAAGTAATTATAAAAAAAATCATTTATTTTTTAATATTTCAACACCCTGTATCTTGAAAATTAAGCTCTTGCGAACAAATAATATTCATATGAACTTTTTGTCTTAAAACCATCCGAGGATTATCACCCTCAAGTATCGGCATTCAATTAATAAACACCCTGTATATAAACTGTTTCACTGGTATATGAGAGCATAAAACCCGGAAGCCACTGATAACAATGATGGCACAAAGCACTTTTTCTTCTTTTTTTTCACAGATTCACAAACACAACCTCTTCCTTTTATTCACTGAATGAGAGCTTCACCGAACATACATATATGAGGTCTTTTGATCGGGTTTCAACGTATAAAAAATGAAAAGTTTGCAGTTTTTAAGAACCAAACTTGAAGCAAACAGCAAAACAAAACCAAATTTGAGGTTAGGTTAGGAGTAAAAAGAGACGGCGCTGTGTTGGTGTTGCCACATTGACACAGAAATCACATGAGATCATGCTTTTTAACCAAATATTATATGATTCACCGAGTGATTTAGTCTTGAATAAATAAAAAAAATTGGCTTGAACTTGAATAAATAAATAGTTGATCAATTTGATTACTCGGAATATTTAATAGAAAATCTTTGATTTGTTTCTATATAACCCCACTCATCTATTTTCCGGAGTGACACGTAAACTGTGGCAAACGCGCAGAATGCACGCTAAATCGGAAAAGGTTGTCTCTGTTTAATCGAGAAAGATGGAAAAGCTAGGGTTAGTACGTCAGAGTCCGCCATTGAAATTGGTTTCAAATTTTTATCAAAATTTCAAAGAGCTCTAGTAAATTGACAAATTCACCAAATGACTTGAAACTCTCACAGAGTACTGTTTGAGCAATTCTAAAAAACATGTTTATATATTTTTGTTAAATTTCGAATTCATGAAACCTCCCTATTCTCTCGTGAATCAAGTACCTATCTTTTGTGTTTAAGGTAACAGAAATATTTGACTGTGCAGTATTTGGAGAAGGAATGCTAGAGACTCTTCTGCATGCTCATCACTTGTTAATCACCGAGACTCACTTCAAAATAGTCCCGTGTGGTGTAAAACTTTATGGTGCAGGTAATTGGTCAAAATTTCCATCGCGCCCATCAAAAACTCACTACTGTTGTAGCAATAACGTACAAAGATAACCAATCCTTCCGAGTGGTGAATCCGATACCGCAGCTGAATTTGTCCAAAATGTGCATACGACAAATTGACCCCGAGCCTTATGAGGCTGAAGATTTAACTAAGAGAGATATCAAGTATGTTTCTCCTCCCTTTAAAGTGTTTGACCTTAGTTTTTACGATGTGTTGGAGATGAATGATATGGCTAATAATTCCGAGTTTTCGAAGATTATTGAGGTGAGTTTACATAATGATCTCCATTACTGTGTTTGACTAGGGACTTTTGTTCTAGGTTGAATGTATCAAAGAAGGAAAAATAACTTCAATAGCAATTTGGTTTGATTTGGATCTTGATGAGGAAAGTACAATAACCACCGATCCACGTAGCACGGATAGGGTGAGATGTTGGGAGCAAGGAGTATGTCATTTGATTCATCCGATTGATGTCAAAAAAGGGGAGAAAGTAAAATTCCAGGTTACCATATCCGAAGGCCAATTCAAGATTTACCAGGTAGTTATATTACAATATGTTCAGTTTCTACTTATAACAAATAGGTACAAACAAGTTAATACATTTTCAATAGCCTGTTAATCTATACAATTATAAAAGGCAAAGTATTTTTGTCCCTAAAAAGATATTATGCGTGTATCTAATGTGGGAGAGAGAAGGCGTCATTCTCGCAATCTTGCATTAAAGCGGCTAATTGCAGGTCGCTTCTGGCTAATTGCCGTCTCTTCTCTTATTTGAATAATGGTCGCGTCCAGGGAACTTTGGCGCTGCCGCGCTTTATTCAAGCGGTCTCACTGAATGACATAAATGAGTCCGCTGTGCTGCAGCGCTTTATTTCAGCGGTCAAGCATATATTTTGTTCGCTTTATCGCTGCAAGTGTCATGAAGCGGCGGAAAACCGGCAAATCGGTTCAAATTTGTGGTTCATAAAATGTGCGAATCGGCAGATGAAACGATATTTCTACAATTTTGAGATGAGATTGTTTATATAGGCTTTCTCGGATGATGAGAGACAAAGAATTCTTAGTGAAAGTATCGTTATCCAAACCAGTTATAAGTTATAATTAAGTATAAGCAAAATTTGCGAAGTTTAAACACTATTATATTTTTATATCTGAACGATTAGTGTGTAACACTTGGATCACACTCATACCGGGTGTGACGTTTCTGAACTCGCACCTGCATGTATATTCAGGGAAAATAAAGCGTGAAGCGGAAAAAGCGCTGTAGCGCCACAAACTACCTGAACGTGCCCAATGTCGATGTATTTCAGCGGGAGATTTCAAGAAACTGTGACGACCGTCGTCGGAATGACGTATGTTGAAATTAAGCAAAGCTATTTGTGAGTTGAGCTTAGTTTGGGTTAGGTTGGTTTAGTTTGTGTTGGTAAAAAATGGATGTCGCCTTAGCGAGACTCTTATTGTTAAGGATTGAAGCACAAAAAGATGCAAACAGACAAGAGACTAGAGACCCCCCTAGGAGACATGGACTACTATAAACAGTAAGTTTTTATGGTGCGCGTCTGCCGCTTTCGGCTGCTTGCTCGAGGACCAAGGTTACGAGATAGCCGCGTTTCACTCCGAATATTCGAATCTCATTCGCTTTTGGATTTCCGATATGAGCAGATCGACGGCGGATGACGGTGATTTGTTGGATGATTTTTCGATTGTGTTGTGTTATTTTGGACACACAGCGTTAACAGTGATTAGCAGGTATAGGTGGATTTGTTTGGTTTCGATGAGGTAGGTTTAGGATGTTTCACTTTGGTTTTCGATCTCATCTTTTTTCTTCTGATTGAGGATATTTACATTATTGTGCAAGGTCAGAGCAGACGACGGTGGTTTGTTGGATGGTTTTTTGATTGTGTTGTGTTATTTTCGAGTCCCAGCGTTAATAATAATAATTAGTAGGTAGATTTTTTTCGTTTCGATTAGGATTAGGATGTTCCACTTTGGTCAAGGATTCAGTATTTTCTCTTTTGATTGAGAATATCTACATTTTCTGCACAAGGTGCACGTCAGTTCTTTTTTTTTTTAAAGTTGGATCTCAATTTTGAGATGGATTTGAATCAAAACTGGGTTTTGCCAGGGCATATGCTGATTCAAATTCCTGAAGACGGCTCATGCGTTTTTCATTCATTATCTCTGCTCGGACAGTGGGTAAGTCAGCTAGTGAAAAATGAAACGGAATCTGTTGTCTTCAAATATCAGTGACATTAGAAGTGTTACACCGACTTATTACTTAGAAGACTCAATGTCAACATGACCTGATACAAAGCTTTATATCGAAACCTCATAGGCCAAAAGTCGTAAATTGCTGAAAACGGGTTAATCCCAGAATTAGATCCCCAAATGAAAAATACATGAGTAGTTCAAAGGATGTAACCCACAACAATGCATAAAGATATAAAAACCCATCATATAATTCGGTTTTACCCACAGAGAAGTTTTAATTTGAAATTTTTTTTTGTCTTCCTGAAAAATTTACTTTTTGTGGCTTACGTCAATTGGCCAATGAGGTGTCGATAAATTGTTCGGAATGAATAAAACTTCAATATTTTAGCATTGGAGAAACTCCATTTGTACCAGGAAACTTTATAGAGTGTTTTGAATTTCCAGAACATTCCACCCAATGCTAATTGCATTGCTAGTTTGACTACAAAATTTTTTAACACTTTATAGAATTTCCAGGACCCGTATTCCCGTTCTCTGCCTGAAAACGACACGTTTTCAAAACGCACTGCCGCCCGATAAGCAAAGCAAAAGCAGCGAGCGTTCGATGTACGTATTCGCGTTGCTGTCGTATCCTTTTAACTGAGCAAACGCTGGCAACGATGCATTAATCGGGCATTTGAGACGAAGGGTAGTTGACTGACACTACTGACAGTGACACTTTGGTCTGATGTAAGGTTTACATCAAATTTGTTTTGATTGATTGGAACTGTTAAATTTCCGCTTGGCAAACGGGGATCATATGCTACCATCTACATTGTATTTTTGTTCAAAGTCACGCTTACGCAAAATTCAATGTAAATGGTGGATGGTACCATATGATTCCCGTTTGCCAAGCGGAAATTTGACCGTTCCACTTCGAAATGAAATTGAATGTGAACCAGGCACTCCGCAGGAACTAACCCAAACTATCATGAGTTTTTCGTGTCTTGACATGAGCGTTTGCGTAATCCTTATTTTTCCGATTATTCAAATTTTAACGGACAAATTAACTTGACATGTAAAAAAAAATGTTTTGATCCGAGCTTCTGGGCACCCGGAGCTCGTAACGGAAAATCATACGAACCAATTTACCAATGTGGATTCACGAAAACTAGGGCAAGAGCTTGCCAATAAGTTTAACTCGATTCCTGGAGCAACGAAAGACAGGAAAGAATGGACATTCCAAATGAATCATCAGCCTCAAATCGTTGCCTTTCCACATTCTCAATATTTATGATTGAATTAACACCGGTAAACTGGTATGCCATCACTAATTTATTCTGATATGAACATAAATACTCGAAATCACGCTTTGAAACGTTTTGCCAAATTTGTTGCCAATACAATAACATGTAAACACGACGCAAAACGTCAAGCGGATATCAAAAACAGCAACCAATTGGTAGGTGTTTTCAAAACTGTCAGCGCATCTGACAAACGGTGAGCGTTAAGCGAACGGGAATTCAATTTTGAAAGTGACGAGTGCAAATGACGTCATATTCGCCTAGTGACTCTAAATGCTTTGCGTTTTCGGAGAACGGGAACTGGTAGAAATGGAATTTCTCCTATTCTGAAATATTGAAGTTTCATTCATTCTGAACATTTTATTTTTTTGGTTAATTTGATATTTCTTTTTAAAAGGAGATATGAAGCTTTGTATTAGGTCATGTTCACATTGAGTCTTATGGGAAATTAGTCGGTTTAACACTTCTAATGTCACCGAGTATAATTCAAGGACTCATACCCTTAAGGATCCTATTATGATACACAACGAATATCATAAGTTCCAATTCTAATGAAGTAATGTAAAATCCAGTGTGACATAGAGTCACTAAGCGGCACGGTACTGAACTGTCCAAGGTACACGACAGTGCCAGGTGTATGTAAAATAATAACCCCCATATGCACCGTAGAAATCTAATCCGGATAAAGTCTTCATCGCGATTATTTTCCATACCACCTAATGGAAAATAATCGCGATGAAGTCTTCATCCGGATTAGATTCTACGGTGCATATGGGGGTAAGAGAGTTGACAGAAGGTGAATGTCAAACGAGCTTACAATATTAATTTTGTGATTTAAAAAAAACTAAAATCTTTGATATAAACTATTGTGAGTATATTGTGAGGAGGATACTCCCTGACGTCGTCATTTCCTCCCTTGAAATTGGCGCTCAACGTGGTTTTTGATGATATAAGAATAAAGTCTGACTGACTCAATTTGACTTTTTAATTTATTTTTTTTTGACAAAATCAAACTTAACTGGCAATGACATAGATCAGAGGTCATCAAAGTTGGATAATAATGGGACGTTACATTCTCTTCCTCAAGAACATCATCTCAAATTTGCACTATTCCGATAAAGTCCTCATCTCCATACGCGAACACTTGGTAGTTGGGGGTGGCATCTTCTTGATAGTCGTAGTAGTGGGCGGGGCAAGTTGTCTCCTCAGTCACATTCTGTCGGCCACAGCCTTTGTCCCTCCATATTTGTCTGTTGCGATCCTGTCTGACAGAGCAACGGTTCATTGATGGACACCAAGTGCGATGCGCATGGGCAGAGCCCTCAAATAAATCGTATCATTTTTGATGTCGTCCTCATCCAACGATGCTCTGTGATATTCATAATAAGATTTCTTCCTTACGTTGTTCATACAGTGTCCGCCATAAAGTTGGGTACATATAGGATTTTTTTTTTATTATTCATATTTCCGATAAACTTTTTCGGGGGATAGTCTGTGCATGTCCGATAACCAAAAAATCAATTCTGATACATGTTATGAGTTCTTTGGTTTAGCGATCATTTTCAAAAAAGTTGATTTTGGTGTAAAAAAATGAATTAATACAGTAATCAGCATTGACTTCTTGATAATTCAGATGTTTTTATCTTAAAGTTTAATGTATTGGGGAGTTTTTCTCTCTCTTGAAAAAAATTATAAGTAATAAAACAAAATCTCATAGGTACCCAACTTTATGGCGGACACTGTATAACTATACAAAATGTAAGCATCGCAAATGCCAACTTCAACAGGATGATTGGTTCCGTTGATTTTTTGAACGGCAGTATACAGGGTGTACCTGAAATGACTAAACAACGCTTAACCACAAATTCCTTAACCAAAAATAAGGTGATCTAACCTATATCACAATTTGCTTCGTCGTCTACAGAGGGCGTCAAAAATTCAAAAAAAAAATGTGTTTTTTTCTACATTTTTCAAAAATGTGCAAATCAATTTTGATCATTTTTAGTACCTTTTCTTGGACCATGGAATTACGTTTTTTGTTTCTATAGCGACCGGTTGTAATTGATCCGTAGTGTTATAAAGGTCATGTCATATGTAGTTATTTCTTTAGATTTTTCTTGGCTCTGACTTTTTGATAATTTAGATATTTTTTTTATAAAAGTTCAATGTAATGGGGAGTTTTTCTCTCTCTTGAAAAATTTTGCCAGGATAAGTGGTTGTGCAAGTGATTGGTTTCTTGGCAGAAATGAAAGTCCAATTCTTCACAAAAGTATAATCAAATTAGTGCACTCGACGCGTTTCGGTCAATAAACCATTATCAAGAGTGACTTAAAATTGTCTGAAAGAGTGTCAAGTCAGAAAGTCAGGAGAGAGCATAATAAAGTGAATCGTACTTACATAACTATTCAAATTGAAAGATTAAGACAAACTTGGACATGATGGCTAACAAACAATCTGGAACAAGTAAACAATCTAAAATCCTTACTTCAACTAACAAATAAAATTACTTACATTATCAAGCACAAACGGAAAATGAAAATGAACACATAGTGAGGACACTCGAAAAGAAAAAACCAAAACAAACACCCATCGATACCTAAGGCGACTGAATTGCCTGCAAAAATTCGAGCGGTTCGCTTCAATCCCACTATTTAAACAAATTTATCACGCATGCTGCTTCGATAAAATGATTTTTGACTGGATCGTTTAGGGTAATGTCTTGTATTCAGGGCACACTGCGCTATCTCTAAGTTTTCCAATACGTCCAGCTTCTTACCATTGGAAATATGATGTAACATTTTGAAGTCGTTTTCAATATCGAATGAGTGGTTAAAGTCTCTAAGGTGTACTCCAAAAGCTGATTTATTGTCCACAGGGGAGCGTAGAACGTTTAGATGTTCTTTGATCCTCGTTCTGAAGTTTCGTCCTGTTTTCCCAACGTAAGCTGAATTGCAATCGCCGCAATGTAATTTGTACACTCCACACTTATCTAGGATTTCTGTTTTGTATTTTAATCTTGAAAATATATTTTGTATGTTATAACTTGACTTGAATATTATTTTAACATTTTCCAAAGAGTTCCTGAGTAAATTACAGATTTTGTATGAAATCGGACCTAAGAACGTTACTTTTATGTATCTCGGGGGTTGTTGAGGTAGTATGGATATATCCTGTTGTGGGGTGTTCAATAGATCCCTTTTGACTTTATTATATTTTTTGTTGATTAGTTTATCTATAAGGTGTTTTGAATAACCATTATTTGCAGCAATTTGGTAAATTGTGTTTCTTTCTTTAATAAAGTTCAAAGGTTCCAAAGGTATTGTGAACAATCTATGGATATATGAGTGGAATGCGGACAGTTTATGTTGGGTACAATGGTTCGAATCACTAGGGATAGCGTGGTCTGTTTGTGTGGGTTTCCTATATATACTGAAAGAGAGGTTCCCGTTGACTCTTTCGATGGACAAATCTAAGAAAGTCAAACTGTTGTTTAATTCTAACTCCATGGTAAATTTGATGTTAGGGTGTATTGAATTCAAAAGTTCTAAAAAAGAGTTGATTTCAGATTTGGTTCCAGTCCATATAACAAAAATATCGTCAACGTACCTTCTCCAAAAGAGAACTTTTTTAACAAAATTATTATTGTTGTTGGATAAAATGTTTTTCTCGAAATGTGACATGAATATTTTGGCGAGAAAAGGTGAAAGACTTGACCCCATAGGCAGACCTTTCGTCATTTTGTAACACTACACCGACATAACGAACACACCTATTGCCTTCATCCTCGTGCAAGGTTGTCTCTGGTAACCATAGAACTCCATACTTCATACTGGAACGGACCCGCTTATTATTGAAAGTTAATCAAGTAGAAATAGGGATAGTTACGGATATCTATCTCTTTCTAACTCATTGGCCTATGTGCAAGAAGTAGAGAGAGATATTGCGATTGTTACGGATACTCATCTCTTTCTTACCCATTGGACTATACAGGGCTTTTCACTTAAAACTCCGCACGTCAATATCTCGGAAACGAATAGGAATATTTGATTTCTGTAAAAAGTAGTCAATGTATGCGGTCGAGTAGTTATTTTTCACAGTTAAAAAAATTCGAAGCCTACCAAGAGTAAAGCGTCGTGACGCATCGAAAATATTAATCGATTGCAGGGACTTTGAAATTATGCGCAAGCTAAAGTACATGTTATTTATAAACTTTTTTGTTATTCAGTCGAACTCATTTATTCTACTCAGTTTTGAGATATACAGTGTGTCCAAGATAAGGATGTCTATCATGGGGATCTTGAAAACCGTGAGAGATACAAGGTCGGTTAAATGGAGGCAAAGTTGCGTATTTTGATGCTTAACAAAATGCCGTTTTAAAAGCCAAGAAATTCCGACCAAGTCCGAGATTATCCGAAAAAGCCCGAAATTTTTCAAAATTGTTTTCATTTTTTTCTGACCACATTTGAAAAGATATTTTGAAATTAATGGATCTTCTTCATTGCCATTTTTTGCCCTTTACAAGATAGCGTTAATAAATTGAAGAACCGACGTTTCGTCTATGAGCAGCCATCATCAACTTTGTTTTTTTAAATACGGTCCTGGAATTTTTATCACGGATTTTGAGGGCCTCTTATGTTCCTAAACCAACTATGTATCGCAATTATTTAAAAAAATTATGTTGATCGATTTTTCCATAAGAACTCATGTGTTAGAGAGAGACAAAAAATACATTTTTAATAGGATTAAAAACAACCACCTCTTTTTTAATTAGTGCGATACCTCGTTGGTTTAGGAACATAAGAGGCTCCTAAAATCCGTAATAAAAAATCCAGGACCGTATTTAAAAAAACAAAGTTGATGATGGCTGCTCATAGACGAAACGTCGGTTTTTCAATTTAATAACGCTATCTTGTGAAGGGCAAAAAGTGGCAATGAAGAAGTTCCATTCATTTCAAAATATCTTTTCAAATGTGGTAAAAAAAAAATGAAAACAATTTTGTAAATTTTCGTTTTTTTTTGGATAATTTCGGACTTAGTCGGAATTTCTTGGCTTTTAAAACGGAATTTTGTTAAGCATCAAAATACGCAACTTTGCGTCCATTTAACCGACCTTGTATCTCTCACGGTTTTCAAGATCCCCATGATAGACATCCTTTTCTTGGACACACTGTATATCTCAAAACTGAGTAGAATAAATGAGTTCGACTGAATAACAAAATAGTTCATAAATAACATGCACTTTAGCATGCGCGTAATTTAAAAGTCCCTGCAATCGATTAACATTTTCGATGCGTCGCGACGCTTTACTCTTGGTAGGCGTCGAATTTTTTTTACCGGGAAAAATAACTACTCGACCCCATATATTGACTACTTTTTACAGAAATCAAATATTCCTATTCGTTTCCGAGATATTGACGTGCGGAGTTTTAAGTGAAAAACCCTGTATATGGACAGAAATGGCCAACCAAAAGGACTTGAATTTGTCCGGATTGTTGTTCCTTTCGCTGTTGTAAAAGACGAGGGCGTCATGTTATGATTCTTGAACACTTTTGGATCAATATCATCAACAACTTCTGGGGCGAGTTCAGAAACGTCACACCCGGTGCGAGTGTGATCCAAATTTCAAACCCTAACCGTTCAGATATGGCAAGCCATTTTGCTTTTTATTCAACCCTGCTCATAAAGTATCATAAAAACTGTTTGTATGACACTTTATAAGCACAGATGAATAAAAAGTAAAACGACTTGCCGTATCTGGAGGGTAAGTGTTTGACACTTGGATCACACTCACACCGGGTGTGACGTTTCTGAACTCGCCCCTGCAGCATCAGGTGTCAATTCATCCAAGACTATTGCACCAACAGTACCTTTGAGAGGAGTATTGACAGAGGTTACGTCAACAGGATTCATTTTAGTATCGGTTATGGAGGGCTGTAACAAGGAGAGGAATCGAAATGCATAAAAGTGGTCGAGCAGTGGGACTCTGATGAGTAGAAAAGTATTATCGCATGGAAAAGTGACGTCTCGATCGAAGATTGGCACTCTCATGGAGTTTTCTACCGTAATCTTTTTTTCCTTCGTTACCTTGTGAAATAGAAATCAAGCTATTGGACCAACTTGGTCGAATTGTATAAGCGGAGTGAGACTGTTACAACATGAAAAATCCCCAAGTATTTCCGGAAATGGTCGAACTTCGTTTCTACTTTTGAAGGCATTTGATGAGAGTACCAAAAAGCGATTCTATCAGTTTTGAGTAGAATCGAAACGTCGTGGTTCTACTTATACTTTTCTATTCATCAGAGTCTGCGAGCAGATTTCAAATCGTAATTCAGCTTCAATTGTTACCCCCAGATGGCGAAGTGTCGTTAACGCTTTCATGTCAAACAAAAATGTCACCTAGGTATCATAATTGAAACAACGTTATGAATCCTCTATCAAAATGCAACAATTTTTATTATCGACGTTGCATCAAAACACCACTGTTTGATGATAGTAGGTATCATGAATAAATTTTTGTTATACATTATTCTGAAATTTCTAGAATTTTTATATTTTTTTGATTGATTGCATTAATTGATAGAGTAACTGAGTGACGTCATATCCTTCATTGACAACAGTCATCATTGAACAAACCATTGGCTTGAAACACGATGCTGCGACAATTCAATCTCAATTTTTTGCCTTATAGAAAATGGATTGCACTTGGAATGTGAGTGCAAATTTGGAAAAAATGCAATTGTGATAAAAGTTTCTTGACAAATTATTGACAAGCAATAAACGTCACCATGACAATGAATAAATAAAAGCGCCCTCAAATGAACTTACGAAAAAGAGGGACAGAATTTCATGGATATTTGTATGTCGATTCGTCTCCTAGTTATAGTCCTCCATAGTATCGGTTTAGAGAGGTTTCTTTTGGGAAGATATCTATGTTGGTTGTTTGAAGTTTCTCCGTGACTTTTGGTGTTTTTTTAGCACTCCATCTCTCCTCAGGAATCTCTGAGAATGTCGGTCCTCCTTTCTGATTAATTCTTGGGATAAAATTTCTCGGATATCGCTACACACAGCCACCTTACACAAACGGAATATCATCAAAAATGATGTTAACGGTGCTAACAGATCTGGATCAAACTGATTCAATGTGATTTTGCAGCAGCATCGAAGACTGTTCTTACCTTTCGATATGAACAAACTCACTTGGGGCATGTTTACCACTCTCAGCTGACGAACCGCTCTCATGCAGAAGCAGTGATGGAAGCTTCCGGCGCTCGAGCAAAGGAGGGATGAAAGGTATCCCGCAAAGAAAAACACCTTCGAAGAAACTGTGAGAGAACTCATCAAAGTAGTACAGGCCTCAAAGCCAAGAGAGCTACGGTGCTGGAATTGTGGAGAACCTGGGCATATTTGTAGCCGCTGCGAGAAAGAGATACAGCACCTGCTTTGGCATCGAAAAAACGGGAACATCGAGGAAGATCATGCCTCAAGAACTTTGATGGCTTTTACAGGAGACCAAAGCTCTGTCACAAATCCAAAGAAAATGGAAGGAGTGTTCGCAGGACAAAACTGTGGTGGTCTAAGCACTCCGTGAGGATCAGGGGAAAGTTCCAGATCTCATGCTCGTAACCGGATGAGAGCTAGCAGACCAGCGACCAACTTGGCTAGAAGTCGCACGATTTCCTACTACTGTGAAATCCTACTGGGCTCAATGGTTATAAGCGACGGCATCCTGATAAGACTGGTGAAGAATCTGGATGGCACGGATCGGAGGCAGATAGTGGTTCCTCGAAGCCGATAAATGGAAGTGATGAGAAAAGTCCCTGATGGCGTCACAGGTGGACATCTGGGAGTAGCCAAGACGCTGAGAAAGTATAATTTCAAAATCTTGCGATCTTGGAAATGATACCTATATCTAATAATAATAATATAGACATGTAAGGGCACGTCATAGACGGCAGACGGGTTCGTAGGGTAGGGAGGGGGGACCGGTTTTTACATTCCTTGCAATGGGACCTACATTTTAACGTGGACTCCGAACCACGGTCATCGACCCCATCGGAGCACAGACTGATCTACCAGTGTGTACTGGAGAAACAGCCGCGCTCGCGGTGGAATCTACCGACTGGCGAGTGTGTATTTTTGTTCTTCGTTCCCTACGAGAATATCCGATTCTCTCTGGCCTGGTTACCGACGTGAATAGGGAGAACAGCTATACCTTTTGCACTCTGCCTCGTGGGTTCCGCTAAAATACCAGGCATTCGACTTTTTATGGTCTATTGCCATTGCTGGGGATCGAACCCAGCACCGGGGCCGGTTCCCACTTACTGACCCAACGCTTTACACGTTGCGCCAGCCCGGCCTCATAAACCCAAAAGGAAAGGTTATTGTGAACACAAAAGTGAGGTTAAGTGTTGTATGTGGAGAGGAGAGGAAATGGTAATTGTCAAATTTCAAGGAGCAATCCAACCGCCATGACGCCAACCAATCAGAAGCCATCATTCACCGGAGTTTCTGTAACGCTTAGGCATTTCCAATACGCAACTCGGAAGGCTGCGTGAAATTAGAGATTACAGATCGGATTTTCCCTGATAGCTATGCTCAGCATAAAAATACAATGCATGATTTTCAAGTATATTTTCATTTAGAAAATATACGTAAATTGTTTTCAGATCACTAAACCGAATACCTGCGTCTCCTGTTGGCTGGTATCCAAAGAAATAGTATCATTCCTGAACGATTCGTCTCTAGTTAGAAAAGTTTTAGCTTTGGCGGAAAAATTCAAAAGCCCTGAATTCATTCAGAGATTTGCTGACCCAGAAAAACCTGTAACTATTTCACCGTATGCCCCTGCTGAGAAAATCACCATATTATGTTCCAGGTGATGGATTTGATGTCTTTTCCTCTTCTGGGATTCATCTTGGCTACACAAGGTTGCCAATTTTATACTGCTATCAAATCAGATGCTGATTTTCAGTATATGGACTTTTTTGATTACATACTCAAATGTAATAACATTCCACAGGGTAAAATGATTGTTGTAGGTGAGTGGGTACAATCATCTTGGGTTGGTTTTCTATTTATTTGATGAAACATTTTTAGAAAATAAAATGGCTCATAACACAACAATGTGTGGTATACATACATATTTGAAAGAATGTAGAGCTTGTTTGGTGGACCCTGTCAGTACTGATGGAGCGATACATCCTACCATAGGTTTAAAAGTATGTTGATTGCCGTGCAATACTAAAATGGGCTTATGTATGACATTTTCATAGGAAAAAATCAAAACAGATCATCCAGAAATTCTTATGTTGCCTACCAAAGTCATAGCTAAAGTTGTACTAATTTATTCAGAACAGCTGGAAAATTGGAATGTGGTCAGTGACAAAAATGTTTTTGACTTCAAGGTTGCCCAGTTTATGAATGAATATAGTGTGAGTAACGTTTTGTGATCAATTTACCTCATCATCTCATGTAAAACTATTTCACACATTTTTGTAGGGATGCGAACATCCAGATCTAGACGCAGAATTCAAATACAAGGAGTATTCTAGTCCGATAATTTTCACAGTTGATGATAAAGACTATGTGAAAAAAACACAAAATATTCTAGTTACAGAGACCGGCCACATAAATGGAATCTTCACTTGGTATGAGATGCAGTTCTTTGGTCACATTGATTATTCCACAAAACGTAAGTGAAACGTTTTTTTTTAACAGACAAGAGCAAGAATTGTCGTTTTTTTTTTCGTTGTCGTGTGATAAATGTAACGAAGTTTCTGAAGGGGAGTTCACCTTACTCTGTTTTTCTACATCCCAATGAATTTTTGAACACCTGATCGATAAAGCGTTTGATGACAGTAGGCTCTCTTCTCTTTTTTGGAAGTTCCAATGTATTTCAGATGCTTGAAATGAGGAACTTGCCTCAATTTTTCTATTGCTGAATTCGAAAGTCCATGAAAAATGAGGAGACCCGTATTTTTTCTTTTTGATGTTAGTCGAAAATTGACGGAGATATAACGCTTTGAAGTGTGTTTGAATTGCAATGTTATGACGTCATAACATCGTAACACCATGCTCAGTATATCTATATATACAAAACTTAGGATTTGAATAACTATTGGAAAAATCATATTTCTATGAAATAAAAAAATACGTATCGATTTTTTTCAGTTTGCAATTAAAAAAAATTGATTTAATTTTTCATGCACGTTCCCCATTCAGATCTTTTTGCTGACTTCCGGAAGTACAGTGGAAAGCATTATTTCAATTCGCACACTTTTTTCAAAACAGTTATTTTTTGACAACCCTCGTAATATGCCAGTATACTAGACCAGGGTGAAATAAATCAACACATGTGATCTGCTAGAACATTTTCCTGTCTCTAATCACGTGTAGTTTGTTTACTTCGATGATTTTTGGTTTTAAACCATGAATAAAAAAACTATCAAGCCACTGCGGTGTGTATTGTGTAGTATCTGCGCTGGGATTTGTTTGAGGTGATATATACAGGATGTCCGGAAAGTCAACGATAATACTGAAAGGAGTGATAGACCAACTCATAAGCTTCCAGAAAAACATAATATTTTTTATTTATTTTTTTCATTTTTTTTATTTTTTGACTGCTGCCCCACCACCTTTTTCTTCGCAATTACAAGCCAGTCACGAAAATTTCCACGTACTTGGTAAAAAAAAAATAAAATAAATTGGGTCTTGTAATGATTGGGCATCTACACATTAATGAATTTTTTCAATTTTTGAGCATAGTTTTGGGTTTATAGAACAATTTCAACTAAAAAAAATGCTGGATGAACAGCTTTTAACAAAAAAAATAATCCCATAACAAATTAAAATTTTATCAGGATTCAGTGAGAAAAACTCCCTTAAATGACAGCTTTGTCACATTGTTACAATCCATACAAGCTACATATTAGGACAAACAGGCAATGTTGCCAAACTTACCCAAACTTCTTGAAAACGAATGCAATAGTTTTGTCTGTATATTTTAATATACTATGACAAACATCATAAAACATTAAAAAAAACAACCATATGGGCAGGAGTGTTACTTTTTAAACGATATTTAAGAGAACATCCACCGGCTACGCTGGGCAGGAGCGTACCTTTTTACTCGGGCAGGAGCAGCCATATGGGCAGGAGCGTTACTTTCTAAACGATATTTTAGATATGGCGGCATGATGGCGCCAAAACGAAAAAGAAAAATAAATGAAAAAGGAAAACTTGGCAACAGCGCGTATTTTTCACTCTCGGTCGTTATTTAGTGAGTAGTGTCTAGTGTCTTGACAATCTTGACAGTTGTTATTGATAATATCGAGTTCGCCGGGATGTTCTGTGAATCAAATTTTTAAAATGTATTTTTCCTGCTTAACTATATGTTTTAACTTCTTTAGTGGTTACGTGAGGAACTGTAGTACATGAGAACAACAGAAATTACATTTCAATGACCCACAACTGGAACAAATCGAGATTTTTGGAAAATGTTCGTATGATACAATGTGCCTGAAATAGTGTTTTTTCTACAAAAAAGTGATTCATCCAGCATTTTTTTTTCTTAAAAATAGTTAAACGAAGGATAATTTTCCAAATTCGCCTTTGAAAAGTAAAAAATACGTGGATGCCTAATGTTTACAAGAACCAAATAAATTATTTCTCTGTAAAATAAGATTTATTATTGAATATTTTGAACTTTTAGTGGCAATATTTTGAAAACCATATTTTTTACTAAGGTCATATTATGTTTTTCTGGATGCTTATGAGTTGGTCTATCACCCCTTTTAGTATTATCGTTGACTTTCCGGATAAATACAGGGTGTATTCAGTAATCTGATATAAAATATGATATGGATTGGACCTTTGACACGGGGATTACTGTGGAGGAGACAGTGGCGCTATTTTACAAACGCCTTTTTGAAGGAATAGACAAACATGTTCCCAAGAAGACCATCAAGAGCGAGAAGTATCCCTCATGGTACGACGACCGTCTCAGGAGACTGATCGGCGAAAAAAACAAGCTGTACAGGAGATTCAAGAAATCTGGACTTGACTCTGACTACGATGCATACTCTTCGATTCGCAGGGAGGTGAAACACCGCGTGGACTTGTGTTACCTATTATTCGCTACTAGAGCAGAACACCTCATACCCAGAAACATCAAACATTTCTGATCGTTCATAAACAATCTTCGCAAGGACAACAAACTTCCTTCAGCCATGAATTACGCCGATGTGGCGCTCACCTCCCCTGAGAAGATAGCTGACGCATTTGCGGTACACTTCCAATCCTCTTACTCGGACCACCACAACGTCAACATTGGAGACGTAGATTATGTTTCTTTTGCGAGTCACCTGTCTTCACACCAGTTCACTGAAGGGGAAATCGTCACGAAGCTTTTGTCCCTGGATCCTTCAAAGCGCGCTGGCCCCGACGGAGTTCCGGCGATACTCTTGAAGAACTGTCCCTCTCTAGCATCTCCCCTATGCCATGTGTTCCAACGTTCCATCGATGATGGCATTTTTCCGACGGTGTGGAAGGAATCTACCTTAATTCCAATTTTCAAATCGGGCGACAGAGGCTATATCGGCAATTATCGTGGCATCTCTATCCTCTCTTCTATACCAAAGATCTTCGAATCCATCATCACGGACGAGCTATTTTCTGTCTACAGGAGGCATATCATAGACCAACAACATGGTTTCTTTTGCGGGCGCTCAACTTCCACAAACCTTGGTGTTTACCACAACTTCCTTGTCACATCCATGGAAGAGGGAAGTCAAGTGGACGTCATCTACACTGATCTCTCAAAGGCCTTTGACAGTATCTGTCATGCCCTTCTTCTCAAAAAGCTGGACAGGATCGGCGTGGGCGGTGGCTATCTTGATTGGATTCGATCTTATCTCTCCGGGCGGCGCCAACGAGTTGAGGTCTGCGGATTTCTTTCTCAGGAAGTGACCGTGACTTCGGGTGTGCCTCAGGGTTCCCACATTGGACCAGTGCTGTTCATTTTGTTCATTAACGACGTATCACGTTGCTTTGGTTCATCGGAGTATTTGTTGTATGCCGATGACCTGAAGTTCTACGCTGCTATTGATGCTCACCGCTCGCTGCAACCGGACTTGGACAGTTTGGGAGAATGGTGCCAGAAAAACTTCCTGAACCTTAATATTTCCAAGTGCAAGACAATGAGGTTCTGTAGAAGTAAAAAACCAATCATCCACACATATAAACTGAACGGACGGGAGTTGGAGAGTCTGACGTATGTGAATGATCTTGGTGTGGCTTTCGAGAGCACACTTTCCTTCAATATCCACATCGATAACATCACTTTGAAGGCATTCAAAATGCTTGGTTTCATCAAAAGAAACACCAAGCACTTTCTCGACACTAAGGCTATACTGTGTTTGTACAACTCCCTTGTCAGGTCAACACTGGAATACTGCTCA
Organism: Orchestes rusci; assembly: GCA_958502075.1. Lineage (NCBI taxonomy): Eukaryota > Metazoa > Arthropoda > Insecta > Coleoptera > Curculionidae > Orchestes > Orchestes rusci. The sequence continues at coordinate 12,147,384 of OY293304.1, read as the reverse complement.
ATCATTTGGTCACCTTTCTACAGGATTCATTCATCAAGGCTTGAGCGTGTGCAACGCAAATTTACCAAGTTTCTGCTATACAAGCACAACTTTCCCCAGAAGGATTTGAGTTACGAGACCAGACTACAGTTGTGTGGGCTAAGAAGTCTCGAGGACAGAAGAGAGGACTCCATGCTTGTATTTCTGTTCAAATTACTGAATGGATTCACAGATTGTAGCGCGCTGCTGGAGACAAAATCGGTTCGGGTTCCATCAAGACGTACAAGGCGGAACGTTCTGTTCTCCGTGGCCCCTCATAGAACCAATTATGGACCCACACATTTTTCTGATAGACTTCAAAGTTCCTACAAGAAAATTTTTTCTGACTGTGATATTTTTTACAACAGCCTATCGTCTCTTAAATCATATTTTATATACCGATGTTAGTACGTTTTCAACTATCTGTTCTGTCTCATTGCATTTTTGTATTGTATTTCTCACTGTGTTTCATTACTATGTTGTCATTACCATATTCTTACTGTACTTTATATTATTTTATCACTATGTGTTGTACCATTTGGAACTTTCTAGTTCTGTAGTACCAGTAATAATAAATAAAAAAATAAATAAATAAATAAAAGAGGTGCCTTCTTATATTCTCTTTTCTACATAAATATTTGCATACTAGCCTATAATTCAATTGCCCTTCGCCCTTCGCATCACTGGATAATATATTTGAGAAACCTTGTATCGTGTTGTATTAAGATTATTTGAACTAAGCTGAAATAATCAATCCCAAAACCAAAAACCAACTTTGTTGTTTATCGATGACTCGTCATTTTGAAAAAAAAAGTTTGGCATTTTACCAGGGTTGTTTAAAATATTGTGTGCGAATTCAATTGCCAACCCGGTTTGGTGAAGAGTAATACATCGGGTAATACGCGAGATCTTTTTCTTCAAGACTTTCTTGACTTCTCTAAACATGAACAAGTTGTAAGTTCATGTTTAAATGTTTTGTGCTCGTCAATAGGTTTCGAAGCTTTCGCTTTTTCTATCTGCCCAAATAGCCTCGTGAAAAAACTTGGAAAATGCACAATGAATCAAATAAAGTGTCATAGTTATCGGGAGCCAATCTGCAATGAGTCGTTGTTTCTCTATCCCATCGCGATCAGTTGCATAATCACGAATTCGCGAATAGTGTTTTTTAACGCAAAACAGAATCATGCCTTTTATTTTGAATTTTGACTGAAAGTGAACATTGACAAGAATATTGGTGCATTATCTTCAATTTGGTTGGTATGAAAACAAAGTTCAAAAGAACACACTGTTAGGTATAAGAGTTGATATTTGGGTGCGAAAAAATTTACTTTGAAAAGATTACTTTGCGCACGCATGACTGTGCAAAGTGGTTGCGCACGCTGGTAGAAAATAGTTATTTTCCTAACAAGTTCGCAAAGTGATGCTTTCCCGCACGCAAAAGCAGTTAGGATATGCTTTAAGGGCGGGAAAGACACTTTGCGAACGTTTTAGGAACAATATTTTTTCTACGAGCGTTCACAGATTAGACACGAAAAACTTTAGATAATAGATTATTTGAACGCACTTAAAAACATAGAACTTGAGAATAATGATTATTTATGCTTAACAATATATTTATATTGAAAGACAAGTTTGTGGCGGCAGCTGGATAATATGGGTATAATCAAAATCATAATTGATTTATTTTATATTTGAAATGCAAGGGCATGTCCGATCACTGTTCATAAAATTTCCTCTTTTGTCGCCTTATTCCCTGCTATTGGCAACACTGTTTTGATTTGACATGACACTCTAGACAGCTGCGTCAGTCAGTCTTCGTTTAATCGTTTATACTTTTATAAATTTGATTGTCCGTTTGTTTGTATACATGATCAGGTTTTTTTGATGCCAGTATTCAGCTCAAATCTTTCGAAGATCTCCGATAAACACAGTAGTCTGCACCGAAATCAAGCAAGAACAACTCACAAATGCCGATTGAAAGTCGTATTATCAATGTTTGTTTACGTTACTGGCGAATGCGTTTTTAACGCAAAAAAAGAATTGTGTGTTTCATTTTGATTTTGACTGAAAAGGGAAAAGTAGCAAGAACATTATTTTGTGCATTACAAAGTGCATTATCTACAGTTTGGTTGGTATGGAAACGAAGTTAAAAACAACAAATTGGTAGGAAGTTATTTGAGTTGACATTTGAGTGCGGGAAAAGGTTACTTTGCACACGCAAATGAGTGTGCTAAGTGGTTACTTTGCGCACGCTTGTAGAAAAAAATACTATTGATAAAGCAAACAGGTTTTCAGCTGGTTTAGCTCTATAAAATGACACCTGACAAAAATTGGGCCCGTGGTGTCCAGTCCGTTCCTGGTCTTTCCTACAATTTAAAATATTGACTTTGTTATGGTTTTATCACTGTTCTTGGTCCATACACAACATATTAAAATTGTATCAAATTATAGGGCCGGTTCAAAAGATAAAGCTGAAAAATTAAATCGATGGGTATTTGGGTTTGGAAAAAAAAATACGACAAACTAGAGTTATTTTAGACTTCTCTATACACTCCTGAAATTATGCCATAGATTTACCAGACACCCTGTATATTTTTGAGATAAAAAAATGAACTCTTTATTAATTATATTTATGAAGTTATACATATTATGTATACAGGGGTTTCAGAAAATATCGATGGTGCACTGCCAGAGGTCAATTTCTTCTTGAAATTTGCTTTCTGTAGCCTACAGAATTCTTCAAATTCCTTGGTCGTGCGAGTCTGTTACAGGACTTTCAGAACGAGATGAGATAAGCATATCTAGAGAACGAACTTCAGTAGACATTCCGCCAAGAGTGGTTCAATTAATTATTAGTTTCGACTTCTCAGTCTTTGGTGAAATGACTATGAAATACAAAGCTTTCAAAAAATCTATTTGTTGAAGTTATACAGTACAAATAAAAAAACCTACTAGTCAGTACACGGTACCTACAGGGTGTTTCCTAATTCCTTACATCAAATAGATCGTTTCCAAGTACGTCACGAATCTCAGCTGATTCCTGAAAGTGACACATTAAAATCATTGTGACATATTTGAAAATTTCAGGTTGAAGTTATGCTTCAGTCACATTCATGTTGATTTCGAAGTGGAACTGTCAAATTTCCGCTTGGCAAACAGGCATCATATGCTACCATCCACATTGGATTTGGCGGAAGCGTGACTTTGACAACCTTGGCGACTTCAACCTAAAATGTTGAACTGTCACTGTACTTCAAAGAAAAAAAAATTCTGTAAACGTGTAACATGCTTTTTCAGGAATCAGATGTTTTCTACGTCACATGGAAACGGTCTATTTAAGGGCGTATTTCTAAGTCATTGTTTTTTCGTATCTGGCCTCGTTTTTCTTGTTCTAAAATACTTTCCCCGTTCGAAAAATAAATACAAATATTTTGCGAAATAAAATGGATTTTTTTTTCGATAACGATGCGAGAACAATCTAGGAGGCAAAAAAGTTGTATTTTTGGTTGTTTCATTCTGGAAAAAAATAAAAATCACTACAAAGTCAGTGACGTACAGGGTCATTCCGTATATATTGACTCATATGCTAGCGGCGTTATCAATGAAGATATGAACATTTTGTAAATATGAAAGTTTTAGATATTCATCTGAACTTTTCAAAAATCCTAACAAAAAAAAAACAAAAGACCATCGGAATGTCAATATTTTTACAAAAGTAACATTCTTTTCAATGGAACCCCCTGTATATTATCATATATTATGAAGGAGCTTATTTTCCTGATTTTAAATATATATGGTTTGATACCTTTCTGATGAGTCCAGTAGATATTTAGGTTTAAATATGTGTAAAAATTAGTATTTAAGTCCCGGTTGCCATGGATGAGGTTGCACAAATTTATCAACTCGTGAGTATTTGGAGTGATATCTAGAAAATAAAGCTATTTGATCTCCATTTCTATTGATTCAATCTATATAATCACGATTTTATCATTTTTTCCAAGATTTTTTCATAGCAACACGCATGTGAATTTTAATTTTTAAACATATTTGAACTTGAATATCTCCTGAACGACTCATCAGAAAGGTATCAAACTATATATTTTTGAAATCAGGAAACTAAGCTCTTTCATATATATGATAATATACAGGGGGGTTCCATTAAAAAAAATGCAACTTGTGGAAGAATATTGACATTCCGATAGTCTTTTGTTTTTATTGATACGATTTTTGAAAATTTCAGATGAACATCTGAAACGTTCATATTTACAATGCATATGGCTCAAAATATACGGAATGAGTTGACTATTGACACAATTATTAATTAATGGAAGCGCATAGAATTGTTTAAATAATGTCGAACTGGTAATGGTGGAACGGGAGATTGTTATCGAAATTCAAACCAAAGCCCCACGAATTATCTTTTCTCCTCTTTCTACTGTTTGCTTATAGAACGAGATAGCATTGTTCGCCTCGCAACTGGTGGCAAAAGGTGTAAGCTTCTTGTCACTGTATTATATCAGTGCTTCCCAATCATTTGAGCTCATGTATGGGGAGCTTTCCGTATATTTCGTCTGCAGACTAACTCGCTTATTATGCAAGATAGATAGGGACTTTAAATACAAAGTTGGTAGGTATTAACATGAACCGCCAGAAAAAAATATTTTTTTGTATACCGGGTGCACGAGAAAAGTGTGGCAGACACAACTTGCATTTTTTTTAATGGAACACCCTATAAATTATTTTATAATCAAATATACCTTATTTTTCTGATCTCAAAAATATACAATATGTAGGCATTCCTTCCAGCCGTTTTCAAGATATTTGAGTTTTAAAGTTGGTTTCTTGGTATTGCCAAATTTAGTATCTATGACTACAATAATTGTTTGAACAATATTTATCAATGTTTATCCTTCCAATAATCTAAAACAACGACTATAACAAGTGAATACATTTTATTATTAATAAATTGATATCATAAAATGCAATTATTGAATATGCCCGCCATTATTCACAACACATTTTCTTAAATGCATTTTATGATATCAAATAATATAATGTAGTCACTTGTTTTATTCGTTGTTTTTGATTATTGAAACGATAAAAATCAATAAATAATGTTCAAACAATTATTGTAGTCAGAGATACTTAATTTGGCAATACCAAAAAAACAATTTTAAAATTCAAATATTTTGAAGACGGCCGGAAGGAATACCTACATGTTGTATATTTTTGAGATCAGAAAAATAATGTCTATTTGATTATAAAATAATATATAGGGTGTTCCATTTGAAAAAATGAAAGTTGTATCTGCCACACTTTTCTTCTGCACTCGGTATACAAAAAAATATTTTTTTCTGGCGATTCATGTTAATACCTAACAACTTTGTTTATTTTAAAGTTCCTATGTATCTTGCATAATAAGCGAGTTAGTCTGCAGACGAAATTTACGGAAACACCCTGTACTTATTTATCTTATGAATGGATGACGATAATGTATCAATAAACGTGGGGGGCACAAATGGGAATTTATTAATGAGGGCGGGGTGGGGCTTGCACCCCCTCTTGCCACTGCTTATAGTAGTTGTAGTTTTCCCAAATTCCATCAATTAAACCACCTAACATAAAATCAAAGGTTGGATATGAATTCTCTTTGATTAAATTGTGAATGGAAAAGAATCAACTCAATTATTGTACTTTTTCAAATGTACTAATAGAAATATTATTTTCATTTACAGATAGCTCCCATATGAAGAGGACATGCTATCTGCTGGATCACCGGCATGTTGAATTAGGAGATATGTTCAGGGTGGTTATGAGGAGAGAAGGCACATACCTTGATTTTCGTTTGGAAGAGTAAATGAATGGTAAAAGTTAACTTTGCCAAAGTAGGTAATAACTTTGGCGATGTCGGAATGAATGGACCGGGAATGTATAAATCACAATTATAAAACGAATGTTGGGAATTGTATCATAGTTGTAGTTGGAGATTATGTGCATCAACTTGTGTACTCAATGAGATAAAGAAATGTTCCAAAATGTGAATCATTCAGATTCCGCATTCAGCCATTAGAGACCAAAACTTCCAAGATTTCCTTGGACGTTCACTATAATATGTGAATTCTTGGTTTCTCATAATGAATGATTCAAAATAATGGTGATCATGTGGAAAAATATAGTATCATGCTCCATTTGCAGCAATCTGGTATTTATCTTTTTTATGTCAACATAAAACCAAACAATAATTGTTTATTTTGAAGTGTTTGAAAATTCAGTCTTTTTACCTGTGGATGATCTTTTTTTTTTATTCGATGCGAGTTGTTCTTTGTATAATGAGATCTGTGCTCATTCGATTCATGAGCACAATTTTTTTTTATAAAAAAACAATATTGATCTTTATTAGACATAATTAATTAAAACCAAAAATCGTGTCTTTCATGGAACTCCACACAAAAAAGTCCAGCAGTTGTTTGTTTGGCCAGTTCATCATCTTCGCAAAAGAAAATGAATGTCTAGCTCTGACCTTAAAAATAAATAATCATGGTTTGATAGCTCAATGGACAATTTGCACATTTTTTTGGAAATATGAAAATTATAAGAATCAGTAAGTAAAGTGTGGCAAACGAATGTGTAACGACGAAAAAAATTCGTATTTAAAACTTCAATATTGCCAATTCTAACTAAAAAAATGCAATACCTGGTCCTTAGTGAAATAAAGTTCATTTGAAATCGATTTTTATAATAACAAATATTGACAAGGGAAGTTCAAATAATAGTAACGTACATTTTTTAATTTATTTTCAATTAAAAAGTAGTTTTTTCAAGACCTGATCATAGAATGAGTAGACATTTTTCTAAGTATTTTTATCGGCATCCGAAAAGCCGGCAACATGAACTCGAGGGGCGTATCTTGAAGGAGTCTTATTGGTTGTCCAAGGTGGTCATACATTTTTGGAAGAATGAAATGCCGAAAACGGCCGTAGTAAGTAACGTGACAATTTTTTGTGCATTATAATGAACCGGCACTAAACCAAATAGACATGTGGTGCGGTACAGTGGCGGTGCTTTTATCTCTGAACTCTTAACTTTGACGATAAGTATAAAAGATATTGCTGTTGGTTATTATTGTTACTTATTTTTCTTGTTGTTGTTAATTATTGTGATCGTTATTATTATTTGTCTAAAGTGAACAGATATACTCACATATGAATCGTTTTTTGGGTAAATTAGGGCACTTTGAAACAATTTTTTGGCAGATATTGTGACAAATCAATGATCTAATAAGTATAGATGAAACATAGCGAGATGAACGTTGTTTGCCAAACTTACTCTAATAAAAGTATGACTACGCAGCAAAAAGATTAAAACATTGTTTGGAATAATTTTTCAAACCATTTTATGTATGAATTTAGTCAAATAAGTTGATGGTAACCTTTTTTGTTAAAATTAAAACATCTCTTCAAGATCAGTTTAGGTATTTAGGATTTAGAAAAACCTGTATTTTCTTCTGAAAATTAAAAAAGCTGAAGTACGGCAACACACCAAAATTGGGTCCGCCTCTATCAATTGGATTTTGTCTACACGTTTCATTCACATTTCGTCTCATTGGCGTCTCTTGTTTTTTGAGTGGGGTTTGGTGTTGATTTTGTGAAAGTTTATTGTGTTTTTATTCTGGTTTAGTTTGTAGTGCTTCATTATTTACTAATGGTATATTGAAATGACTCGCAAGTGTCATGCAAGCTTGCAGTAAATAAGAATTTGGAAATTCTGTAAAATTTACGCCACTGGCAGCTTCGCGTGTAGTAACCGAAGCACATTCTAGTGAGGTGCAAACGTATCCCCACTCAGTGGCCCGCTCAACTCCTCCTCACGTCTCTTCTATGTTCGATGTTGGCCACACAATTTTTCACAGTTTATGAATGAAATGATTCATCTATAGTTATTAGATCATTGTGACAAATAACTGAAATAACAGATCAAGAATCTGATATCTCATTATTATTTAGTCAAAAATATATAGAAATACTCGTACACATCACGCCACGCCCCTGGGTATTTCATTTATGAAACCAGCCATGTTTTAATACTATTGCGTTCCCCTCACCGATGTCACAAATCCATTTGCCACACTGTACCGATGCTTTTATGCCAGTGTCTGAGTTAAACTTAATTTCACTTTAAACTGAAACTGTCAAATTTCCGCTGGCCAAATGGAAATCATATGTTACCATCCATATTGAATTTGTGTTCAAAGTCACGTCCAAGCCGATATCGAATTTCTGTTGCAGACTGCAACGAGGGCAATTCCATGTGTAGGTTTACTATTTTTTTTTGCAGCCACATTGATATTTGGTAAATTTAATGTAAATGGGTAGAAAATCTGTCAATTTCTAAGCTGCCAGTTCGAAAACAAATTCAATGTAACGCCTTAGTTACTGTTTGTTCAATGCTTTCCTGCGGTTACGTGACAGTATTTGACGTTTGCCAGTATGTCGTAGATTGATCGCTCTATACGTGACATTTGTCAAATTGATTAGAACCACCCTCGTCCAGACATACGTGAAATTTTTGTAAATGTGTACGAGAGAGACAGAAGATTATGACGTAACCGCAGAAAAGCGTTGAACAAACCGTACTTTCAATCTCACGCCGAAGTGAATGTGACAGATTTCCGCTTACCAAACAGCAATCATATGCTACCATCCACATCGAATTTGGCGTGAACGTGACTGAACACAAATTCAATGTAGACAATAGCACATGATTCCCGTTTGAGAAGCGGAAATTTGTCACGTCCACTTCGAAGTGAAATGCGAATGCGAATCTTACATAACTCTTCATTAATGTTCAACCTAAGACCTCTATTAATGTAGTAATCACCGATTAAAGAACGTCAATCAACATCTATTAGTAATCCTGTCGCCACAGAATACATTAATCTCCGTCTGGTTTATATGACTATAATGAGAAAGAGAGAGTTAGAGATAATTGTTTTAGCTCCATCCCGTTTTTGGTGATTTAGTGAAATTTGCGCTTTCTTTGTCATTTATTAAGTATATTTTTGGGTATTTTGAAAACAATTTTTGCGGATGACTTTCAAAAATTATAAAGAATACTTATACAGTGTGGAACAGCAAATGGAATAAATTCGATAACTAATGAATGGGGATGTTTTTGAAAAAACGTCGAAAACGTCAATCGATATTTTGGTTGTTCATGTTTTCCAGCAAAAACATTTTATACAGGGAACGTGTGTCAGCAGTGGCTGATACCAACTCTGTTATTCAAAATACATCTTGTATATTGTTCAATTTTTGAATTCTCCAGAAAATTTTAGACATATTCCATGTACAATGCCTCGGAAATATTCAGTATTTTCAGATTTATTAAAAAAAAAAAAAAAAAAAAAAAATTTGCTAGAACACAGTCAATACTTATCCCCCACTCAGGTCTTGATAATGAGAAAGCAAGTGAGAACCATTTCATCGCATGATACTATAAAAAACAGGATATGCTCACGCGCAGGTTTCGCTGACGTCATTGCGTGTCCGAACCTCAACATTCATAGGTTACCTAGGTAACTGTGCTACCATGATACTAAAAAAAACAAGATAAACTCACGCCATAATACAATAAGTTTCGCACATCCCCCTCAGATGTCATGATGTCATGATCATGATTTCATCGTGTGTTTCTACTGATTTGGAAATTCGTCATGAAATAATTTTATTTTTGTAATATTAACTTTTGCAATGAATCTGATATTTCCAAAACAATTAAAGATAGGTATAGGATATAGTAAATGAAATATGTCTAGAATTTTATAAAGAGTCCGAAAACTGAATAATATAATGGGAGATGTATTCAAAATAACAAATTTCGTATCAGCCACTGCTACATGACACACCATGTATAAAATGTTTCAGCTGGAAAAAATGTACAACCAAATTATCAATCGATCTATCCAAGCATTGTTTCGAAAACGTCCCAATTCATCAGTAATTGAATTTATTTCATTTGGCTGTTCCACACTGTATAAAATCTCAAGTCATTTCAAAATGTATGCAAATTGTCCATGCGAAAATAATAGTCGTAAAAAAACAATTATTCTTCCCATTCAAAATCCGCGCCGTTTTGAATAAAGACCATCAATTTTTAACCAACTCTAGGTAAAAACCTATCTTGAATGAAGTAGATACATGAAGATTTGTAACAATATGAGTGTTCGTAAACATCACTTGGGTTACGGCAATTTTTTCAAGCTTTATTTACGGGGGTCGCTACTGAGAATCTGTGATATTTAGGCGTAGAAACAACGATGAAAATGTGCCTATTCATTCCGTCATTGCCTATAAACCGATCAAAGTATTTAATTATATTTATATGGTTGTATTCTGTTTCGATTCCTGCATGATCCCTAAAACAATTCCGATATCAGGATTGATGTGTAATTCAATTTCTAGACGTTATTCGGTGTAATGAATTAATGTATATTTGTACAAACACTTTCTGACAGATGTTTAGCTAGGGTGGTTATTTATGTTATTTAGTCTTCTTATTCAGTTGAGAATTATTACTTATGTTGACTGACATTCCTCCACATTTAGAAGTGGAAAATTGAAAGTTTTGAGATCTGAATTCTATTATCACTTGGACTAAAGTAGAATTTTTGCTGTGTTGCTTTCTGATACACTTTTAGACGTATAGTTTATGATGATAATTTCAATCACGATTTTTCTACAATTTTATATTGAAACAGTTTTAATGATTTTATGGAAGTCTCATTGTGCGGAATATTTCCTATAGGAAATTGAAGTTTGATGTATTTGTTTGTGGAGTTAATAAAATTATGTGTTTAAATCATCATTGTTTTATTTGGACAAGTCAATGCATTATTATTTGGGGTCCTATTATAGAACAAAAATCGTCAAAATAATTTAATTTGTCGTCTGTTTAGTTTTAGAAAAATATCAAGCATGTTGTCTTCAGTTGATATTAATACGGTACAACCTCTGAGAACAGTCGCAAACTAAGACCAAAGAGTATTCATATCCTACAAGAGAGGAGCCTGTCAAATTTGCTAAACATCTATCCGTCTTCGTCTCCGTTGGGGGACGTGTATCGAATCGTCAACTCAAGTTCGCTCAGTCGATGGTATCGGTCGATACTCAGTATCACGTCCATTTTCTCAGTGTGCAGACAAACCGACTGAGGAAAGATAATATATTACTTTGGTCCAGTGTAGTATCGAGCGATGTGTCGACTTCGTCTTCAAGGGTGCCGATGCATCGATGTGAAAAATTGCGATTTTCTCGAAAACTACTGGCCCTATCGATTTAAACAAGGAGTATGTTTTTTAAATAAAAAAACTTCATGTATCATATCCTAAAATTAGATTGTGAAAAAAAAGTACCGTATCAAAAATGGGATTGTTTTAACCCTCAACACCCTCAGGATGAACTTTTTGAAAATATTTTCAATTCTACAACAAAACTTTCTAGACTGGTCGATTTTAGGTTGATATTCCTTTTCAAACAGAGAATAAACATCGAAAATTGGGCGAATTGGCAAAAAGGCGCTTCTTGCCGCTAGAGAAAAAACTTCATAAGAATAGTGATTTGTCCGAGCAGTATTCTGAATTTATTGATGATGTGAACTCAGATCAGCAAGGTATGTTCCACTTGATCTATCACTTACCTCACAAAATTTTAGCATTCTACAGAAAAATAAAATTTGAATGAGTCGAAATTTTGGAATCAGTCTTTGGATAGGATTATTTTTTCTTTAAATCGCTACTGCTTCAAAACGAATAATAAAGGTAGTTAACTTCCAATAGTATTTCACGTTTTCTGGTATTTCGACTCCCTTGTGAAATATTTTCAAATTAAATGTATGGCAATAGACTTTTCTAACCAAGAAGAACTTTTGGTCGAAAAATTGAACTTTTCTGAAAATTAGAAGGGAGAGATTTTCTTTTAAAATGAAAAAATATTGACGTTGCGCGACTTCCGGTTATACCGGAAGTAGGTGTCAACTCGCTTGTTTCGAATGGAAAACCTTATATACTATTACATTTTTGGAGATTTGATGTCCTATATTTAAGTATAAACGTTATAAAATATTTGGGTTTCCATGTCAAAAATGTAGGTTTTTTTGAATAAATTGAAAGAGGAGACTTAAGTTTGACAATCTTTTTTACATGAACTTCAAAAACTGACAATATAATGACACAACCAGAAAGGTAGATTATATCAATTAAAACATCAAGATATCATTACTGGACCTGGCACGTCATCTCCATCTGAGCCTTCAACACTCTCCCTCAGTAAAGATGTCTTCAAAAACTTGGAGATCAACAATTGGAATACTTCTTTAGATAATGGCTTGGTTAAAATGTCAGCCACATTTTCTTTAGTAGGAATGTATAGTATTGTGATATCTTCTGCTAAATATCTCTCCCTGACATAATGATAGTGAACGTCAATATGCTTACTTCGCTGATGAAGAACAGGATTTGTTGATATGTGGATAGATGCTTGATTATCACATAACATGCGAGGTTTGATGTTAACTTCATCCAAGTCAGATAATATCTGGCTCATCCACATTGCTTGTCTACATGCTAATGACAATGCCATGTACTCCGCCTCAGTTGTGGAAACAGCTACACTTTGCTGCTTCTTGGATGTCCATGAAACCGCTGCTTCGCCATAAAAACCAATATAGCCACTTGTAGATCTTCGTGTATCTAAGGAATCGGCATATGATGCGTCGCTATAAACACACAAAGAAGGTTGAACAGTGTGCATGTATACCAGTTTCTTTTGCAGAGTTCCTTTTAGATATCTGAATATTTGATGAACCATTTTCATATGAGTAAAAGTTGGATCTGTGTTGAATTGTGATAATAGGTTCACTGCATAAGATATATCAGGCCTGGTACCCATAGCTAAGTACAAGAGACTACCGATTTTTGACTGGTACAAAGTTTTGTCCACCCTTTCTTCTGATTCTTTAGCTTTCTGTGGTCTTGCTCCAATGTCCATTGGCACGGATGCTGACTTACAATTCAATAGATCAAATTTATCAAGAACTTTTTCTAGATAATTTTCTTGACTTATTGATACACTGGTAGGGGTCCAAGAGATCTGTAATGAAAGTAACAAATATGGAATTCCAAGAAGGGTAACTTCAAAGCTCAAAGATAAAACATCTTCAATTTGTTTCACTTCCATTTCTGATGAGCCTAGAATCAGCAGGTCATCAACATAAACAGCTACTATCTGCTTACAGCTACCAGACACAAACATACATGGATCTGCAAAAGATTGTTCCATTTGAATTGTCTTTAAAACGTTAACTAGTTTTTGATTCCATTTTCTAGGTGACTGCTTCAATCCATAAATGTTTTTTTTGAGACAGCATACTCTCCCTGGTTCCGCCTCAACACCTTCTGGTATTTTCATATATATCTTGAAATCAAGGTCACCATTGAGAAAAGCTGTCTTGACATCCATTTGATGTGCTACCATATTGTGATGAATACAGTAGGCAAATAAAATTCGTATGGTTTCGTATCTGATCACTGGAGAATAAGTCTCATCAAAGTCAATCCCTGGAATCTGAGTGAATCCTTGTGCAACCAGCCTCGCCTTATATTTAATTAATTTTCCCTTGTCAGAGAATTTCTTTTTGAAAATCCATTTGCATCCTACGATACGAGAATTTGAGGGCTGCTCGACAATATTCCAGACTTCATTCTTCTCCATGGATTTCAGTTCATCTTGAATGGCTGAATTCCACTGAATGGATTCTTGTCCACATATAGCTTCTTGATAAGTAATTGGTTCCTCGTTTGTAAAATATAGAAAATCATCAGACAATCTTGCTGGATTACGATGCCTAGTACTTCTTCGTAATAGACTACCTTTATTTATCTCGTTTTGTAATTCTATTGGCAACTCGAAATGTTCTATTTCAGTTAATTTCTTATTTCCTTCCAAATTTTCTTGTGGATTTGCAGTTTCTTTTTCACAGCTTGCAGATTCACTGCCTTCCGTTTCTTTTTCACAGCTTGCAGATTCGACATTTTTCAATTCTTTATCCCTTTTTAGAGACTCTATGAAAGTGATTTCATTTTCTTTCAGGAATTTGAAATCTCTTGACAAAACCACCTTCTTCCCTGTATAAAATCGGTACCATCCCTCTTTTTCCGAATATCCTACCATGACACAATCTTGAGATCTTGGTAGAAACTTATTTCCTTTTGGACGATCTTCTGCATTGATATGGATGAATGCTTTTTGTCCAAAATACCTGAGGTGTGAGATTGCAGGTTTATTTCCAAAAAATAGTTCTACAGGAGTATGTTTGTGAAAAGAATGAGGAACTCGGTTTTTTGTGTATACAGAGTAAGAGACTGCTTCTGCCCAAAGTGACGGTGGAAGATCAGAATCAATCAAACAAGTTCTTGCCATTGTGGTTAGAGTCCTGTTCATTCTTTCTGCTAAACCATTCGTTTCGTGCACCCTTGGAATTGAATGTTCAAATTTGATTCCTGAATTCTTGAAAAAACTTATCAAGGAATTATTATTGTATTCTCCTCCATTATCACTCTTGAAAGTACAAACTTTTTTACCAGTTTGTCGTTCCATTCTTCGAATATATTCTTTGACCGCTAACTCCACCTCATTTTTGTGTGCGATGAATGCTACTTCCGTGTAGCGAGAATATTCGTCAATAAATGTCACATAGTATTGTTTTCCACCCATAGATTTAGTACAGAATGGCCCAGAAACATCTGAATGTACTTTTTCGAGTATTCTCGTACATGAATTACCTTCTTCTCGACTTATGGTTCTTGTCATCTTGGATTTTATACATGCTTCACATTCAATATCTGTTCTTTCTTTTGGCAAAACATGAGGATCAGATACAGATCTCTCAAGGTAAGTAAATGATTTTACATCAGTGTGTCCTAGACGCCGATGCCATTCAGTTGAACTCACATTCAAACTTTCTTCATGAGCCTCCTGAAATACTTGTAACTTATTGCATGGCTTTACCCATCCAACGATTTTCTCATTCTTCCAAAAAGTAATTTCCTCACCATTTCCTTGCATAGTTATTCCTTTATTTTTCATTTTGTGCCAAGAAATAAGGGAACATTTCAATTCTGGCGAATAAAGCACATCAATCAAAGTGATTTTAATTGATTTTCCTGATGGAAGTAGAGCATTTATTATAACTTCACCGATGTGAGTAACATGTATGGTATTGTCATTTCCCAAGCGTATGGAACTTGCAAAAGGACGTAAATTTATAAATGCATCTTTATTACCAGACATATGTGTGGTAGCACCTGTATCAAAAATCCATTGTGAACTATTTTCTCTAGTCGTGAATGCAGGAAATGCCAGATTCTCATCATCACAAATATTGACATTTTCTCTTGAATTTCTATTTTTATTTCTGCAGTTTCTCACTGTATGTCCTTTGTACCATTTTTTATGTTCCTTGCAATAAGAACACTCCAAGATCCTATTGAAACTACTTCTCTTCTGGCTACCTAAAAAGGCTTGATTATCTTCTGTATACTTATTGATTACAGACAATTCTAAGAGCCTTGAACATACATCATCATAGGTAAGACTGTCTTTTGTTTTCAGATTGTCGATCACATTGTCAATTTCTTCAGGAAGAGTAGTTAAAAATAAAGATCCCTTGGCCTTCGAAGAAATTGCTAAAGGATGAAGCGCAGCCTCTAATGAATCCCTCTCTTGACTGGCACTACCATCAGTTCTCTCAACTAAACGTGCCCAAAGTTCATTATACTTTGAAATATGATCTGGTATACTTATAACTGATTCACATTTTATGCCAACAATAGATTTGACTAGAGCATGTAAAGAATATTCATTTTTCTTGTCGTAAATATTGTTTAAAGCATTCCACATACCTTGAGCATCTGAATAGCAAGTTATCTGAGGAACTATGTCCGAATCAACATTGAAAAGAATGAATGCTCTCGCAAGAGAATGCCTGTAACGCCAATCTTCACATTTTTCTCTGTAAGCTTCAAGCTCTTTTCTATCTTCTGGAGCTGTATTGAGTTCTGGATTTTTTTCTTCATTCGTGACTATCTTATAGAGATTGTTTAAATCCATGTAAGCAAACACCATCATCTTCCAGGAGTGAAAATTATTTTTGCCATGTAATTTTTCGAACTTGGGAAACTTGTCCATGGTATATTGCACTGAATTTGAAGTTCTACAAATGTTGTATTATTTGACTTGCCTTCTGCTCTTTATCCTTGGCGCATTCAAAGCAACTCTGGGCCCATAACCTTTTGAATAAATTGAAACAGGAGACTTAAGTTTGACAATCTTTTTTACATGAACTTCAAAAACTGACAATATAATGACACAACCAGAAAGGTAGATTATATCAATTAAAACATCAAGATATCATTACTGGACCTGGCACGTCATCTCCATCTGAGCCTTCAACAGGTTTTACTATTCAATTGTTAATTTTTTCTATAAGAAAGCCTTTATTGTTTAATTTGTATTGTATTTCTTCTTGAAAGGGACATACTTTTTTCACAGTATTTCGATAGATATTATTACAGGGAGGCCCAAAAATAAAATTAAGAAAACTGCCAAAAATCATTTTTTCCAAATGACTCTTGTGCAAGAAGAAAACGAGAGGTAACACAATAAATAAAATAATTATACCACTATCTTCCATTTGAACATCGGATATTCGGATAAAATTGTCTCTTAAGACGCACTTCAATTCTTTATTTCCTATGAAAAAGTTATCTACAGGGTGTCCAGATATTCAACCGACCACGGTTGATGAGGAATAATTGACAAAACTCGAAATGAAACTTGAAAGTTAGACACCTTGTATCTTGAGCTGTATATCCCATCTCAAGTTTGAAAGAATCAAAGGCTGCAGCTGAACAATTTTTTCTCATAACATTTTTCATTATCTCTTAAAAGATTTTTTTTGAAATTACACCGATTGCCAGCCGAATTTTGTCATTTGTTGCGCTGTAACTCATCAAGTGTTAGAGCTGTCAAAAAATGTTAAAAGGCAAAGTTGTTCAGTTCTTGGTCCTCTATAACTTTAATACAGGTCATTTTGCTCTAAATAGATTCTTAGGAAACCACCTCTTCAGCGGAAAACGTACCAGCAGTTCGGGTCAGATCTTTTGGTTGGATGCTCAGGAGGAAGTCCTCAACAATCCCTGAGAATGTCATTCTGTTTGGATTTTTTTTTCTTTGTAAGCCAACCACAACTTTACTGGGCTAACATGAAAGTTTAAAATTCCCTTCGTTTTTTTTTTATCAGTTTGGAAACAATTTTCCTGAGCATTTCAGAATTATGTAATTATTGTAAACTTTCAGGCCTAATATTTTGAAAATTGGCTATGTCAAACATCTATTTTTTGGTTCTTACGGCAATACCGATTATTCATTCATTCAATTTTTTCCAATTTCCGTTGCATTGGAAATTTCAATTAAGGCTATCTCGAAGACGATTACTTCTGGACAGTTAAACAGGCTACACCCTTTTTTCAAGCAAAAAAAAGGTTGGTGAATCGATTTTTTCAATATTCACATCGTTGCACCAACTGGAAAAAAGTTTTGATAATTAAGATAACCTCAATGTTCCGTGAGTGGCGCCCCCTACTAGTGATATCAATACCGTGAATGAAATGGATTTGTCGTCATAAAAATCCTTTCTATCCAAAATTTCGTGACGCTGTGTCGTCTAGATGAGTGATAATTAACAAAAATCGAAGTAAAAAATAAGTTTGACACAGTGTATCTTGAAAACGCAGTACTTTAAGGCTGTATATCCCCATCTCAAGTTTCATGAAAATGCGAGGACTATCACCTCTTAAGCGTTGTCGGTTGAATATCCAGACACCCTGTATAGCTTGTAAAGATATTTGCACATTTGTTAAACAGACATCAGCCTGATTAATTTACGAAATTCTAGTTTGGAACTTTGAACTTTAAACATTTCAGAGTTTGATAGCTAGAGAAAGATCTTGACTTTGCTTGTAGGTAGAGGAGAAGTGGTATAAATGGGAATTTTTTTTACATGACCTATATTTTCGTAAATTTTAAAGAAAATGCTCTATGTTTCTGTCAGTTTAATTGTTTCAATTCACGCAAAATATCATACATCTTCACAGACATGAAAAATAAAAAAACAAATTTCAAATAAAAAAAAATGTCTGTGTTTTGAATGGGACAAGAAAATAGACTGGTTTGACTCAGCTTTTATTGACAAAATGGTATCTTATACATCAATCTGTGATAACTTGAATATCAAAAACAAATACGGTTGGTCACACAATTTCTTCAATCCTTTCCAAATTTTATTCCGTAATGATTGAAAAAAATATGAAAATGAGTACGAGCTGGTAGGCTCATTTCACATTAAGTCGGCTTAAACTCACATGATGTAAATTTTTCAGAAGAGAAAAAACTGCCGTGTTCATCTCAAACATGCTTACATAACGACGGAGGTTAACAATATAGTTGCCTTGATTTTCTTGACTTTTTTGTAAAGGAAATACATGTGTATCATTTCTAGTTTAGTTTTTTCAGCAATAAAATGGAAAGCAGTTTTAAAAATTCTACTTATAGACACAAATTGGGAGATAGCAGTATTTTTAATAAGTAAATCAGTATAATAGCACTGAAAAATACTCAAAATAATTAAAAAAATAGAAGCAAATTTTTACAATAATAGATGGTAGTTGTCTGGCAAAGTTGACTTGAGATTTTGTAGGTCAGATCAGTCCAGGTTCATTTCAGTTGCTCCAGTATCGCTTTTCATCTTCTTTCCAATTTTTATTATTTTCTGAAAACCACGATGACTTTTACACCTAAAATAGTGGTGGGTCATTGAAATGGACAATTTCTGTTGTTCTCATGTAATACAGTTCTTCACGTAACCACTAAAGAAGTTAAAACATATAGTCACGCAGAAAAAATAAATTTTAAAAATTTGATTCACAGAACATCGCGGCGAACTCGATATTATCAATAACTGTTCATTCAGTTTTAGTGGTCGGTTCAAAATGGATGCTGTGGAAAATGTTTTCCATCTGATGACCTTTTTGTCTGTAGTGGATGAAGTTCTGCTCGGATGTTTGCAGGACTGTGGTTTGGTACGTCGGAGATTGAGATGTCCCGTAGTTCGGTGTCGTCGGCAATGTACGGTCCAGAGAAGGGAAACTTCATTAATCGTTAAAAAAGTAACGCTCCTGCCCGAGTAAAGAGGTACGCTCCTGCCCAGCGTAGCCGGTGGATGTTCTCTTAAATATCGTTTAAAAAGTAACTCTCCTGCCCATATGGCTGCTCCTGCCCGAGAAAAAAGGTACGCTCCTGCCCAGCGTAGCCGGTGGATGTTCTCTTGAATATCGTTTAAAAAGTAACGCTCCTGCCCATATGGTTGTTTTTTTTCACTGTTTCACTATGTTTGTCAGAGTATATTAAAATATACAGACAAAAACTATTGCATTCATTTTTTTTAAGAACTTTGGGTAAGTTTCGCAACATTGCCTGTTTGTTCTATAATATGTAGCTTGTATGGATTGTAACAATGTGACATAGCTGTCATTCAAGGGAGTTTTTCTCTGATAAAATTTTAATTTGTTATTCGATTATTTTTTTTGTTAGAAGCTGTTCATCCAGCATTTTTTTTAGTTGAAATTGTTCTTTAAACCCAAAACTATGCTCAAAAATTGAAAAAATTCATAAATGTGTTGATGCCCAATCTTTACAAGACCCTAACCCAAACTAACCCTAACTAACCTGACCTAACCTAAAAAAAAAATCATCTCTCCGCTAGTGAATTTGCAATCCTTGAACACTAGAATGTGTCTATAAAAGAAAATTTGGAAAAAAAATCGAAAAATAGCAGAAAACCGTATATGCAATAGTTACCAAATTACCCAAGTGTTTATTAAGTAGAAATTAATCGATCATTTAAAATGAAACGATCACTTCTTTCTCGTAAAAATACAATTTCCTCACGTTCGAGACAATTTCGGATTGACGTTCAACTCCTGCGTGTGATAAAATTTGAGTAGGCAACATTTTACTTTAAAAACAAAAAATAAATTTGTATCAAGAAATGAACATTCAAAACAAAATTATGTCAAAAGTCACATATTCTAGGTTATATTTCATCTAAGTTCTCTTCTTTTTTTTTGGAAAACAATGGCATTTATTTGCCGATTTGCAAAATTAGCTCGTGTATGATCGATCGTGATCGTAGTCGATAACGAAACGAAGCGAGGCGAACAAGTTATGGAATTGAATAACGATTCGTTACCGTTTTAGATTCGCGTTGTTTAGCGAAAGTTACAGAATCCACCCACAGATTCACTCTTCCAATCTTTGGAACAAACTTTAGACGATTTCTTTTTATGTTCAAGGGTAGTTAAAGTTGAAAGATGTATTAAATCAATGAAACATCAATATCAAGTGCATAATTTCAAAATATTTATTCATTTATTTACAAAATGACCGACATCGCATCACATCGGCGAAGATAATGTATTTACAAATTTCACAAAATTACAACAACACATACAATTTTTGTACTTAAAACTATAAAAACAATAACAGGCAAGACACAAACAGCCTAGAATAGCTCTTAAAACTCACCAACTTTATACAGACCGTGTTTTTTTCTAAGAAAAACTTATACAAAAAAAATGCCGGTCTGCATTCAATATACCGAATTACAAGCATGTTACATCCTAGTTACTTTTCGATAAATAGCAAAAAAACAATAACTGACTGAATTTTGCCAAAAATAATTTCCAAAATAAAATTACTTTTATGTACAAGCCTATATTAGCATTGCATGTATCACAAATTGAATTGCTTTTTATATTGGAATAACTTTAGGATCACAATACAATAATTAAATAAGCAAAATTATAGTAATAATAACAAATAAATGCACAAATTTTAATAAAAAATTACTATGCATGGTAATAGTAGGCGAAATTACATTTCCTTTTCTCTTGCGCTATATCTAACCTAATTTTATTTACAATTTAAATATTCATCAATACATTAAAATTGTTTATGTTGGGTACCAAAACACTTTTGTCATAAATCAGTAAAAATATAAAATATTTTCAAAATTTTTGTCAAATTTTATAATGTAAGGCTTCAGAAATGTACTGAAATATTTTCAAGGACGATTGCAAATCTTTTCTCTATAAAAAAATACAACTAACACTTTTTATGCAATAATTACGAAAATCGGTTTTCGCCTCAAAATTATTCTAAAGCATTCCCTAGCCCTACTAAGTTGCCACTAGTGACTAAATCACCATTATTTGTAAGTTCTTGATACATGTGAAATAATTTTCGTCACTTTTTAATAATCAACCAATACAAGTAAGTGTTCCTTCAGTACCGCCATTCAATTGGGCCACTCCACCTGATTATCAGGCTAAATTTCGATTTTCCGTCACCCAACTTAACCTAATATCACATTCTTTAGAATACCGCATTTTGCCACCCAACTATTCGGATAATACACTTTCTGTTTTCGAACAATACTTATTGCACATCCACATTCTTCATATCAGTTAATCTGGATTACACATGAGATTCAAGAGGCACTTTGTAGACGTTTGATTCTGGAAAACTTTGCGGTCTAGATCCACCAATCAGGTGTTGTCTTAGTGCCACCACCATATCTTCTGGACCAATCAAGTTGACTTCCAACAAAAAGCGCTCCCTCCTTGTAGAACTGAGATCTGGGGAGCTTGTTCTTATGCCTTTTTCTTTGTTGTTTTCCGTGTCATCGTTGTTTTCGTTGTTGTTCTTGTTGTCCATCATCAGGTTTACTTTGTCTGGATCTTTGGTGCCGCCCACTGTGTGTCGCCTCTTGATGCTTCTATCTGGCATACCATTTTTCCTCTTGTTCTTGGTGGACTCCTTCAAGCGTCTTCCTGAGCTGCTTAGCTCGCGTTTCTTATTAATATTGCTCTCGGTTTTCTCATTCTTAGTCAGGCTGTCTGATCTTTTCAGTTTATCTCCTGTCTTGTTCAAGCTCTCGCTCCTTTTGACATTTGTCGTCAAAGGAGACATGGTTCTATCTGGTTTGTTCAACGATTCGGAACGTCTCAGTTTAGAACCATTGGTAATTTTATTAGCAATAACGGTTAAAGAGATATGTCTCTCATTATCAGGTACGTCTTCGGAAGCTTTGGTGTCTTCCTCTTTTTCTCTATCTTCTTTGGTCTCTTTAAGAACCAGATCGTGGTTTTTGAATATTTTCAAACTGGTGTTGTATTGACTCTTGTGCAAGCTGGGGTTCTTGTACAAGTCACTGGGTCTCGGTCGATTTTCATAACCGGGATTGGGCGATTCGCTCGGCGGTTTTTCCGGCGACTCGTCCACAAAAGGGATGTCGTCTTTATTGAGCACATTGTTGGAGGTGGATTTTTCTTTGAGTTTTTGGTCGATTAGTTTCGTCATGGTGCTGAGGAGGGATTCTGAAAACAGGATTAGATTAATAGAGCAATAATGATGAAAAAAATTTGAAACGTGATCGTAACAGGATCTTGGAACTTGGTTTCACTGAGATATGATATTTTTCTTGTTTTGTAACTATCAAGGGAATCAAGACCTTTTGTCCAAATAATTTGATATTGGGTAATGCTTGTCGGATATGGATACCATCAAGTGCAGTGTTAGCAACAGATAAATCAAAATACCTTCCACAACGACAAGGTTAGTTATGCAGTCACGGTAGATTCAAACCGGGAATTGAACAAAATCAAAAGAGCTTTTCAGTGGGCTAAACAATAGAGGAGTACTAAATTTTGTTTTGTTTAGCTATTAAATTTATAAAATATAACACTTCTTCTAGGTAAAACTCCCCTATTCCCAATTTCAAGTACCTCCTAAATTTGTTGTTCCTTGTTCACAATATTCAAAACTCCTCTTCCCTCTTGTCTCCTGTTCAACTATTCCCTATAGTACAAAGTCTTTTCTTTCATAAAATTCGCATTTTTTTAAATTAACAGTAGGATTGATATACAGGGTGATCCGGAAAATGTGGAAAATCTCTCGGATACATGTAGAACATGAGAAAAGATGATAAGTTCATATAATTCTTTCCCAAGAGGCCCTTCCTACGGAAATATGCCCCCCTAAATGCTCGCAAACATCATCAACTTTTTCTTCAAATACGTACCCAACTTTGTAAATTCATTTTTATATAAGTCTCTGCTCCTTGAAAATAGTGATGCATCATTCTTTTCTTTTTTTTGTTATTTTTTTGTACTTTTTTCTGGAGCTTGGAGCGTTTGTATTCAAGTCAAAAGCGACGCGTTCCGAAAGGATCAAAAACTTCATAACTCTTTCCAAAAATGGATGGAGAAAGTTGTTGAAAATAAAAAATTGATGATGGTTGCGAGAATTCAAAACGTCGGATTTCAATTTCGACCATGCTATCTTGAAGATCCGAAAAATTGGCCATGAAAATGTGTCATTCGTTCAAATAAATTCAGGACAAAATAAAAAAGATTTCGAAAAAATTGGTCATTGTCGGATATCTTCGGAAGTCTTTGGAATTTTCCCAGCTCGAAGGGGCATTTTTTTATATTAAAATTGCGCAACTTTTCCTCCATTCAACCGACCTTGTATCTCTTACGGTTTACGAGATCCCCATGCATACACAAGAATCTGTAACACCCTGTATATCTCAATAAAATACTGAAAGTCTTCACATTATCATAGTATAAAAGTGAATTGCGCTAAATTGCGCCAAATACACAATCAACCCTTAACTTGATCTATCTCTTGGTGATATACTTGAATGTGTAGTTTTTTTAAAAGTTATGTAAAATAATTATTCATAATAATCACTTATTCCAATAAATTAGATGTGATTTTTATTGTTTTTTTTCCAATATTCTATTGAGGGGATCAGGGTAGATGGAGACATGTAGAAAACAGCTACTTATCCGTGGTCCTGATGTTTTCAGACGTGAAGTTCAAATTTATATTATTAATTTAGATAAATTTTCGAGAAAAAAAGTAAACTTTCGTTTTTTTTTCCAGAACGGTTTATTTTATTCAAAGCGATCCAGAGAACCTTTTTTTAGTTTGAGGTTCAAACCATCCAAATTTATTTTTTTCTATTCTTTATCATAT
The DNA here is from genome assembly GCA_958502075.1 of Orchestes rusci. Classification (NCBI taxonomy): domain Eukaryota; kingdom Metazoa; phylum Arthropoda; class Insecta; order Coleoptera; family Curculionidae; genus Orchestes; species Orchestes rusci. The sequence goes on along the minus strand of OY293304.1, from coordinate 12,123,151 downwards.
TATATATAAACAAGATAAATGTGATTGTAAATTGTCCATGTTTGGGCAGGTGATAGATTGGTGAGGGTGAAAGGGAAATTCCTTTTTGTGTAATTATTGTTAAAAAAAATTTATATAATATATAATTTAATAATCCTTTCACCCTCACCAATCCAAGATAAATGTGTTTGAACACACTATTTTAACAGTTCCTTAGTAGTGTTGATCATATAAAATTTTCATTAATTTATATCGAGGAGGTATTTGCGAAAACAAAAATTTCCACCTGTGCCCTTTAGGGGGCCATATCTCCGTAGAGAGGGACTTATTATCATCTTTTCTCGTGTTCCACCTGTATCCAAAAGATTTCCCACATTTTCAAGAACACCTTGTATTTGCTATGGCAGAAAATCTCTTGATGAGTTTGTGCCAATCGAATAAATTATCCAATAACAATTTTGTACAGATGAAGGGAAAAACGCGGCAATTCAATAAATGCGTTCATTTAAAATAAAAACAGACTCCTGGTGAGAAATGTAAATAACGTTTAAAAATAGATTGCGCATGCTCCGTTAACAGAAATATTTCTGTCTTTGCAGATTTGAATATTCACGCAAATATGTTGGGTCACATTTTAGAATAGATATTTCAGTAGAAATGTTGACATGATTGTGATCATGTCCCAAGATACAGATTGTCCATTTTTCGAAAAAGTTTAAATAAACAATATTTTTTTTTAATAGTCTTTTGAGCTATGTTCGGTTTTGATGCTCATTTTACTTCTGAGTCGTGTCCTGTACTGAACTTAACAGCATAGGTTTTCTTTTGAAAGATATATTTTCCCATGTAGCACAGAATCTTGGCCAAATACTGATTTTATCTTGGCCCTATATTGATTCATTGTCATCGTTATCACAACCAATTGCCAATATTAATCCAATGTTGTGAATATATTGGCAAATACAATATTGTCGGACAATATAAACCCAATGTTGACTTATCAGATATAGACAATATCAAGGATTATCTATATTGGCTAATATTGGCTATAAAAGTACATTTTTTTCTTGATATTGGCACAATATTGAATGTTTAGATCGCACCAATATGAAAAGACAATGTCACAGCAATATTATCTTTATATTGTTCTACCAATATTATAAATTCATGAATAAATAATATTGGACCAATATAGGAACATCCCCCATTTTCCAATGATTGATTTACTGAAGAATACAATATAACAACAATATTGTTTCGTTTTATTTGGCAATTGCGTTGAAGTTCCTATTAGGAAGCAATATCGTTTGGAAATATTTTTTCATCGCTCTTTTTAATGATGAGTAAGTATGAACAAAATCCCATTTACACATTACGAAGCTGTATCTATATCATTCGCGTAACACTCGTATGGGAACTAGCTCGTCAACATGTTGTTTTGCCTTTGAGATTGGACATAGGAATATTTTAATGTTTTTCAAGTACCTAAGTATACGTAGGTAGGTGCCTAACAGTCAAACAGTGCACAATCCCATATTTTTTTGGACCAGCTAGTATTTCCAAAAATATGTAGGTAGGTATTCCATACCTACTGTTACACGCATTGACTATTGATTGGTTCTGTAATAGACTTCTATCAAGAAACTGTGTTGCCTATAATACCGATAGGAATTAATTTTGAATACCTATGTGGGGAGTTAAACGAAAACTTGTTCCACCGAGTACACATGGAAAATTGTAGGCGACAATTTACTTTTTATAGAAGATACTTTACAACATGGTCAATATAATATTTCCACATAATCCGTTTTAAAAGCTTTGTCCCATATTTTGTCAATGTTTTATATCCTGATTCTTTCATATATTTAGTTTATTCCTAATATCCTGATGCATGATAATTGGCGTTGTTGTCAACTCCTCATATTATCCTCCATTGAGCCTTCTCTTTTAACTACTTTCATAAGACTTATAAGAAGAAACCATATCAGCATATCGCTTTAGAATTAAATCCCTAATTTTTTTCATACTGCACATTTTTAGTATGAGTTAACTCGATCAAATAAAGTTGTTTAAAATATCTGATTACTGGAGATATCCAATCACTCGATCATATTTCTAGCTCTGGAAACACCGGTCTAGAGAAGTGGCGCCACGCGGCCACGTATACGCGAACGTCACACATCATAACCTCCCTTGTTTTGTTTGTTATGCATGCATTTGTACATAAATATGTTTGCTTCTTCGGCTTCCTATTTCCGTGTTTTACACTTGGATAAAAAAAAACATGTTTTACAGTTTTGTCAAAGAGTTATTCTTGGTTTTGTGGTCCAAATAAGATTTTTTAAAGTTCCAAAGACAACTATATAGTTTCCCTCAAGGTGCTGTGCTGTGGATTCAAACTTTTATAATCGAAGTTTTTGCACTGGTAAGTAGGTAGTAGGTACTCTCACTATCACCAAACTTCTTATTTTCGTTCATACATACAATATATATCTTGAAAGTAATGCATGGGTAATATTTAATCAATCAATAAGTACCAAAAGCCCAATGGCGACAAGGTTTTCACACATAGGTAATTGATTCAGGTCAAAAGCTACTTTTTCCTTCCCCCACTTTTTTTTTCAAATCACAATAACCTTTGAAAGTTGGGAAAAAGTAAAAGATGGTTGAGGGGGTTGGTTTGGGTGAGTTGAGTTTTCATTTATAACGAAAGTTTTTTTTTTGTTAATGGATTTAGGTACTAAATGTGTCAAAAGCTTTTCAAAGAGCCCCACAAGAGATTTGAAGATAAATGAGTGGAAGTAAATACCAGGGATTTTAAAAATATATGCCTCTAAGTATCATGAAATAAAGTAGCTTTCTTAACTAGAAACAATATCATACCTATATATCTTCGAAGTAACCCCGAATTACCATAATTGTTGATTTTGTGTATGGGGCAGGTAGGTACTTGACGAATTCGCGAAATTCAAACTAACCCGAACTACCTAAGTTTGTACCAAATTTGAATACTTGATTGTTTTATTATACATTTTGAATTTTTAAGAAACCTCCATGCCTAAAAATAATAGCAATTTTTTTTTAAATTTACTAAGCATCTAATTCTTTTTTCAGGGCAGACAAACTTGCAGCTTCGTAGATTAGATTGTCATGACCAGACAATGATTATCCATTCAATGCGTGTAGAAGACTGGTTTACTTATTTTGTTCCTGAATTATTTTAAACGTTTCATTGTCCATTGATTGTTGTATATACTAAATGTTTATTTTTCTTTGAATTTATACTTTCATTGCATGATGTATAAGCAAACACAGTAAATAGAATATTGTGCCAACATAAGAAAACAAATTATTGGTCCAATGATATATGGATAACATTGGAAGAATATCAGCATTACTGTGTTAGAACAATGTTGATAGTCAAATATAGAGCCAACATCGGTTAATCTATATCGCAGTAATATTACTATTTGTTATTGTAGCAATATTGCACAATGTCAACATTTTTTACTGGGCCAATATCAGTAAATGTTTTTGGGCCAATATATCTTCAATATTGTTCCAATATTGGCGCAATAAATGTGTGCTACTTGGGTTGGATCTAAGAGCACCCTACTATTTTGAAATTAAAGCCAAGCGCATAAAGATGGCACTACCGAATGATCAAAGGGAGGAAATTTATGTAAAATCAAATTAACCTAGTCATTTTCTGAGATCCGATCCCACACATTTATGTATAACTGAGTGTTCGTCGATATCCAAAATACCAAACTCAACAAAATTTTTGATCGTTTCTGTTTCCTATTTTTTTACGCTCCATCAATCCGAAAAAATCAAATTTTATCTGATCTAAAACACGAGGCTCTTTTGAGTTAAGAGTCAATAACTGGAAAATCTTGATGATTTTTGAGTATTGTCGCCGCCAAGAATATTTTATATTCCTACAAAAAGCCAAAGTCTTGTTGATTTCCGAATCCGTCAAAGAAACAACATAGTATAAAATTACTGTATTAATCATTTGCAAATATTGTACTTGAATCAGCGTACATAGTTTTTAAGCATCTTTTCAAAGTTACAAAGGAAACGAGAGCAATATTATGACCGAAAAAGTGTAATTATTGATTTTTGCTCACGGGGGTTGCTGATATGTATGGAAACGGCCGATCATTGGTTAAACTATACGAATTACTGGTAAAAAGTTAAATACAAAAGTCAAAGGGTTTTTAAATATCTATTAGTTGGTCAAGATACTAAAACAAACAAGATATGATCGATTGCTGGACGAAATTAGAACCAAGCCGCGCATGTCGTCACTGCGAGCCCAAAGTGAGATCAGATGTAGAACATCAATACCGTAACCTAGTAACCATTTGCTGCTTGAAATTTGAACTGGCTCACGCATGACATCCCCACGTGACATTGATTGTATAGGTTTGAGGTAGGTCACGTGATGACAACTGAGGGGGATGTGCGAGAGTTATTGTATTATGGCGTGAGTTTATCTTGTTATTTTTAGTATCATGGTAACCCAGTGACCTAGGTAACCTATGAATTTTGAGGTTTGGACCCGCAATGACGTCAGCGAAACCTGCGCGTGTTTGTTTTAGTATCATGTTAGTTGGTAATAACTAGAATTATACAGGATCGGTCATAGAGTCGTGGAACAACAGAGTTGCAATTTTTTAACTGGAACCCCCTGTATATTATTGGATATTTTAATTCTCCCTTGAATTTTGAGCAAAAATTGTGATATACATAATGTTCCTGAATTCAGCCGTTTTTCGAGTTATCGCGTTTTATAAATGACATTGTTACATCTTTGACAAGCTATGAAACACAAACGATTCAAGATGAGAAGAACGGTCTGTACTTTCTAGTCTTAACTTTTCTAAGGACATACAATTCATTCTTTTCAAAAAATGTTAAAATGTGTCGAAAAAGGTTGACAGTTCGTTTTATTCAAATGACAGAATAGCTCTTGAAAAATCAAGACAAGAAAGTGCAGACCGTTTTTCTTTATCTTGAACCGTTTGAGTTTTACAGCATGTAAAAGATGCAAAAAGGTCATTTATTTATAAAACGCGATAACTCGAAAACGGCTGAATTCAGGAACATTATGTATATTACAATTTTTGCTAAAAATTCAAGGCAGAATTAAAATATCTAAAAATATACAGAGGTTTACATTTGAAAAAATCAACTTTGTTGTTCCACGACTTCATGACCGACCCTGTATAATTATAGTTATTAACAACTAATAGATAATTGAAAACCCTTCAACTTTTGTACTACTTTTTCCAGTGATTCGTATAGTTCAACAAATAATTGACCGTTTCCATACATATCAGCAACCCTGTATTTCAACAGAGAGGAACGTTACTGATAAAAGAGAAACAAGAGTTCCAACAATACTTTTTTTAGTTCTAGTAGAGCGTACCTCTTATTGATCAAGAACATTGAGCAGAAAAAAGTAACTCCAAGTAAAAGAGTTTGCGTACTGAGTCTTCTAAAGCCAGGTCACATTTGAAGTTTATTTGTTTCTATTTATTTACATGACTGTCTCAATAGACAAGAAACTGAAAGATCAACATCAAAGTTTGATCAGGATAGCAGAGAAACACATCACACTTTTTCTTAATAAACTTCTGTAAAGATTTTTTTTTATCCAAGAATGATTTTTACGCCGAAGCCTAGACGATCGACAGCATTGTTTTTGGGCTACTTCTCACCAGCAAAAAAAGTTGAACTTTTTACGTCCAATGGTAAAATATCGGTTTTTGGTAGTTCAATCCAGACGTAGCGTTCAAGAGTATATCATCATTCCTTGATTAGAACTTATCATAACTTGGAATATACCAAAAAATTCAGAACCAAATAAGTAAATTGGATTAAACGATTAGTACAACTACACTAAACAGATTAAAACATCAAACATTTAGTAAACATTAGTGAAAACATCAATATGGAAGCAGATAAATCATATCCGATAGATTATGATCCCATTTTTCAACATACTCAAGGCGAAGAAAAATGAAAAATAATTAATGGAAACAGCAAGAAAAATAAGGCGGTGCATGATGAACACTAAAAATGTTAGCTTGAAGAAGCAAAGGAAAAAGATCATCAATTGCTGAAGCTGAAATGATATTGTAGGAGTCATATCTGAGATTGTTGAATTTTACTAGAAATTTTCCTCGATATATTCAAAAACGTCAGATATTAAACTCCTACAAAACAAGACATTTCTAGTTAATGACTTCAGCGGAGCTTTCTACCTTGAATTTTGCATTTTGTTTGAATCGACATTTGATTGGTTTAGAGGCGATTGTATAAGTCACGTGATCTGGGCGGACGTTGAGGAGCCGACGGGGGTCTCACTGACCTCCAGCCGGGTATCTGAGCTATGGTGTGGTTGCCTATATGAAATTTTCTTTTCATAAAACATGAATGTGTTCACTTTGGAAAAAAAACAAAATACTGTCTTCAAGACTCTACAGTGCAAACAAGATGCCCTAAATGGCGGTCAATTATGACAAACTAAGTCAGATATCTACGCATGAGTGGAAATAAAGTATCATGGAAGATAAGAACAAGGTACTCACCATCATCTGTTGTTGTTTTGTTGATCGAATCCAGGGATCCTCTTCTTTGAGTGTCATTCTGAAAATGATAAACACTTTGTAAAATATTTGCAACTAAAACTATTTGCTGAAATACTAAAGCGTTTTGATATTTTAAGCAATTTATACATAATCAGATGCGTTAGGTCCTGTAGTTTCAATCGATTGAAGCTCACTTTAGACAAGCGAAATAATCACCTGGAAATCATTTCTAACCTGGTGAAAACTTCTTTGTTATACCCCTGAGTATATCATAAGGAACAGTGGAGGCCAATGCGAGGGCACGAATTCGAAGAGTAATCTGATGTCATAAAAAAAAATTTTTTGATGCTTACTATTGTCTTTTTGGAGTGTGAAAATGCTATCTTGACATCGGAAACAGTAGGTACTTTTTAGTCAGTCATTGCCAGTCAGACTTAAGTTACCAAAATGCCAAAACAGTTAAATAGCTAATGCGAAGTGAGTGTCATCTTTGATACATTCGGGAGTTTTTGAAAATCTTATTTGGCCCGAATCTAACGTAGTCGGCATGCTGGATAGTGGAGCGAAATCGAAGATCTCAGTCGCTTAATTTCCGAGTTAAAAAACAATGGAGTAAAACCAAACCTGACCAATTGGGGTTCATTGATGTTATGATTGTCTATATGAAATCAGTTTTAACGACATTTTTTGGAGGTCGAGAACTTTTGTATTCCGAAAAAACTCGAAAAGTATCGATATTTCATCAAACATGTTTTTTAGCATATCCATCGCCATATCTCGGAAAAAAGTCGAGCTATCCAGCTATTTTTTTTTAAATCAAATCAGATACAATTTGTTCGAATGATAGAAAAGTCGTAGTTTTTATCTTCAGCAGAGTATTTTTAATTGACCGAGAAAAAAATTATTTATGAAAATTTTTATATACGTGCAGCGTGTAAGTTGAAGCCAATAAATCGAAAAAGTCTTTAGAACAAAAAATGTTCATGTGCGGTTTATAGTTTTTTGGTATTGAATTTTCAACCTTGCGCGCACAGTCCCAGCGAAGTCGAGTTGCGTGGCGTTCTTGGTTTAAGTGCAGCATAACTTGTGATCAAAAGAATTCCCTGCTATGATCAATATCCCTGTTGATAATGTGAAAAAGTATTGTTAACAATATAAAGTTTCCCAGATAAAAGTGACTTCAACGGGATTTCGGAACGGCATGCTGCAGACAGATGCCGTATTGGAATTAAAAATATCCACAGGGGTTATCAAAATATCAAGCAAAAACTAAAAATTGTGTTCATCCAAAAAGTTGAATTATGTCGCCATCTTTTCAACAATTTTGATAGTTTGGTATTAGCGACAACGGCCAATCGAATAACGTTAACAATTTTTTTTCAAGACCTTCTGGTTCTCCTACGTAGCCAACTCTGTTATTTCTTGGGACCGAAATATTGGATTTATACGTTAATAAATAGAGCAAAGAAAGAGCTTTTCAACCATGTATAACAAGCCTATCTTTAGATAAAAGATGTGATGTAAATTCATAAAAAAAACAGTCTTTACCTTAGCAGACTGTGAAGCAAATGCAGAATTATTGAAGGGTTAGCGAAAAAAAGCAAGTAGAAAAATGAGTTTTTTTTTCAAAATTAAGATATTGATTGCATTCGGTGAAGAATGAGCGTAAGCATCTTTAGAAGCTCCTAAGTTGAGAAAAAAGTAGGCTAGTCCGGTGTATAAACGGCGTCAGTTTCACTATAGGAAAAAAAACAAAGTTGTTTATGACTGTGAAACAACTACAAGGCCTAGACAAAATCATTAACGCCATTCGATCAACCGTAGTCGCTTATACAAAACTTCTAAATTTGTATACAAAATGGCGACGATATTTCAATTTTTAGAACAATACAATTTCTAGTTATCGCTCTTAATTTTGAAAACACTATGTAGATATATCCTCATCTGATTAGAGTCGGGATAGCGAAACTTTCTCCACATTTAACTAAATTGATTGTATCTCTTATACCTTCGAATATTGAACCACTAGAAGCATAAACAAACAATATTGTGTGAGTCGAACATGTCAACGTAAACATGGAGGGTAAGGGGAAAAGCAAGCTCCTGGTTTGCCATATTTACTTCCTTGAAATACTTTTCACCAGATTTTCGGTCACCAATGCAATAACAATGACTTGAAGTTCACTATCATCGAATAAATGTATTTCTCTTCATTATTCAAGGGGAGTGTAGCCTTTTTTTCATTGCTATTACTACTTGTCGTTGAATACTAGAACGATTTTTCTTGATCTTTTAATCTAAAAAGTTGATAAGAGGAGTTTTTCTCACAAACGACAACGTTGGGCATCAATCGAGCTATTTGAAATGCGTTGCCATGACGGTTGATGTCATTTTCCAGTTGAAAATAATTCATTTCTGCTCGAGAAAAAGATTTAGTGTGGCAATTATACCAAAAAAGTGCTGTGTTTGTGGAGCTTCTTCACGGACGGTTGGATTGTACAGTTCTTGTCACAAATGGGTCAAAATAGCATCACATGAATATTAACAAAAACAGAATTTTATCGACTCAAACAAACCGCGTACGTTTGGGGTGCTATGCTGGTTCTAGTGGTTCAATGTTCGAAGTTTTATAGCGTCCATAAAATTCAGGCATTTTCGGACCGGAAGGACGGGGTATGTTGTTGGGAACTTCGGTCATTGTCGGTTGAGTTTCGCGCGCTTGGCAGAGTGATCCTTCTTGTTGTTATTTGTTCGGTGGTTATACCCTCCGGTTCATGCGCAGAAAGAGAAAAGCGTTCCAACGAACTCGTGACGGTTTACATTTTCCTGACTCATTTTGTTTTTCGACGACCAAATCCTTGTTGGATTCCACTAAAAAGTTCACGATTTGCATAACGCGCCGTAATAGTTTTCTTTACTTTTCCTTCTGCAATATTATAAAACGACGGAAGAAAGAACAACGTAAAGGATTCATCCTTGCGTTGTGACCGCATTACTGGTACTAGTGCACTTTAATAGTGTAGATATCTACTGTGTGCATGAATGCCACAGTAGGATACCCGTCAAGCTACATGTGTGCAAGTTACTAGTGACTATATTTGAACCTGGCTCAAGGATATAGTATGAGTTCAGTGGACAGTCTAGACTAGTACTTCACATACAGGGTGGCCTTTTAAAAAGGAAACAGAGCTCATTTTGGGCGATTCTTGAGGAGAAAAAGTTTCAATAAACATTTGTCGAAAAATGCCTCCCAAGAGAGCTACAAAAAATAGGGCTGTTTCTACCCCTAAACCAACAAGTTCAGCATAACAATCCTCTGATACAAATATCTTAAAATTTAAAGCCCAGAATCTCATTTCGCATCAAAAGTTTATTCAGGGAGCAAGTTTCAATATTTCTGAGTGAGCGGTTTCTAAAATATGAAGAAAAAAAAGTTTATCCCATGTATCACATTCAATGATTATTATATGAACGGTCTTGGAAATATTGAGAAAAAAACTCTTGAGGATTTCTTATAAGGGGCTCAAAGATCATTCGACAAATGTTATGAGAACTTTTTATAAAAAAAATAAGTCAGAAATGATCCTTCGATTTTTTTACCAATGTTATTAGAAAGATTGTACGTAGTACGCAAGTCAGAGTATAAACAAAAATAAATTAGATGAGTGAATTAACACATCTCTATCAACTGGCTCACAATATTTTTCTCGATCAGACTCGACTCGACAAATAATGTTGCATTATTGCGTTCCGACGCTTCAGCGCGCACGAATACGAGATGAGGGTGTTGATAAAAAAAAATCACTGTTGCCAAACGACACATCTCAGGGAAAAAATCCTTACTTCAAAAACTTCTTTAATTCTAATACTTCATTTCCTTCGCTGCATGTATGCAAATATTTCCAAAAATAAAAAAGTGTATCGAAGGGTAAAAATCTCAATACATAAAAAATAAATTTTTGGTTCACATGGTTTTTAAACAAATAAAAATGCGAATTTTGTCCAAATCATTTATATTTCAAGAAGCGCAAGAATGTATTCTTCAATTTGACATAAGAAAAAAAACGCTATCTTTGATAGTTTTGAAGATATGGCAGTGAAAACAAAAAACATGTTTCTTGAATTATTGATTTTTTTCTATCTTTATTTTCCATAATCCATAATACATTATGAAATATTCAACAGGGATAGATCGTCTGTTTCACAACTTGGCAACAACGTAATTGATGATGTTGTCTGTCATTCAAGCCCACAAGTCAGAATCAGAAGAGCTAATTTATGTCATAAACGTCAAACATGTTATATTTACTGCGCATGCTTCCGTCCCGTCAACATAATATGGAAATACAGGTATAAAAAAAGGTTTGACAAGAATCATGCTAGATGATAAGATAATCCGGATCAACTTACCTCACTCTCATATTTAACCTTCTTCATTCCACCATTTGAGTTGACATCCAGACTACTATTATTGATATTCTCCACTGAACTTCCTCGTCTCATGCCAAACCTCTTTACCTCCACGATATCATTGTAACCACCATTGGCAGCACCGGTTTGTGTCACTTTGTTAGCACCATATGAGTACCTATGAAGATTCAATAACCCATGATCGAAAAACCAGATAACGGAATTAACCTGTTGACATCATTGGAATACTGCATAGAATCCATCGAGTTCAGACTATTTCTGTTTCCAGTGGAGGTGGGACGGGTAAAAACGTTAGTAGCTGAGTGCGTTTTTGTCAGAACGTAATCTTGGGGTTTCAGACTGAGACGCTGGTTGGTGTTGACGTTGGTGGCTGAGGAACTTAGACCGGTGCGAGGATCTGAATATAAAGCATTCACATAATATAGAGGAAAGTTGTTGGAGTCCAATACTGGACTATAAAATTTTGCAAAAAACCGTGTTGAGCCGCCTAGATGCAAACCCGACATTTCCAATTTTATAATGTTTGCGGTGAATGTAGAAATATTATTAGTTTGATGATTACGCATCGATTAAAAGCATAAACAACATCCAAAAATGATATTTGACTTACTAAACCTTGATTAAATATTTGCCTGCAATTCAAAACGAGTTATACTCTATCTATCCAAAAATGTACAAAATCAGATATTATTATTATATTATTAGCACCAAGAAGACGATAATAGCTTTGTTCAGCTTCTCTTATTTATTTATTTTTTTTTTTAATTAAAACTTATTTGTTTTCCTACGTTAGTATATTTTCTTCTTACATAAATAGACCTTCAGCAAGTTTTGCGTTTTGTCCATGTCTTAGTAATGACGCTTGTAACGAAGTTACAAAATTTCCGGATTTTGCTACCGTAATTTGAAAAATTTTCAAATTCATTTCCCGTCCCTTATTGATTAATTCATATTTCTACCTAACTCTTTTATTTATCTATCAAAAGATCCCGTATTTTTCCTATAATAATGTTGACCGTGAGATAATTAATAATCAATTAATTAAATTCTGTCCGTAATTTTCCTTCTTAGTTTTTCCCGCGTCAAAACAATTGATTATTTAACCACAAACCAAACGACCGCGACCCATTTCGCGCCTAATTCAAGCAAGCAGTCCCCACTTTTGGTCTGAATTCGGAACGTCGAAAGCGCCGAAAATTTAGTCAGTACGGGTACCGAGAGTAGCAGTACCACGTGGGACCCCGCATCAAGTGCCCGACCCGGCCCGTTGCGAGAACGACGAAACTTACACGTTTCTATTTGAATTTCATCTGCTTCTATTACCACGAGGTGAGACTTTCGGTGATGTGAATTCAGGGAAACATTTTGTCGGGTGGGATATCAGGGGAGTTTTCTTGAAATGGGCTTAAGCTTCACTGACCTATATGGCCTATGAAGCGGGTCTGTTTCCGAAGAAAATTCATATTCTTATATATTTGCTTAAATAATGGGATTTCAGGGGAGTAAATTCTGTCGGGTGGGATATCAGGGGAGTTTTATTGGAAGGGGCTTCAGCTTCACTGACCTGTATGGCCTATGAAGCGGGACTTTTTCTGAGAAAACTCAGGGTTTTTTTTTTGTGTTTCGTTTAGATAACTTAAATAATTGCGTTCAGGGGAACAAACTTTGCCAAATGGGATATCACAGTCAAAATACAGAGAGACTCCTGGAGTTATCGCGCAAACGAGTTCAACATTTTATTTTTCGTGCTTAGACCCGTTTTCATTCTCGTGAAAATAACCCGTTCGCGTCAGTTTTCCCGTTCTTTTTTTTTCTCTACGTCGTATTAAAGCACTGTTTTTTTTTCTGCTCACTATTTCGCCGTGAAGAACCCGACCCGTCGCTTTAAATTGTTTCGTTACACACTGCCGCTTCACGTTCTATTTTTGCCGATATGAGGCTGCCGTAAAGTTGCGAATTATTTAGCTGTACTTTTGATTCTCCGCCGGGGGAGATTAGACTGATTTTTCTGTGTAGATTATTTCCTAAGTGATATTTTTGATTTTCCTTTTTGCTGGTCGAAGATCAGACTATTGTTGATTTTGGTTGTTATTTTTTATTGACTGGGACAAATAGACTGATTGATTTATTTTTATAAACATCGTGTTTTTATTTTAAGAAAGTTCAGTTATCCATTTCAGAGCGGGAATTTGCGGAGTTTTGGAAATAACGAACGCCTGGACTTTCTTCACTGTATAAAAGCTACCCGATAGGCACTGTGGGCCCTCTACCACATAAATCCAGAGGGTGGCGCTCGAGCATTTTTTTTTAACATCAAACGATTTCCTTCATCCCCGTCGGGAATCAAACCCGGAAAATCTCGGGGCTCGTCACACGCTAGTAACAATATATTATACAAGCGAACTTCAAAATATTCATTCTATTTATTATTTCTATTAATTTCTCTGAATTTTGTTGAAAATTCACATTTTTCGAGAAAACATCCGTAAAAATAATATTTTAACCTGTATAGGGGACAAGGGTCATTTAAACGAGAAAGCTAAATTGCGCCTAAACCGTTAAAGATAATATCAAAATGAGCAAAATGGATTCGAATACAGGATGCCCCAGTGCAGTTTGTGAAAATGTTTTTCGAAATACGGGGTGTATCACTTTTGCAGAGCAGGTGTCAACATAGTTTATCTTTAAATATTTGAATTAGCATCTATTCGGGCATCCCAAATCCGTTTAGTTTTTGCAGTTTGCTTTAATCGTTCAAAATGTATTCCACTTTTTCGAAAAATTTATGCGTTTGCAACCATTGATCAAAGATACCATGGAGCACTTCGTTTTTGAGATAACAAGTTGAGACTTTGCCAGTGGTGAATCAACTGCCTTGTGTATCTTATGGTGGCAATGCAGTCGATTCGCTGTATGGTACCACTTTGCTGTGACACTTCAATGTTTGTAAACTTCACAGCATCATAACTTGATTTTTTCAAATAACACCCCCTTTTCACAAACTGCACTGGGGCATCCTGTATGCAAATCCATTTTACTCATTTCGATATCTTTGACGGTTTAGGCGGAATTTAGCTTTCCCGTTCAAATGATTCACCCTGTATAGCAAATCCATAGAAAAATTGTGGAAACTGGTTTTGAATTTATGACAATTGGAAAACTTCAAAATATTTTCAAGATTTCTTTGGATTGAAAGTCCTTAAAGAAACTAGACAACCAATATCCACTATACTTATATGAAATGGAAATGTTGAAAAACTTGGGTATTGTCGAAACTTGTGAAGATAAAAAAAATCACAACAATCCATGAAGAACGGAGATCTAATTGCCTCAAAACATGGCAAGATTTATCAAAATTGGACGATCCTGTAAAAAGTTATGCAGTTTTAAAGAGGCGAAAATTGAGTTTTTTATTTTCTTCCAAGTTTCATAATAATTGTTTTATTTTCTGGGATATCAAGCTGAATAACAAGCAAGAAGAATGAAGAACAGATTGCCGTTAAAATGACCGAAAATTCTTTAGAATCGGTCTAAAAGTCTATGAAAAAAATGCGGGATTTGCACATTATTTTATATATTTTATATTATAACTTTTTTATTTTTTGAGATATCATGAGAAATTTTGCGTTATTTTTCCGTAATATCTTCAACTTTCTTGATTTTTTTTATTGTCAGAAAAACTCGTATCTTAGAGATCTTGAGTAAAAACTTTGGCCTATATATAGAATAAAAATGTTATGATTGGAATTAAGAAAAGATGAAAAAAATAACAGAAATCCATGAAGAAAATAGACTAAATTTCCCACAAAATGTCACAACATTATCATTATTAAATATATAGGGTGATTTATTTATTGGGGCCGAAAATAAACATAAAAGTCTATACAGGGTGTTTCAAAATCAAGTACGAAAATTTTAAGGGCATATTTACCAGCCAAAAATAAAAAAGAATGCTTATAATATACACATAATATTATGTCTTAACTTGCTTTAATTTCGAAATATAGAGTGTCATACGATTTTTATTAATTACTCAAAAACCTTTTAGCTAGATTTGACAAAATTTGGCACGCTTATTTGTCACCATAAAGGTCTTTCTTTTGTGTAATTAGGATTAAATGATTCATTTTAATGGCCCAGAGGGTCATTTAATTGATATATACAATTCAAACCAAGGGACGCCACTGCTTTTTTGAGGTGTTTTTAATTTTTTTAGATAGAGCAATCGTAAATGTTGCTTTTTAATGTATTCAGCTTCGTTTTCAAGATAAAGGTCAAAAACTGTTACCTTGACACCTTGCCGGTGGACCTTATTAAAGCAGATAAACCGTTTTCAATTTTTATCTTGAAAATGAAGGTAGATACAGAAAAAAATTGAAAGGCAAAAAAACTATATTTTTAATTTTTTGACCTAAAAAATTATAAATTCTTCAAAAAGCAGTGGCGTGCCATAATTTTACCTATAAATACCAATTAGATGACTATCTGAGACGCCATTGGAATGAATGATTTTATTTCAATCACACAACAGAAATTATCCACATGACAACAAATAATCGGGCCAAATGTTGTCAAAATCAGCTGAAATGGATTCAAGTAATCAATAAAAAACCATTTTTTTTTTCTAAAAACTTTGACATCCTGTATCTCGAAAACGAAGCAAGTTATGCTTATGAGAAAAACACTTTATTTTGAGCTGGTGAATAATATGCTTTTAAAATCAATCTTCGTACTGAATTCTGAAACACCCTGTATAATGATGAATTTAAGTTGTCAGAACAAGAACTTTGCCCGTTTTTTGTTTTTTTTTTCCTTCCAAGGATTGATTGTTTTTCAAATCCTCAGGATGAGTTTTGCGTCATTCTTTCGCCTTCTTTCTCGAGCTTCATTTTGGACAGTGAGGAAAAAATCATCTCTTCCCCTATATGGGATGAAAATGTAGAAAAATCAGAATATTGTCGGAATTAGTATGGATAAAAAATCACAAAAACTTATGAAGAATGTGGATCAAATTTCCTTCCAAATGTCGCAAGATTCATCTAAGTCAATCCAGTAGTGGGTTTAACCGCTTGAAAAAAATTGAGAAGTTTGAAAATGTAGAAAAATCGAATATCTATTCAACATTGGGACAAAATTTTCAGAAATAAGTGAAAAGTATTTTGCAAATGTGAACCGAAAAAAATCGACCATAGAAACCGATTCGATGAGGATAGGTCACAATTTTTTTATGAATAAAACATACATTTAATTATGTTTGAAAGTTTGAATTGAGCGAAAAATAATTGATCCCAGTTTTCAAAATCGTACGTGAAGAAGAACAGATCGAAAATTAATAATTAAATTATTCTATTAAATTTATCGATTAATAACTTTTGATAATCTTACCAATATTGGTGACAGAAATCTCCGTCATCCTAGGCCTTTGCAGCATTGCTTCGGTTTCTTGACGGAAATTCTCGATCCTTCGGGAAAAATCCGACTGATCAGTCTTGTAGTTGAACCACGGGTGTTTCTCGGTAGTCGGTTTTCCTCTGTCACGTGTCTCAATTTCCATAACTGTTGTTGGAATGGCGTTGGAACTTTTAGAAGTATCCGCTGAGTTTTGTTGAGAAACCTTCAATAAATTATACTTTTGAGCTAATGTACTAGAAGAGTGTAATATGACTATTCTTACCTCTCGTCTATCCATACCACCAGTAATTTGAGGAAAGCTCTTGGGGCTAGTAGGAGTAGTGGGCTCATTTGAATCGTGATTATGAGATCGGCCAGGTTTGCGGATTTTTTTCTGGGCCGCCGAGAAAATCGAGAACAGCAGGGTGTCGTTCTTCTCTTTCTGATTGAAAGCTAAAACAAATTTGCTTAGAAGGGGAAAACTGAGAACAAGCCTTCTCTCTTACCTTCATATTTGCTAATATTATTTAATAAAGCCTGATTGTTCAGCTCAAACTCATCGCAATTGTCTGGAACTGCCAAAGGAACCACCACTGGGACTGATTCATCATCGTTTGTGGGGAAGAACCAATCGGCCTGAAAAAAAAGGTTCAATGATGTTGGTTAGAGTAGGCGAAAGTAGTAGTGATATTAAATTTTTTTTACCCCTTGCATTGCAAACATAACAAGATAAAAGAGATATTTTGAATTGATAAATTATCCAATATCAAATATATCTGTTATTTATTATTGATAAAAATATTTGCCTTTATCAAAAATATTGATGCTAGGTCACTTTGAATAACTTAAGGGGATTCATCCGCTCGGAAAAGCACTGCTAGCAAACATCAGTTGTCATCACGTCAGCCCGCCTGACATGATGAAAACAGACAGTAGCTATTCATCACGCCGGCAATCAAACTAAGTAGACATTACGCCTCAAAAGAGATGTGTACAGATTTTTTTCGAAGACGGTGGCAATTTATTGTGAATTACATGAGACTTTGTGGAAGGTATTACTGATTTCTGTTTAATTATATCAACTAGAGATTGTCAGAAATTATCTCAGAAAGGTTCAATTTAGATAATACACTATCGATTTTTTTTATTTAACGGATTATACGTCTTTCACTAGAGGGCGGAATGTGTTGATTTCTCGTATTTTTTGACCATTGAGATACCGTTTTTTTGCAATAATAGATATTGGGTTGCCTAGTTTGATATCTTACTCACCTAATAAAACTTGAATTGTTCCAAAAGGTGATGTAATAAAAAAAAATGGCACATTCCAGTAAAATTTCAGACCGGATGAATCCCCTTAATAAAGAAAAATACCCTCAGGTTGACAACACTGTATCTCTCTCGCTCTGCTCACTGTTTCCGAATTCGAGCCGACTTTATCCGAACGAGCGTGATGCTCTTATTCACTACCCACCAAATAAAGTGCTCAGCGCGCCTAAAGAAGTTTCCACTTTAAAAACTATTTTGTTAAAAGAACGCGACTTTGGAACTGTTTTAAATTTCCCATCTAGCAAGTGTTCACTCCCCTGAAACGATGATTAAATGAAACCCCAGAAACAAGAAGGAATCTGAGTAAACTATGTGAAACAAGTTTCAACAACCTGTAATCAACTGAAATACAAAAACCAGCACCTAGCGCGGGTAATCGTAACCTTGCTTAGCCTAACTATGCGCTTTGGATACGTTTGGGTAGGAGATTTGATTCTGTAGATTTTGCGTTCAAATCTAAGTGATACGCGACTAGTGAGTTTAGATAATTATTTTTTTTATCAGTGAAAAAACAAGACAGACTGTTTTCGCCAGTAATTAAACAGCCGATTATGACTTGTTACACGGAAAACGTTATTTTAAAGAAAATACGGGATCTTTTGAAAGAAAATGAAGCGGGTAACGGAAAAAAGCGAATTACTTGATAAAAATTGAGAAAATTCTGTATCTTATTGTTCCAAAATTCGAGTTTGTGATTCAGGAACGCTTCGGAACTGACCGAAATTTAAAAGTGTAAGAAGTGATCTCATGTGATCAAAAAATTCAGATTGAAAAAAAAGTATTTTATTTTTATTTCAAAAAAGAACTTGACAAATACACTGGGCGTCATCAACGTCTACATTTTATGATCCAATTTCGAACAAGTTTAAAAGCTGAAAACGTTAGGCTATAAAACTCTTAACACAGGGAGTTACACGATGAAAACACTACAAACACTGAAGCGTTCCAGCTTTTATTGAAATGTATAAAAACAAAAAGTCCCGTTTTGTTTTATGTACAGGGTTATCTATTATTTTTTGATCCCCACCTACAGCAAAAGTTTTTGGCTTTTTCACGTGGTCTATTTTGGTAATAGCGGAAATGAGAATCGTCTTTATAACATCAAAAAAAATGATAAAGTTATATTTTATTAAATGCAACACCTTATATGTATATTAATGGCCAAAATGATAGATCTTTTTTTTTCTAATTCCAAATTTATATGTTGGTATTAAGTTCAGTCGTTGCTGCTATTCAAAAAGTCTCATATTTGCATGAAAAATCATATAAAACCAGAACTACAAAATAGCAGACTATTTTTTGGAAAGTTATGATTTTTTAATTAATTTCTAGATCCTTGAGAATATACGAATAGTTGGTTTCAAATATATACATTATTGATCAAAAATACTCACGTTGGTAATCAAACTCTCCACAATCTTGCACTGATTGGTCATATTCGTAACCATACTCTCCATAGTTTCACTCTCAGGCCTCACAATAGTAGGTCCAAAAACAATAGCTAGATTCTTCGCCTCCATTCGATTATGCTCACAATTGTCTGCCACTTTTCTCAAATGCAACACAACATGTCTCAGTGTATGGTAGTTGTGTTTGGGTAAACTACGCACCAGCTTCCTCAATTCTTCCAATCGCTGTTTGGGGTCTTCAATTTTGTCAGCCTAAAGTAAAGAAAGCATGGACATTGACACTATATATCACTTTGTTGAAGCTTACCTTGATAAACTGAGGATACAAAGCGGACGTAACTAAACTATCGGGCATCTTTCTTAGGAACGACTTCAATAAACTGCTCACAACGTGGAAATCGTTCCATCGCTGGTCATCCAAAGGAACCTCCTCGAAGTTTTTGTTAATTTCGTCCGTTAAGGCCGTGATGGAAGCATTGTTTCCAGGCACACGATAGATGCCTATTATTTTTAAGCCTTTTTCTTCAATTATATCGGTGCATACTTCAACAAATCGAGGTATGTATTGGTTCTGATTGGATGGTATGCACTGTTCGATTGGAATACCAAAAGTAGAACTGAAAGAAAAATACAAATTATGAAGTTCTTTTTATGAAGTGACATTTGGAGGTAACTGTTTACAACTAGAAGTGGATCAGACTGGTTTATAATGGTGGGGTTAACCGACTACTTCTACATGAGCATATTATTTGTTACTTTAAGTAATCAAAGTTTTCAAATAGCAATTTAATCAGCAAAAAGTGCGTTGCTAAGGTTTTATAAGGAAAACAATAGTAACACGTTTTGTATGACATTATGTGTGTTTGTTATGCTCCACTAGTGCACACTTTTCTACACTAAAACACTCAGTGTGGCTTTGTTTGTGAAATGTTTGTCTGTTTTTTAGGATGGAATAGCTTCACTAAACTAGTAAAGATATTCTATCCTGAAAAACAGACAAACATTTCACAAACAAAGCAACACTGAGTGTTGTAGTGTAGAAAAGTGTGCACTAGTGGAGCTTAACAAACACACCTATTGTAGTATTGACAGTCTTGAGCCTTCCGAACATTGAAACTATTTTGTAATCATCACATAGGTACCTATCAATTCTTCTCAATGAATTTATTTTTATTTTATACATCAACATAATACTTCTGTCACTACTTGTATACAATGGAATGTAATTATACAGGGTGTTTATTATTTGAATGCCGATACTTGAGGTCGATAATCCTTGAATGATTTTAAGACAAAAACTTCATATGAACATGGGTCCGCAAAAGCCTAATTTTCAAGATACAGGTTGTTGAAATTTGAAAAAATAATTTTTTTTTTCATAATTACTTTGATACTATTCCAGATATCTTTATGAAATTTGGCACACATCTTATATGCATCAATATGCATTTTGTGATGTACAAACAAATTTAGTATTTTTTCCAGCGGCGTCTGTACGGGTTTTGCACTCAATATTTTTGGAGAAAAAACTTGTAGGAAGCAGTGGTCCTTTCAAAATAAAAAATATTTTTGAAATCTCTATTTGTTTTCGAGCCAATTTGTTCTCTTGATTTTTTTTCGTCCGGCGCATGGTTTTCGCTTAAAAAAATAAAAACTACTCAATTGCATTGACATCCTGCTACGTCTTATTTTTGAATCAGTGGCGTCCTCTCTAACATTCTCATGCATATTGATGCATAGAAGACGTGTTTCAAATTTCAAAAAGATGTGTGGAATAGTATCAAAGTGAGGATAAAAAAAAGTTTTTTTTTTAATTTCAACACCCTGTATCTTAAAACCTTGCGGGCCGATGTCCATATGAACTTTTTGTCCTGAAATCATCCAAGGATTATCACCCTCAAGTATCGGCATTCAATTAATAAACACCCTGTATATTTCTTTTGGAAGTTCAAAGATAATCGTACAGTATGCGTTTCATTTATATAAAAAAATGTATTAGACCTCAAGTGTCCAAATTATTCAATTATTCGAAAAGAATAGCCAGATGACTTTCGAGTAAAAAAGATGAAATGAATTCATTCAATTCAATTTATAAGAGGTCCTCTCAGTGACAATGGATGATTTTCAATTATTGGATAAGATGGCTTTTTTATCAAATCTAGATCTTGGAAATCTACAGAAAAACGGCAGTGATTTATTAATCATGTGATGCGAGAAGTTTCAGAAATCACTCAGGAATTCAGAAACGAATACCACCAGAAAGTGGGAATCAAAACATATTATACAGGGTCCGGAAATAACATTCGAATAATTTAAGAAATGTCTTGATTATCCTTGGCAACAAATTCTAATACATTACAAAGAGTCGTCGCGTCAAATAAAATTATTTTACTCAGTGAGCGCTTTAGCGCATTTGATTTTAAAAATGCTTCAATATTCATTTGAAGAAACCGACATACAATTTATGCATGGTAGAGCCAATTGTTGTGCTCTAGAATCGCGTAGACTATATCACGAAGTCTTTCCAAATCATCGACTACCTTGTGATAAATTGTCCCGTACAATATACATCGAAGATTAAGAAAAATAATGGTACTTTCCCACAAAATAAGATTGATTATGGAGGAAAGCGTACCTCACAGACTGTGGACATGGAATAAAGGGTTCTTCAAGCTATTGAAGTGAA
The DNA here is from genome assembly GCA_958502075.1 of Orchestes rusci. Classification (NCBI taxonomy): domain Eukaryota; kingdom Metazoa; phylum Arthropoda; class Insecta; order Coleoptera; family Curculionidae; genus Orchestes; species Orchestes rusci. The sequence goes on along the minus strand of OY293304.1, from coordinate 12,101,324 downwards.
TCCTCATATCGGTACCAGAAGAATGTCTTTACTGGAAAATATTCCTGAAAGCACTGTTTTGGAGATTTTGTATGAACAACTTCTTTATCCATATCATTTACAAAGAGTTATCAAGCATTGAAAGATCAAGTCTTACAACCTGGAGTAAAATTTTGTCAATGGATGCAGACAAAATATCATCAGGATCGATTCTTTTTGGATAAAGTGTGGTTCACAGACGAAGCAGGATTTACGCGCGAAGGTGTTACTGATTTTGATAACAATCATGTATCGGCCGACGAAATGCCCCATGAAATTTTTGAAAATCAATTTCAAGATAGGTTTTCCATTAACCTTTGGGAAGGTTTTTTGGGATATAGAGTTATTGTTATGCCTCAGCGCTTAAACGAACCATCATATTTAAATTTTTTGCATGATGGTGTCATAGTTCGTGATTATTTGAATACACAACTAATGTAGAGCGATGGGTGGATCCATTTCGTGGCCACCTCGTTCGCCTGATTTGAACCCGCTGAACCATATCTTTTGAGGTTATTTAAAGCAATTGGTTTATTCGATTCCTGTGAATAAAATAAACTAGCTTCATCCTGTATCTTGAAAACTATGCATTTCAGGACCGTTGTTTACATATCAAATAAAACGTTTTTTTCTGATGTAGAATCACTCTTTAAATTATTCGACCGTTATTTCCGGAGACCCTGTATAACGGATGTAACAAAAGTCAGATAGATATTGTAATTAATCATAATTACAAATTATATTTATGCCTAAGCCATGTTGGTTTAATTGGAAAGTTAATGACGTAATGATTATAATACGAATCAAAAAAATAATGTCTTGAATAAGTACTCATGATTTTCAAATCATCATCAATTCACCAGTACATTTTTCTTGTGGAAATTTTCCTTGAAATTTTCTAACTATTGCTTGGAAACAAATTATCAGTATTTTAACTTTTATCGATACGTATTAAATCGTTTTCTGAATAGTTTACATTGGATCTCCAAGTTCCTGAGACCAGAAACAGAAAAGAAGATGATCACCGGGTTAACATCTAATGAAAATTGCTTCATCAGTAACATCAGCTTCAGTTTCCACATTCATTCACAAAATTTAAATACATCCATCTGCAATGAGTTCTGGCATAACATGAATTGCAATAAAACGTTTACAATAAATTTCCTTACAAAAGCGTATGAAGGTTGTGTAGTAAACAACCGATTATTCTTGTTGCTTTGCTGTTTGAAAACAGTTTGCCATAGTGACCTCCGGTGCTTTATCCCAAAAATACCACAAAACTCGATATAGGAACCAATAAAGTTCAAGCATTTTCATAGATTGATAATCTCATCAATTTACCGACAATATTAAAAACATACAAGATAAACAAAATCATCCATAATGTGAGATCCATTTAGGAAAATATAATTTTTTTATACACAGTTGATGTTTTTTGGGAATATTCAACGTTCTTAAGGTTTATAGCTTCGGCAAATAATGAACTGAATCCTTTAATAATTTTATTGAAGTGGGTACGTCAAATCAGGATCGTTGAAGAAAAACAATATCTACCTTCGTTAAGTCTACAAACACACAAAACAAATATCAGCTGTATTATCCAGAAATTTTAAAATTTTTAAACGGCGGTCATGTTGGATAGATATCAAATTATTTCCGAGATCCCCATACTTCTACTGAACCATTGTAGCAACCTGTTTGATCCAGCCCATACAATAAAGGAAAATTGATCGAAAACTTTCAAAAACAATACATTATTCTGAAAAAGATTGTGTGGATATTATTACTAATATTTTTAGCTCTTGGCTTTTTGGCGGATTTTCATTGCACTATTGTTTCAAAATTGATTTTACTTAAGCCTTGATCTATGCACTGACAAAAGTCTGGTACAAAAGGAGCACTAGAACGACTTTTTCATAAGAAAAGATGATGATATTTGAATTAATTATCAGTCTCACTAAAAACAACTACTATTAGTAAACAATAATAAATCTAATAATAAAAGGGTGAACGGCTTTTCTACTTACACCTCAGGAGCAGTAGGACTACTGGGCGAACTGGTTCCTTGGTTAAACTTTTTGAACTTATTGGCTACTCGTCCTCTCCAAGTCTTACTTTTCGGACTTGTAGTCACACTACTGTCAGGTTGCGATGACGGTTTTCTTGTTTTACTGACCTGGAATCAAATAAATTATGAAGCTGGACGTAACACAAATTTTAAGAAATGGACTTACAGGTGATTGTCCTGTAGGAGACCTAGTTCTGCCAGCCATGGATGCCTTGCCATTTTTGGTAGATGTTTGAGGAGACAAATGACTGCCTTGTACCTGAATAGTAGTGGATGCAGGATGTGTTTGAGGAACTGCTTGTTGTCTACTTACACTGTGATCCTGCAACAAACAATGCGTCAATCAACAATATCTAAATTCAAACGTGTTTGAGAATACAAACCATCAAGTGATAATAAACTAAAGCTTGTTTAAAAAACTCGTAAACAGATGAAACGTTTATTCGAAGAAAACCTGGAGGTCTTGCAATAAAACAGATTAATTATGTAGAATTAATAAATAGTTTGTCAGCTGATGATGCACTAATACGTCACTTCAACCGGCGTGTACGAAATTTTTTATGGAAACTAGGAACATGGCCAAGAAAGCCATCTATTAGTACCAAACTTTCGCAGAACTAGGACAAATTCCTTTGGAACGCCTTGAACTAGTTTTTAATTATTGTGTTAACTTTATCAAAAACTCATTACCACATCATCAAATTCAGTATATTTTATGATAATCATTGTGAAAAAATTAAAATAAAACATGTGAACATTGATTGTAAAGTTCATAATGTTAACAATAATTAAAAACAAGAAACATACCCAAACAATCATGAAAAAATCCTCCGTATAAATTTCAATATTCTCCGTATTCTTCATTTTGATGAAAATCAAATTCACACACAAAACATTAGTTCACTAATTTTTTTTAATCACTTCACGCCCATGTCACTCGATTCAAGACACTTCACTCTCTGATGCCATATTTCAGATAAGTTAAAGGTAAAGATAACCAGACATATTAACCGAAAAAACAATATCCTTAAACTGAACGTTTTCCGTTATCTGCGAGTGTATGTGTATATTATTGTATGTGGGAGACGTAGAAATTTTCATCTAAAAATACTGCGCTATTACACTTGAGAGTATACGTAATTATTTGAACCTGTGTTCGTTTAAGTAAACAGTCAATAAGTAGTCATAAATGTTTTATCGAAATGCGAAAGGATGTTTAAGAGTAAAGTGATGGGAAAAAGGAATAATAAGTAGTTGAGATTGATTAATAATGAATTTACAAAAATAGCCTATACCATTGAAGAAAATTTTTCAAAAACTATTAACAAGCGATTACTGCCTAATATGCAAACGTCAATCATAACATGAATTAATGCATATTGAAATCCTCCTTCAAATAAAGATAAAATTAATCATGAGATAACAACTGTCATTATCAAATAATATGACAACAATTATTATCATTCAACTTATTTTTGATGAAATAAATTGTGTAAACAGATAACCTAACAAGAAACGAGAAACAATGAAATATTCCAACTATGAATATGAATGGTATATCCATGATCAGCACATACCAGAACATCTCCCAAATCATTCAACACACACACAATAGAAGAAATCACCAATACAAGCCGCATACATAAGCTCATAATCACTCGATCACGATTATTCAAATAATAGTAATTAGACAAATTATGAAAATTATAATTAGTCTTTGTTTATTGTTGATGTTATCAGCCATTGTTAAGTAACAAAGACTTACCAATTCGCCATCAGTACTAACAGCCCCCTGCCCATGAAGAACCTTCTCCCAATCAACAAAATCATCGGCATTTTCAAGCTGGATTAACAATTCTGATCTATAAGGTTTCACTGTGGAGATGCGCATCACATTCTTCTTCTTAGTATAGTCACCAGCAATGCGCACCGCACTATTGCGCATGTCCACTCCCGCAGCCAACGATTGGTCGAGGGACACCTCTGAGGTACCCAACGGGCTCTGCAACAAAATTAACATGTCAAATCCTGCTCAGCGACAAATTAGTCATTATAATACTAATTGAATTGCAATTGTTCGATGAATTTCCTAATAGTGGTTAACATGCTGAATCAATTAACAGGCGAGTCTTGACATTATTACCACTTGAGGAAAGATAGTCGTATGTCACGAGCGGATTCTGGGGCAATGAGAGAGTGATCAGAACAATGTTGTGTTGAGAGATAATGGTGTGGAGAATTTATTGTTTCTTGGGATTTAGCACGTTTACGACCTAGAACTTGGTACATTTGCAGTTGTGAATTATCGATTAAACGAATTTTGAATCTATGTGTTTTTTTTTTAGGAATCTATGATATGAATTTATTGAATTCATCAATTTTGAGTTAGCCAGTGAAGGCTCACTGTAAGCTTCCTCTTTAGACCTCCTCTCTGCTATAAATCGAGAGTAGAAGAGTAACAATAGATAGTGTCTACTATGATAAATTGTACGCGAGCAGTAAATACAACCATGGACGCTGAATTTCTTGAATATGTTATGAAAGTTAGATAAAGTTGGGAGTTGCAACTATGGTGGGATACAAATTTATCTGAATTCTTCCCATTAGTGAGACTCATAACTGACAAGTGTTTGTGTTTATAAATGATTTGTTATTTTCGTCACCTTTATTCAATACACAAAAATAACAAAACAGTTACAGCATGTTTCCTTATATTAGACAAGTATAAAACACAACAGGTAAAACACATATACAGGTAGCATGAAGGCGAATGCGCCTTCACCGGGAATGAAAACCGATCACCACCACGAAAGCAGAGGCCAACGGGCAGATGTTGGCCCCAACAACCCCAACATGTCCTTTAAACAGGAATCTCACTCCTGCGTTGATGCGCGCTTTCATACACATGTCTGACATGGGGAGTGATCACGTGATGTGAAATGGTTGGCAAATGCGGTCAGAAGTTCTTAGTTATACAAGGTGTTACTTAATGGTATGTCATAACTAACCCAAGTTTATATGACCTTTTCGACTTAAATTTTATCCAGGAACTCTCCCTTAAAATTATGACATACCATTAAGTAACACCCTGTATGTCAAAGTTCCACTTTTCATAACTTAAGTTTTCATTTTTGCTATTCAGCAAAACTTTTTGAATCATTTGATGTTGTTGAATTGAATTTCAGAGTTACAGGGTATCACACAACATATTATAGAAGCATTTTTTCACAATTTTTATTATACTCTATTAATGTTTGTATTCATATTTCTATCAAATGCAATATTAATATGTGTACTTTATTATTTAGAAAGATAGATTTGACGAACACATACATTATGATAATGGGAGAGTCCTCAAAAAAAACGGGAAAAATAAAATTATAAAGAGTTTGGAGATGCGAAAAGTGAAAAGATAATGAGGGAAGATTACTGAAAAACTAAAAAAACGACTTATCACACATTTTCCGTACTTGATTGATAAAGGGATAAAAGAGATCACTAGAAAGTGGTCTGGAATAAGAATTTACTAAAAACTTAGTGATGCAACAGTTCCGACTTTTACGGTTTTACTACGATCATAGTTATTAAAAAAAATAAAAATAATAAAAAGTGGAACGGTAAAGTTGATTATTGAAAATAGAAATAAAAGCACATGTTCATCATCAGTAAATCTTCAATAAAAAAAATACCTATGTAAAATGAAACAAAAAAACAAAGGGCATTAAGAGCAATATTTTAAAACTAAAATCCAAATGCAGTATTCATAATAAAATTAAATTTAATCAACGTTAAAACTTGATACTAAAAATTCATATCTGTCCAATTTTTATTTAGAAAAGATAACAGTTGGAGGACCTAGTCTCTATCCGGTGTTATGGACATCACTAATCTATTATCAAGTTTATAAAGGAAAAAAAAAATAATTTTTAATAAATTATTATTTGATCTATTTTTTTTATTGAAGATTGATATTTCCGATAGATTGGTTGGCTAGCACAGCTCGTATACAGGGTGGGGCATGGAAAACTTCCAACCCGGGTTTTCTCAGGATTTATGTGATTGATTGAAAATCGATTGAACTCGTCAATTTTTCATTGTTAGGAGACACATTTTTTAGGTATTTTCAACCCCTACCAATCAACCAAAATATCATTTTGTTATTACATAATTTATTTACTATTGACTATTATACAGTGTGTCCCGAAATTACGTTGAAATATTTGAACAGTATCTACATTGAAAAAAAATTTAGTTTGCTAAAGCAGAATACTTGCGAAAACGCTTTGTTTTCGAGATACAGGTTGTCATAGTTTAATTTCCATTTTTGTTTTATCTAGATAAATCCCATAATACTTCCGATAATTCATCAAAAATCGGTATCCGGCGGATTTTCGACATAAGAAATTTGTTATTATTATGACTCTATCTTTCATGTGGCACCATCTACAAGTATTTTTAATATTTGAAATGATAATAACATTATTTTCACATTGAAATGATACTCTCTGGAAGTTGCTACGAGCAACCGTTTCCGAGATATTCGCACTTAAATTAGCAATCCATGAAATGTGGTTTTCAATGGCAAATTTTGAAATTAACATAGGTGGCTCTGAAAACGACGTTACCATGGCAATTTTGACATTAGTTTCAATGTTCCATGTTTGTTGACAAAAAAAATAAGATGAACAATTCAAAAAACGAAAAAAAAAACAGACAAAAATAAAAAGTCTTGAATTAAATGTATCTAATGTATCTTTTTTTTTAGTAAGAAACATTTTGCATACATTTTCAAATGACTTGAAATTTTATACAGTGTGTCTAGAATAAAATGATGTACATGGGAATATTGGAAACGGTAAGAGATACGGCGTCGCTTGAATGGAAGAAAAGTTGCGTATTTGTATGCCCAAAAATAATCTACTTTTGTTTTATTTTGAATCGATACCGTGATGTAGATACAGGGTGAAAAAGAAAATGTCCATATTCGAAAAACTACAAAATTTTGCTTATTATAAAAGCCAATATTTTCAAATTTACAGGATATGGGTGAGAGGAAATGACGATTCTAAAAACGGCATCAAAAAATGTTGTAGGCCCACGATGTTGCGTCCGGCCGAGGCCAACTTTGGTTTTTCTTATGGAGGCCATATTGAACTTCTCCATTTTCATGGTCCGTATTGAAAATAATTTCCAAAAATATGACTTCCATAAAAAAAACAGACTTGACTTTGTCTGGACGCAACATAGTAGGTCTAGAATTTTTTTGACGCCGTTTTAGAATCGTCGTATCCTCTTACCTATATCCTGGAAATTTGAAAGTGTTGGGTTTTATAACAAGCAAAATATTGTGTTTTTTTCAAAATGAACCTTTTCTTTTTTCACCCTGTATGAACATAACGAAATCGATTCAAAATGAAACAAAGGTAGAATATTTTTGAGCATACAAATACGCAACTTTTCTTCCATTTAAGCAACGTCGTATCTTTTACCGTTTCCAATATCCTCGTATAGTCCCATGTACATCATTTTATTCTGGACACACTGTATACGTATTCTAGACATTATTTGAAAGTCACCAGCGTAAATTGTTTTTCGAAATACCCAAAAATATACTAAATAAATGAAAAAGAAGACGCGAATTTCACTGCATGATCGCAAAAGGGGTGGGGCCATATTACCCTCCCGAGAGAGAGAGAGAGTCATCTCAGTCAATACGTCAGACGAAGATAGATAGTGTATTCTGTGACGTATTGGATGTTGATAGGCGCTCTTTGATCAGTGATTACTACATTATTAGAGGTCGTAGGTTGATTTTTTAAACATCAATGGCATCAGTACTTACTAATCCTTATATTTTTCATATTTCCAAAAAATTTGCAAATTGTCCATTGTCAAAATAACCCTTATAACGCCGTTTTCAACGCCACCTATGTATATTTTAAAAATTTGTCATTGAAAACCACATTGTATAGATTAATTTAAGTGCGAATTTCTCGAAAACGGTTTCTCCAAGCAACTTCCAACAAGAGTATCGTTTTTATTTGAAATGAACGTTATAATATATTTTTATTTACTCCAAACGAATATACAGGGTTTGGCAAAAAAGTTATGACTATTTGAAACATTAAAAAGACTTGTAGATGGCGCCAGATACCAAATAGAGACATAATAATAAAAATTTGAATTTCTTATGCCAAAAACACCCTGAATACCGGTTTTTGTTATATAATCACAATCATAGGAGGATTTATTTAAATGAAACAAAAATAGAAATCAACTTTGACTTCGACTTTGAATCTCGAAAACAAAGCGTTTTGGCAACCAAGTTTATATAGCAAACTAATATTTTTTTCCAGTGTAGAATATAGTGTTCAGCTATTTCAACCTGATTTCGGGACACCCTGTATATTCTTGATCTTTTATCGAGTTATTCACTTCATCTTATTTTTTCTTTGTTCCTTGCATTATAATGGAGGACAGTGGAGAAAATGTTAGAAAATCGTAACAACTGAAAAAAATTGAATTAAAATTGAATTGCCATTTAAATAGTATAGCTTCTATCGTCGCGCCCAATAGACGTGTTCGACTTGAACAAAACTGTTGTAAAAATACAAAAAATGCGAAGTACGAAGAAATCCTTGAAAAATTGAAAAAGAGAACAAGCCAGACAGGCAACAAATCAATTAGGAATAAATCATTGAAAAATGTAAAAATCGAGTGTCTATGGGATAGTCACAAACCGGATGTATGTACCTATATCACCAATGGCACAGAATTTTGTGCCCATGGTACCAGCTATTGGGCACTGATGATAGCTTCAAAAATTACATCAAACTATTGTAACTTGATTATTATTGTACTTGAGAATGGTTCGTCCATTGTTGAGTATCAAGTTCTACTTCCAGGGTTATACATATAAAAAATTTATATTACTCGAAAAAAATGTGTGAAATTTTATGTAATTGTACATGGAATAGAGTTACGGGAAACTAGAATAGGATATGAAACAATCATCATTGTATAATGATTTCAAAGTACAAATCGTGAATTCGTTTTTTACTCGCAAGATTGTATGAATGGATGAATCATAGTGATTACGATCGATGAATTCATTCAACATTAAAAAAATGTGATTTATCGCACTTTGTTCTACTTTTTAATCCTTATTGATTAGATGTATCAGGGACTTTGGAGAACGTAACGGATAATTAAGTTGAAAAGTTAGATTGAAGTTTTTTTCATTCATAATTTCTGAGTAATCAATATATTAGAATTTCGGAACTATTTTTTATTATTGTATTGTATTATTATAAGTTCATTTCAATCGTATTCAAAAAAATATATTTTCCCAATTCTTAACGCTTTTGAACCTTCCAATCTAATTATTTTAAAAATTTGATCAGTTTTAAAATACTTTTACAATATTTTTGCAATTATCAAGATGTTATTTCCTTGTATTAATGAGTAAATTCAATGAAGAAAAGGAAATTTTATCTTATCTGCGTTTTTTATTTATAAAACCACGATTAGCGGTATTGTTATCTCAAATAAGTGTCTGACCAAATCATGAATGATATCGATTCTCATAATAGGATGAAACCAAATAATTTCAATATTTCAATGACAAAATCACTATCTATGACTTTTTGACCGTTATTTTATTCTTTTAATAATTTTCAGATAATGTCGAAGAAAATATTACATTTTTTGATTTTATCGTGAAGACTAAATTTTTTATATAGTAATTCGTGAGATGTTCATTAGAACGTGACCCTTACCCACACACTCAAACTAAAAAATCCGAGAATAAATCACCATCAGTGAAGAATTTGAACTCAACCGCCCCGCTCTAGTTTTCCCTTTCGTTTTGTGTCGCTATATAGACATGAAGAATGTCCATGAGCACGTTCCAGCAATTTTTTTGCGATTTAATCAAGTGCATAGAGCAATACGGAGATGGGCCGGTTTTTCGCTTGACAGCTCTAAAGAGCACCGAATGGTTCGTTTGCGGTAAATGTGCACGCACTTCGTCATTTCATTACAGGTCGGCCTTGCTCTTCGCGTAATTATAAGAGTAAACGTACATGTTTTTCCTTATTTTATTTTTTCCTCTATAAAAGTTGATTTTTCGGTGGGTTGGAACCTATTAGAAATGGTCTGGGGGTTTTAGATTGAAATTCTAATTACCTATGCATTGGCGATGATATTAATTCAATAAATTCAACCAGTTGGTTTTTTCTCACTTCTGATATAGCAGGAAAATATCTATAGCATTTTGAATTAATTGTTTAGCAATTATCGAGTGGTAATAGCAAAGCAATTTTGAATTTCACAGAATACATTTTTACCCAGTTGAAAGTAAAAGTTACTCATTTTTGAAAATCTACATTATTTATTATTCTTGTAAGATTTTTCATATCAAAAATTTCAATGACAGATGACAGTGGATTTTTTATCAGTTCGCATTAAGGCGATTTTTCCATACTATGTTTTTCTCTTTCTAAAAAATTTTATTTCCCATTTAATATTTGCTTTTTCCCATAATAAATATGAATCTATGTATTGTCGAATTATTTCAATACAATGACCAAACTCCAAATGGAATTTTGTTTTGAAAAAAGAGTTTTGTTTCTCCTCTCTTATTTATTTTTGATTTTATTGAAATAAATCGATAGATTCTTGAACATTTACATCATTCTAATTCTTTCTTATAGCTAAAAATGAAAAATGGAGGATGGATCTTCACCTCCCAACATTCAAAATTTTTCCATATCCTCAAATTATTTCAATTTTTTTCATATTCTGTTTGGGAAACTATTCTCATAGGGACATATTTCAATATTCTAATGCTTGAAAGTTTTTTTCTAATTATTGATGTGAATATTTTGAGTTAGTTCAAGACCCTCGTATTGAAAACTTTTTGTGAAATCTAATTTTTTCCTTATTTCAATTTTGTACAGGGTCTTCCTGTATATTTTTGCACCCCCCTGGAGAGTTTATTTGACAAGATATTGAGATAAGGTAAATGAAAAATTGACGTTTTTATGAACTTTGAGAATTGGCAGGCTAAAATTGAAAAAATGTTGATAACTATCAAAAATATTGACAGGTTGATGATTTTTTCTCGGATTTTTCCAAATAGAACACTCTATATATTATTACGTTTTTGGATTCTACGTGAAATTCTAGACAGATTTGATATATCATGTCCCATACCTAAGTATAAGCGTTTTTGAAATATTTGAGTTTTTTTGTCAGAAATGACGCTTGTAGATTCCCATTTGTTTGTAGATTTTTCGTATATGAAAGCCTTCATTGATCAATCTGTATTGGAAAGGGACCTACTTTAGATTTTTTATAATATTTTGATATCTATCATTACAGGGTGGCCCAAAAACAAGATCAAAAATCAAGAAAACTGCCAAAAATCTATTTTTTTCAAATGGAAACTCCCAATTTTTATAATTTACTCTCATTGTGCATTGTAAGTAAGGGTGAGTTTGATTGTCCATTCCAAAAATTCAAATAAAAAAGAGAAATGGATTGTTGGAATGGACAATCTTATACAAACACACCTATATTTTCAATGCCCAATGATATAAGATGAGGTTTTTATTTGAAAACAATGTTTTTTGGCAGTTTTTTTAATTTAATTTTTGATCTTTTGGGCCACCCTGTGATGATAGTCATCAAAATGTTGTATAAAATCCTCGAAAGAAGGTCTCTTTTAACAAGAAATCCAATACAAAACAAACAATAATGGCTTTCTAACACGAAAAATTAAAATATAAATAGGAATCTACAAGCGCCATTTTTGACATACAAACTCATGATGTATCAGATCTGTCTAGAATTTCACGTAGAATCCAAATATCAAATAATAGGGTGTTCCATTTCAAAAAATCATCAACCTGTCAATATTTGACAGTTACCAACATGTTTTGACATGAATTCATAAAAAAACATGAGACTGATGTATTTACCTTATTTTTATATTTTTCCCTATACAACTACTAAGAATTTTCAAAATATTTTTTTTCTTAACAGACTTTAACGAGTTCTGCAAAAAAGTTCTGCTTCTCTAATCTCTCTTTATAGTTGTTTTATAATTATCATTACTTGGTAGGATTTAAAAAAATTGTATCGATGAAATAATTATTGTCTCTTGAAAATGGAAGATTCATGGATCCATGAGTATCAAACATTTTCACAAACCCTTCAAGAAACTTCAATGAAAAATTAAATTTGAAGTTTTACTTACAACTCGGTTCTAGATAGTAAACAATGTTACCAGGAACTATATCTTTACCACTTTTTCGTTTGATCTAAGATAACTAAAAAAACGATTGCAGTTATTTTTTTTAACTTGAAGTATTCTAGACAACGGAGAATATGCAAGTATATTACTAGATATTAGTAACGGATTGACAAATAATGTAGGTGATCAGATAAATGTCAGATAAACTAATTAAATATTCTTAGGTAAACCCCCTAAATCAGAGCAAAATATCGCTTGAAATGTGATGCTTATGATTATTTTAAAAATCGATGCCACATTAATATTTGAACATACCATATGTATTAACTTGAAAGTGAAAAATCTGATAATAAACCAATGCCAGTGAGCAAAACTTTTATAATTTAGAATACGTATCAATGATCACTACTAATTGGAATTGAATTTGATTCTATGTCGCAACACTCGTTCAGAACAAGAATCTCTATCGATAAGTAACCATTCTGCCCTCTCCAACAAGTACAATGACCGAGCAAAAAATCAGCGAGTTACATTGAAATAAACGATTCGAAATTAACCTAGTTGTAAATAAATAATATAAAGAAATACTAGGTAATCGAAGGTCGTCATTCTTGCACAATTGCCAACTTGGTGTTTTTGAACCTAAATTATTTCGCCATCAGATGTCAAAGAAATCAAACTTAAAAATATGCTGGCGACTGACGATAAGTTGATTTGATGAGCACGAGTTGAGAAATATGAAAAAAATTATATTCTTACCCAACTGTTGATCTTTCGGATACACTTTTTGTGTTCTCTCTTGAACACCGACATTTTAACTGCAACTACATTCAAATTATAACTATCGGATAACCATTCAAGTTTCCTTATTTTATAGTTTTGTGGTGGATAATCCAAAATTAGATAATTATCGAACAAAGCAGAATAAGATTTGTTGAATTATGATTTTTCTTGATAATATGATAAGAGACATTGTTTTCCTGGGTCGACAGAAAAGCTGCATAGAATCAGAGGTTCTTAAATTTTTTTCTCTAATTTAGAATTAATTTGAATCGTCAATCCAAAAAAAGGATTACATATTTTCTAAATATTAAACGCGTGTTTTTATTATCATGAAACCACGTTTTGCGGTATTATCCGAAATAGACATCATGATTTGGTCACAAATCATAAATGATATCGATTCTCATAATAGGATGAAGCAGAATGATTTGAATACAATGACAAATTTTATGTACTTTTTAAAACATTTCCATAAGATAATTTTGATGATACATTTAGAAAAGTATTTTTATTTTAAGCCTTTTTCAATGGATTAGCCTTCTGATCATTTTTAAAAAGTGTTAGACCTGTCCTCAACTGTTTGCAAACATATTTCCTTTCCGATTATACAGGGTGTTTCATCAATATTGCAAAAAAAAAATGATAAGTTTCCCCGCCTAGAAAAAAGAAGAAAACGTGCTTCGTTACAGAGCTACATGGTGTTCAAGTTTTATTTTTGTTTGTGTCCGAATAATATTTGAACCCATGTCGATATTTTGATGAAAATTGGTGTTTGGGGACTTCTTGTCATGCGAAATTCGAATTTAATCTTAGTATGGCTCTAACTTGTAGAGGGCGCTACCTACACCTATTTGCCCTGTTATGAACCGCCATAACTTTTTTGCATATTCTTGTATTATATTTTGAAGTAAAAAACAAATTTCTTCATCAATTTTACGCAAAAAAGTATGTCGCTATGTTCAACGACCATTCCTCGAGATATTTTAAATGATGAGTATACGTCATTTTGAACTTATGATAATGCAGAGTGTTCAATTTTTATTGCAAAAAAATTCAAGATGAGTTTCCCTGCTTCAAAATAAAAAAATTTTTAGTAATGATAATTTTTTGGATAAGAGTTGCTGTTTACACTATACACTAGTTGAATTTTAACTTCTTTTCTGCAAATATGAATTAGTCATAAGAAAATATTGAATAACTACAATCAAGTTACCTTCGCCATAATCTCAAAATCACATTTATTCATTATTCCAAAACCAAATATCTCTAGAATGTTTGCCCATAGTGACTTTTAACAAGCAAAGTTTTTTCGCCTAAAAATATGAATAAATCTGTTTTGTTGCTTACAAATGTGAAACAGGGACGTTCAAAAAAGTTATGACTGTTCATAACAGAAATGTAAGTACATGTGGCGCCCTCTATAAGCTAGAGCCATAGTAAGATCAAATTTGACGAAAAACCACCAAACAACAATTTTCATAATAATATCAACATTGGTTTGAATATAATTCAGAAAAAAAAACAAGAATGAAATTTTGACACCCCGCTCGCCGCGGTAACGAAGCATTTCGAGATACATGGATTCTTTTTTCAATTTCAAGGGGAGAAACTCATCCTGAATTTATTCGCAATATTAATGAAACACTCTGTATTATTATACAAGGTGTCCGGACATGATGAGCAAAAAAATCAGTAGGCATTCTAGACCAAAAAAATAAATGCTACCTTTTTCTATAACATTTTTTTCGAAAATTGATCATTAACGGAGTTACAGGGTGTTGAACTTGAATTTTATTTGCAGTTTTTTGGCCATGTCTTTTGCCAAGCTCATAGTATTTTCACAAAATCTCGTATTTGGGGCTTTATCGGGATAAGAGTTTCAGATTTGCCCACCGTTTTTTCGCATTTTGTAGAGGGCGCCACATAGGAACCTATACTTTGACTTGAATGGTCCTAACTTTTTTGTGCTACACTGTATGCGACTTTTGAGTAAATATTTTGATTCTCCCAACATTTTGACATAAAAAAGGTATACTACTTTTGTTTCGATAAATCTAACCGTTTTCGAGAAAAACGCTAAAATAACGTTGCTTGCATGTGATGAATACGCAATTATTTCCACTTATTTTCAACTTTTAACATCGCATGCTTTGTTTTTAATTTTTCACATTTTTTATTATTTTTTTTAATTTCAGAATTTTTGTCATTGACCACCATCAGCGTAACAACAAATTTTTAAAAAATTACCAACTCTCAGGACTAATTTTGTCGAAACTTGTTTCTACGGCAACTATAGCGCATGTTTCCAAAGCATGCTATGTTCAAGGTTGAAAATAAATCAAAATGATTTTGTAATTATCACATACAAGCAAAGTTATTTTAGCGTTTTTCTCGAAAACGGTTCGATTTATCGCAACAAAAGAAGTATTCCTTTTTCATGTCAAAAGGTTGATAGAATAAAAATGTTTGGTCAAAAGTCACATACAGTGTAGCACAAAAAAGTTGGGACCATTTAAATTAAAGTATAGGTTCACATGTGGCACCCTCTACAAAATGCGAAAAAGCGTGGCAAAAGATATTGCAAAAAAACTGCAAATAAAATGCAACTTTAACGCCCTGTAACTCCGTTAATAATCAATTTTCGAAATAATATTATTTTAAGAGGAAGCATTTATTTTTTGTCTAGAAACACTGTGTATAGTGTGGAAAATGGAAACCATTCTATATAACTAATGAATAGGAACGTTTTCGAAAAAACGCTCGGACACGTCGATTGATATTTTTGGCAATACATTTTTTCCAGCTAAAACATTTTATACCGGGTGTATCATATAGCAGTGGCTGATACCAACTTTGAAAATCATTCGTTTATAATGATTATACTTTTCAGTACAGATGAAAACGCAATTCTATCCAATAATTGTATCATAAAATTCCCGAACTTGATGTTACTGATCACTTCTTGAAAAAAATTAAGTTACTTATGTATCAAGTCCTTTACTTTGAAGAGGACATCAATAAATTATCAATTTTGAAGTACAAGATCTTCAAATCCACAGTTGAGTCCACTAAATAATCTCTAAGAATGTGCAAATCTATTGAAGAACTATTCAAAAAAAAAAACAGTTCGGAAAATGTTAAGTTTTCTTAAAAGCATTTTTGAATTAAGTCTGAAATTATCATCATCAATCATTTCGTACTAAAAGTACTAGAACAATCAAAGTTTCAGTACGAAATGTTGTTGCTTTTCAGTTCAAGAAATGAGCATCCTGAGATTATCAACTTTCTCCAAAACCTACATTAAAGTAATCAAATTGTATTTTAGTGTTTCAACTAAGTGGCAAAGTAGTCATTTTGACCAAGATCTTTGATCACTCTGTTGAAAAGTTAAAGTTGAAATTACACTGACAAGACAAATGTTTGAACAAAATGTGTTGGGGATTAACTTCAACACAAAGGACTTAAAAAATTGGTAAGTTTCCTGAATTTTTGGAGTTTCACACCATTTCAATAAAATATCATAAAAACTTGCGAAATTTCAAGAACACTTGAGACATTTTTCATAAAATAATATTTTAAAATATTTGTTTTGAATGTCGATCTTTCTACTGAGATTTGAAAGTTTGCACTCACACTAGAAATAGAAACTCACGAAGTGTCTTTCGAAAATGTAACCATTTACAAAAATGGTTCACAAATCACGGGAGTTTCCAAAAAACAAAAGAATCATAATTTGAGTCGCAACAATGTTTATCAGGAAAATCAAAAATATAATAATTTCCAAAAGATTTGTATCTCTGAAAAAGAACTTCGAATTCTTGCAAAAAAGCGATAAACAAATGCCCTGTAAAATTTGTAATGACTCAGCACTACCCAAGAAGTGTATTTTGGAATGCGGTCTGGTGAGTCTACTGATTTCCGCAGAAAGTGTCATTACTTTCTATGTATTTGTTAAAATAGTAATGATGTGGGTAGAAGAGAATTGAATTTCTTTCACGGAAATCAATAGATTGCACGTAATTGCCAAGAACAAAAAGCGCTTAAAATTATGAAATCAACAACACTTCCCGGTATTCGAAAATATTTAACTATAATAGTAGCGTGCCTTTCCAAATACGCATGCAGGTGTGAAACCAAAATAACTGAACAATTTTCCAAGACAATAGTGCCAAGAAATTCACACGCGGTTTTTCAAAGTGATGACAATGAAGTTCAAATATTTTACGATCAACATTTCCAATAGCTACGCAGTATAGTTAATCCTAGAAAGGCATCATCATGAGTTTCAACGGAAGCAGACGGAAAATGAAAGCTTGCATCCTATGTCATAATTTATATACTAAAAGGGAGCAAATTTTAAATGTAAATTAGATTATACATCATAGATTTGGCTTATTTAAGATCCGACTCTCTCTTTTATGTATGTACATATTTAATAGACGCCGATCAGTCTAGCAAGACGAAGCCGCCTCGGCTAATTGAAATATAGACTTATTTAATGGCCCTGTCGTACATTTGTTACTTTTACTAGTTTTACTATCCAAATGTATTCAAAAGCCAATAAATCTCCTAAATGGGCGCATGCGTCGCTCAGCTCGGACGTCACCAGTGTCAATAATGAGAAAACGAAAGGCTACAATTAATTATAGATAACATTGAGGCTACTATTAAAAATACATTTAATTATTAGGTGCAGCGTTGCAGATTCTGCCAATTATCCGAATCGGTGCAATCAAAACTCTCTCCTGGGCAAATAGACAATTATAGATAGATATCAATGTAGATATGGTCATTTCCGATTATTTGTCTTTGCATATATGCGCGCGGAGATTTTGCACGGTTTAATCAAGTAATGAATCGGATTCTTGATCGGGATCTGGGTCTGTAATTATATGGCATTGTTCTGGTTTCACTTTGATGTGTTGATATTTTTGAGCTTCTCATGTTGAAAGTAGCTCACAAAATCTAGTAATGCCGGGATGCTTCAGGTACTAGACTTTGATAGAATTGAATATAGACAAACCTTTGAGAGAATATGAGTGAGGCTGTTTTTAATAAAAAATCGATTCTTGATGAAACGTTCGATTACTTCAAATGTATTACTTATTATAAAATGTTTAAATGAACTCTCATCTTAGAATCACTCAACAAATCACTTCCTGACAAAAAAATGAAAATCTGTATGTTTGTGTTCCTATATAAAATTTGCAGAGTTATCAGTTTAATCAGGGAATAGTCCAAAGGCATGGTTTTATTGGTCAACTCATAGCTGATTTTGAGAAATTAGGATTTATACTAAAATTTTCGATAAAAAATGACATTCACCATTTTCTTCCATTTATTGATAATAAATATTACAGTAAATTTTTCATTTGAAGTTGATACATGTTCTAATGGTATGTACAAAACATAAAGCCGCGTTCACAGATAATAAATATTAACGTTGTGTGGTGAATGAGAAACGGTAAGTGGAATAGTAATATTGTACTAGTTAAATGTTTGAGAACATAATAACCAAAACTAACCTTTTATTTTATAAAAACTATAGAATCGGAAGTTGGTTATTTTTTTATTAACTCACAGAGAGGTGAGCGGAGTCGCGGGTTTTCGGCTAGAAATTGAATAACACCCTGTAAAGAGCTTAGATTGAGGTATTCACAGGGCTTATTATCAAAACATTCAAAATGAATCAAAATAAATCAATGAACAAAGAACTATTTTCCTCTCACAGCTTATGTAAAAAAAAGCATGAACAAATGGGCTATTTCATTTATTCAAATATATATTTCAATAACATATCGAATGAGAATTTTGAGCATATAATTAGGCGAACATTTTTTCATAGGTATTAAAATGATAGCATGTTAGCTAGCTTCAAAGCAAAACAGGTTTTCGATCGTACATATTTTCAATTCAAATCGTGACTTAAATCATTAAACTATATCAAAATAAAATCAATCAATAGTAAATCAAAATGAAAATACTTCAAGTATAACAAAAAAAAAATCAAATTGCAATAATTATCTTATGAAAAGGACGGATTTACAAGAGCATAACTTTTTGATTCAAATCAACGATTTAAAAAAAAAAAAATACATAAAATCGCGATCAGAATCATTCCTTTAAATGAGTAGACGGCAGTTTCTGGTTTTAAGGAATAAAACGGCCTGTAGCGTAGTGTGTGGATAAATAAAAATAAATGATCCCTTCAACTGTCGAATCAACCTGAGTTGTTCAACTGATTGCATAGAGTGTGGGCCATTTAACTTTGTAAAATTTAAAATGTTATCGTTGCTCTATTTGTATGGGTTTAAATATGATCAGTTTGTTGAATATACCTATTCATAGTGGATAGTGGCTTTCTAAGAGTTTATTGTGTTTTTTCTTAACATTAAGAAAATTTGTTCAGTGTTCATAAGGTTTTTTTCAGTTTTGTTCAATAAAAGAATGGATTGCTTGACAGAAAAAAATGCTTGGATATGTGCAAAATCTTGAAAAAATAAAAAATAAAAGAAGTTTACTTTATCTCAGCTGATGAACAAAATATACAACATTAAAATAATAATTGAGTTTGAAGTTTCAATTACAGATATTGAAAAACCTTATGAAGTAAACTAAATTAAATTATAGATTGAAGTCTTCAAATAGGTGATGAATAAATTCAAATATCAATCAGCGACAACGAAAGTAGCTTAACTCAAAGATATAAACCCAATCATGGCATCACGAATAGTTATCTCAAATCGTTGTTGAAATGATATAATGACTCAAAATTTCGCTTTAAAAAATGAGGGAAATATCAGCTAGTTAACTGAAAAAAGTAAAGTTGAGAAGTGGTTCAAATTTATCGGTTAGTAGAATTTGGAAGTAACCTATTATTGTCAGAAATCCCATCAAAATACTTGTTTTCACTACCTAAGAAGTATTTTTTTTAGTTGTTTACTGATACGGCGACCCGCTGTTGGTCGTGAAAACGGGCAGTTTGGTGACGACCTTACTCCCAGCAAGCTCGTGTTCAAAGCCGCCAAACCGCTAAATTAAGTAATTGTGTGTGACTGTACTGCAACACATAAGTAGATTTATTGATTTCTAACAAACACAAAAACAAACAAACAAAAATCATCAAATAACACATTAATCACACTAGTGTGTTATTTGATGATTTGACTCACACTAGTCACTAGTGAGTTATGGATCATAACTCACGTTCCCGTGGAAAACAAACAAACAATAATCTATTTTGACCAAAATGTGAACATGTCACTGTCTAGTCATTCTGACACTTGACACTGAAACTTATATTTATTAATTATCTCATAAAAAAAGGATTTCGTCCATTTGTTGGATAAAACATTGTATGGCACTCGTGCGTTATGTTTCACAAGTCACTTGAGAATTTACAAATCTTTCTCTCGTGACTTATTTTCACAACGCACTAGTACCATATAACTATCATTTATTTTTGGTCATATTATTTTATTCATTCATATTCAAATACTCTGAAAGAAGACTGGAAAAATAGTAATAAAAGAAGGCAGAACAATAGAAAACAAACTCTTCTGAAGGGCGATAAAAGATTCAATTTACAGGGTGTAATTGAAGTTGGAGTTTTTCTTTTAACAACGGACAGGACTTGATAAAAGAAGCAAATTTCTCGAATAACATTTAACAAAAATAAAAATAAATTTATACACCATATCAAATTCTGTCAAACATCGGATTGGCTTTTTTTTCTTTAATCGAAAACCTTTCCTAATACGAAAAAGAAATCAATAAACCAAATTAACTCCAAAGTAAATGAGTATTTCCAAAATAATATTGATTTTAAGAAAAAGCAGTGACGTATTATTTTTTTATTTAAAAAAATTCAATATAAATTCAGTGGTGAAATGCAACTTTGAGGATTGGAACGTGTAAGGGTATGAATTTTTGTACAAGTAGAGGAAAAAGTGAAAAATAGACAAATTGTATAGGTGAATCACAACACAGGGTTAATAAAGAATAATAAGCATTCTGACAAACTGAGAAAATTAACAAAAACTCAAAAAACCCCCTTAAGGTATAAAAATAAGAATTAGATAAACTTTATCTGTGCGTTGCTGTCAAATTTTAATATCATATATATCACACATGTTGTATCTGAATCAGTCTCTAAATCATGCTGTAGAGATAAATCTCTTACAGGGCGTACCTATCTATAGAAATTCCTCAAATCCACCCATACAACTTTCATCCTTGCAAAATAACAAATTTTATTACTCTAGAATACCGAAAAAGGCAAAATCTCACACCTCGCTAACGCCAAGCAATGTGCCCACAAGAACCGGGCGTAGAAGATAGGCAGATAAAACGGACGTCTTACAAATAAAATTAAGTAACGACCGCCAATAAATGATAAAAGTTGATCGTTTTTTACCATAATTACGAAAGTAAAAGTGCTAGAAGAAAACAATACTAATGGGTTTATGTAGGTTGAAGATGGCTTGTTAGATTGTTTTTTTTCGGATGTGCTAAAAAGAAAGTTGGGCGTTTATAAAAGACATAAATAAAATGATAATCAAAATTTATTGTCAATTGCATTTTTAAATAAAATGTTGGCCAAGCTAATTGGCAGGTGATATAGCATTGGTTGACCTTTCTCTAGTTTCGAAAACAATTAGTCAAAATTTCGGGTCTATTGTTTAAATCCATTTCGACTTTGACCTAGGCATACTTGCCCAAAAATAATTCCACAGTCTGCTGTTTTGCATTTTGATTGTTTATAAAATGCTAATACGTTCAATAAAATAACCTAATCATGCCTTTTAAGATAAAATCACAACCCTTTTCCATCACACTAATTTCACAACTAACGACCAATTTTGGATGGTCCTGCGACCAACAGCGAATTCTAACCAGAATTAAAGAGTTTGGGTTAGAAGCAATTTTTATTCATGAGGCTGAAGTATTATTTTTAAAAGAATGTGGTGGAACCTGAATTGAATTTTGCAGAAGTCCATTATTAGGATGTAGACTTCCAGAAAAATGGGGGTTTCAGATTATGGCCCGCAGGTAATCATTGAGACAGGATATTGAATTGAAAATTGCCAACGTTCGCGACGTACAAGGTGTTGATATACAGGGTGCAGCTTCAGTCAATGCTACTTTTGAAAGGTACTGATACAAAATTTTAAGAAGCCTTATAAAAACTTCATTGATGATTTAATTTCTTCTAAGTAGAAGCAGATTATGTTGTGATTTTTCAAGAATTGATCGGTATTTTGGACATTCATTATATATTTTCTTTGATTTATTGCTCGATTTATTGATTAAAAAAATCATAACAATATGGGGTAAAAAAAATGCAATTGGTGGTGAAATGTTTTATAAGTAATTTTTTTTCTAATTCGTAATTTAATGGAACGAGAATAACCAGAATGTATTGTTTTGACTCAAGTATGTAATCAAATTTATATTAGTTTTTGAGAAGTTATTGAATAATTGATCTATGAAAAACAAATTTTAAGTACTCTCATTAATCACTTTAATGAATGAAAAGCAAAAAACCATACCCAAGATCCTGTGGACCCCCATCGTTTCAGTTTCCTGGGAAAAAAGCCCAACGTCGAAAGATGTAGATTCACATGCAGAGGAATACACGACACCGTTCCTGATTTATTCCGATGAGTCTCGTTCAACATTTGAGGTTGCAACATTGTCAATCCAAATCACTTTTATCAACACCGAATTGCTGCCGACATTTTTTAATATCAATAAAAAACCGAGCAAGTGACGAATGAACCCAACTTGCTTGGTGGTACTATAGCACTGAGGTACTGCGGTCTTCCAAGAATCGTCTATTTCTTGGCGTTTTCAGCGGGGTTGTTTCTAAAAATACACCGAGCCGTGATAACAGGTTTCATAACGAGATTTCCAAGTGCTAAAAGTTAATGAACGTACCCGCAAGGTAGGCGTAGTACCGCGACGCGCGTTCGATGCGGTACTATCTAGTTGAGCTACCAAAGTGGTCATCGTGCCGTACGTGTGCCTACTCCTTCTTGTTCTTGTCAATGGACAAGAACATCTGCTGATGGGTTTTTTCTTCGGTGCATAAGCGCGAATTCGGTTTGGTACCATTTAAATGTCTTGGAACAGATGTCGAAGGCAAAACAGCGGGTCGTACCCCGGCTATTGCGATGGTTGGGATAGGATTTGTAACTGTATCGAACTTGTACAATATGATTTATCGATTGAAATGGCATGATGAGGAACACCGATTGAGAGACTTCGGACCAGAACACTTCCATTTAAAGACATGACTATTAATTGATCAAGTATTCTCAAGTGAATACAACCAAGAAAAAATGTTTATAATATATTCTCATAAATGAGATCCTATTCATGAAATGATATACAGGATGTCATTGAAATGGTGTAAAATTTGAGGGGTGATTTTACTCCTGAAAATAGTAAAAAAAGAAAGTGTGAATTCAAAAAACGGTTTTTAAAGCAATAAGATGATTTAAAAATCATGAGATGTTGATAAATTTATCATTTAATAACTACTTGGTTACTTTTGAAACGCCATAACTTTTATAAATTTATCTTGATTAACCAGTAAGCAACCCATCAGAGCAAACTTCATGCCTTCAATTTTTTTTTCAACAACCATGGCTCTGGGCGATGCCGATGTGGAACAAGAGTAACTTTTTTGTAGGAAAAAGTATGAAATTTTCAAAAAATTAACCCACGCTGCAAAAAAAATAATCTCAAAAAAGTTATTCACAAAGCAGCACCCTACCCTTGCAAAAACTACCCTTTCCGATTTTCTAAATAATCTTTCAGTATCACCATTTGATAAAAAAAACCGTTTTTTAAATACTTATAAGAACTTTTTTTACTATTTATAGAAGTACCTACATCTTCATTTCGATGACAACCTGTATTTAGGTTGAACAAATAAATCCAGATTGATGAAGATAAATTAGCAAATCATCAAATTATTGAGATCTTCCAAGTAAAAATAGCTTGAATAAAAGGTGGGTAAGATCATATCTGACACTTTCCTTGAATGCAGTGAGTGGTTTAGTGACTGGCCGAGTTTCAAGAAGAAGGCGAAGTAGTAGGGAAGCAGTCAATGATAAGGTTGGGCAGTTAGATGCTCAGTTTACTGATCGTCAAGCTTTCGGGAGACATTAACCATTTACTCCCTTCATCAGGACAACTAGTAGTAATATAAGGGTAATAGTACCATCACAAAATAGAATATAGAGGGCACTAGCCAAATTGTGAGTAAAAATATGAGTGATAAGTGCTTTTTGTTTTACTCACAATTTGGTAAGTGTCCTCTATATTTTATTTTGTGATGGTACTATTACCCTTATATTACTACTAGTTGTCCTGATGAAGGGAGGAAATGTCTCCCGAAAGCTTGACGATCAATAAACTGAGCATCTAACTGCCCAACCTTATCATTGACTGCTTCCCTACTACTTCGCCTTCTACTTTCCTTGAAGGCAAATTGTATTAATTTAATAGGCCAAAGTGTCACGAAGAGTGATTTTAATCTTGTTGCCAATTATGGCACGTCAAATTAAAAAAAGGCTTCACTGAAAAAAAAAAAAAACAAGTTCAGCAAGGAAAGTTTTGAGATCAGATTTCAAAGATAAAATTTATAATTTATAATTATTTTAATGTTTTTGTTTCAAAATTTAGACTTTCGGTGAAAACTGATAGAGCTGCCGCATTCTTGAAAATCTAATTACTCAAATGTTATTACAAGACAATTTGCACATTTTTTGGAAAGATGATTAATTCAAGAATCAGTAAGTACTGATGCCATTGATGTTTTAAAAATCAACCTACAACCTCTAATAATGTAGTTATAACCGATCAGAATACACTATCTATCTCCGTCTGGCGTATTGACTGTAATAGCTCTCTCTCTCTCTCGAGAAAGGGGAAGTATATTTTTGGATATTTTGGTTAAATTTTTTCGCTGATGACTTCCTAATATTGTGTAGAATACGTATAAATTTTAAAGTCATTTGAAAATTTATGCAAATTGTCCATTGCAAAATTTATATAGTTTTTAAAGTGTCATCAAAAGAAAACCTGAGTTTCTCAAAAATCTTTTATATCCCAAAATTCCGATATACTTTATGCGGCATATAATTTTTTGATAAAAAACACAGTTTCCAATTGGAATGCAGATTACTGATGATTTTTTTTAATCGAGAATATATTTTGGAGTTTTCATTAATTATTTTGATTTCGCCACAGATCAAATCCGATAATGGTTTTCCAACTGCTTCCAAAATTTTTGGTAAAAATGTTTTTGACTAAAATGAAAAATATTAATTCACAAATTCGTATCTTTTAAATGTTTAATTTTTTATTCAAAATTGAGATTTCCAATCCACAAATACAGTGTGTTTCAGAATTTAGTAGGGAATTTATTATTTTTTTTTAATCAGAAAATAGTTTTCCAGTTCCTTGTTCAAGTGATAATTTGAAGACGTATTTCTATGTAAATCTATTTAGATAATTCACAACTCTTCAAATAAGTAACCTCTCCTCCAATATCTGTCATTTGGAAAATAAAGTTAATTTATCTTTTTACAAACGAAGCTTCAAATCATAGAAGTTTATAATATGAACTTTTCTTATTATTTTTGGAGATTTTACTCCCTGTTAAATTAAATTTTCTGGATTAAATTCTGAAACACTATATGTAAGTGAAGCTAGATTTTTTTTTTATAAAAGTGAGAAGAAAACTTTTTAAGAAAAAAGAGTCGTTCTCCCTGAGATTTTTTTATCTAAAATTTCTCACATTTTGTCAATGTAATTGATCAATACATCAAAACAAAATTACTCGCAATCAGTTTTGGAATGACTAAAAAATATATATATATATTTTTTTATAAAACACTCATCAAACTCATAAAAGCTTTAAAAAATAATACAAATCTTGAATTCAATGTAAACGCAAAAGTGGTTATGATAAAAGGAATGAAAAGGAAAAATTAAAGTTTACAAATAAAAGTTCAAAAGTATACAAAAAACGAGACCTATAGTGATCCATGCTTTTTTTTTTTCAATTGCAAGATTTGTTGTAGAATAACCGGTTAAATGATGTGTTTTTTTTTATTCCGTTCAATGTGTGATTTTTCCAAAATATATCCAAACTCAATAAATACAGGGTGTCCCCTTAAAATGGATACAATTACATTTCTCAGTTGTTTCTTGAACGATTTCGGCCATAAGACTCACGGGTATGAAGTATGATAACCCACGGGCGTACTTTTTAAAGGAGATTAAATATATTTTTTTCAAGAGTAAACTTCGTTTGGACCGAAAATGAACGATATCGTTCAAGGATCATCTAAGATATTGACCCTGTATAGATATACTGAGCATGTCTGTATCATTTATTTATATTCACTGTTGACTGTATAGCTTCTATGCTAAATAAAGGATATTATTATGATGTGACGTTTATAATTCAGCAATTCTAGAACATTTCAAAGCGTTATATCTCCGTTAATTCTCGAGATTTTTTTCTATGTACTATCGAATCCAGCAATAAAAAAAAAGTTTCCTATTGGGAAATAATGATCCCGTTAGTAGCCAAAAATAAATGATAGTCCTCATAGATTTATAACAGATGTCGGGTACACTTCTTAAGGTTCCCCGTTGATGCAAGAGCAAGAGCATAACGGTACTCAAGCCACTCAATTAGATCACACGCTTTTCTCGACAAAGTAAATTCAAGGTAAAAGCTGATCTCAATTTAAATTATATTATCCGGATCATTAATTTTACATAGTGAACAATCGTTTCCTAGGGATTGATTTTATGCGTCTTTTTTATAAATAGAATTCACTACTCACCACGAGGAAGTCATTTTCAGTAACTGTTAAGGAACGTACCTGAAACAAATATCACAAATCAGTACCTATATTTTTGATAAACATCTGAAATTATGAATACCTCTATAAATATGTACTTTGAACTTTCCTTCAGCCTTGCTATCTCCTATCCTACATTAACAACGCATATTTTTCAACGATAAACAATAACAATTATTTGTTCAAATCAATCGAAACGTAGAAATGCTTGGAATATTTACCACCTCGCTAAATTGGTGGTATGTGTGGTATATACCAAACCCAGACGATAATTCTAATTTCAATTAGTTTTTAGCAGGTCATAAATCATATGGAATTGATAATAGTATGCAAGAGATGATGAAAAATATGATTATTTATTAGTCTGTGGCGTGGAAACTCGATTTTAGATATTTTTTCCACATGGCAGAAGTTAACGAACGGATCTGTTTTATTTTTTATCGATTCGATTTAGAAAAAAAAAATGTATTCTTCTTGCGATTCGATTGACGATTAAAGTAGCCTTGAGGGCTACATTTTTGGCCATCACGATTTGAGAAGTTAAAATTGATCAGCAATTGTTCTGCCAAAACGCACATATTCATGAGATTATCAAAAGAATGTTGAGCAAAACACAAGAGTTTTGAAATAAGGGCAAGTGAATAAGAAAGGTGCTCTACAGAACAGCAAAAGGAAATTGGCAGCTGGCTGGTGCCAAAGTGCTTAATTATATTTTTCAACACAGTTCTTCTTGGAGAAAATTAAAAAGACATGAACATGATATTCATGTCCATTTTGATCCTGTTGACGTGAAGTTGAGACACGAAAGCAAAGCTGCATGTTTGTAATATGCTTCAGTTTGTCTACTAATCCTAAGTCCAAATATAACACAACACTAGTAACACCTACTGATGAAGGCGAATGCGCCTCCACCGGGAGTAAAAACCAGACACTACCACGACCACGACAGCAGAAGCCAGCGGGCAGATGGCCCCAACAACCCCAACATGCTGTTTAGAAAAGGTGAGTCGTGTTTCTCCTACGTTGATGAACGCTTTCAGACACATGGCTAATATGAGGAATAATAACGGGAAGTGCTTTAAACAATGAAGTGGTTGATTAAGGCGGTCATAATATGTCAAAAATAGTCCTAAAAATCTCACTTAATACACACTTATCTAAACCGAAACGTTGTCCTTAGAGTCAAAAGTTGTACTTCAAAAATAAAAAACAATTAATTTTTTCTGCCATGCTATCAATGAAATGGCAATTTGCCCTGCTTATCACAGCGGTCACCATTCTTTGGTTAAATTTACAATTCAATGAATGTCATCAATATTTTCCTTGTTTTCATGGTAGATTGCCAGTCTAAATGGGTTTATGTGCGACATTGGTTGAGTGTCTGGGTATTAGTAATTTGTTGATTGTTCGATCAGACATTTATTCAACGTAATCTTACACTTTTGGAATCAGGGGGCAATGTCGTGTAATTCGGCGATTGGCGTTCACCTTGGCAAGTTGAGGGTACCGCGTAGGTAGACATTTTAAGACAACGGCGCACAAACATCACATGAAAGTGCGCGGAGTGTTTGGCTTGTTCAGAGGGTTTGTTGCAAGTGAAGATGCACTTCATACTATTCAACTCTTTTTTTTTTAATGATACTTGTTAAAACTAGCATCAAATTACTATTGTTACTTCTACAAATCGAAGAAGGTACTTTAACACTCAAGGAGATAATATGTTAGGACTCCTTCAATGTTGAATCTATCGTTTTCATTTTATCACTGTTACCCGAGGATTCGATCAATGATAGGTATATCTTTGATCATATTATGAACAGTTATGATTAGCTCATTCCTGATGACGATTAAACATAACATTGGTCGAAACGTCGTGGAACAATGATATAATCAAGACGATGCAAGTTCAATTAGTTTGAAGCTAAGATTTGGCTTATGTATTAAGAGAAGGGACGCTGTATAGAATGCTCAGCGATATATCCAGATTTCATGCCCCTTGACCTTTTTATAAGGACATCAAAATACAGTTGGTTATGTGTAGCTAAACATCAGTGTATTCGTCATACACGGTGGCTCATCTTGAACATTCCGGCATTGATTTTGGCCATTTAATGTCATATGAAAATAGAACACTCAGACACGTCAACTTTGTTTTTGAGGAGGACACTTATTAGGCATAAGCAACCCCTAAAATCTGAGATGAAATGGGGGTGGTGTGATTGATACCTTATTTCACTGCGACCCTGATTACAACTGCCGAGTTTCAAGCCTCTGCTGTCCTGTTTGACGTCAAAAAGTGGGTGGAGCTTATATTTTTTTCAACCAATTCGTATCCTATGTTAAAATTCCATAAGAAAATGTTTCTTGAGTATTTTTGAATTTGTTGGAAGCAAATAAGACTTCTAGCAGCGATATATGGTTAGACGAGAGTGATATTTACTGAAATCATATAAGTTTTGGACAAGGTGAGTTGATTTTAGTGTATAATTGATGCATAGAAACATGTTGAGGTTATATTTGAATGCTTTTTCCCAGAGTAGACTGAATAAAATGGATTTTATTTTAACCTTTCTAGTATTAATGATTTATTTAAAAACGACAATAAGACTATCAAAATCTCAGACGTCATGATTTTCGAATTTATACAAAAAGAACAAAACAATCTGTTCCATAAGCTATCAAAATCCCAAAAGAAAATGTTTCTTGAGTATTTTTGAATTTGTTGGAAGCAAATAAGACTTCTAGCAGCGATATTTGGTTAGACGAGAGTGATATTCACTAAAATCATATAAGTTTTGGACAAGGTAAGTTGATTTTAGTGTATAATTGATGCTTGGGAACATTTTGAGGTTATATTTGTATGTTTTTCCCAGAGAATACTGAAGTAAATGGCTTCTATTTTAACCATTCTAGTATTGATGATTTCCTTAAAAACAACAATAAGACTATCAAAACCTCAGACGTCATGATTTTCGAATTTACATAACAAAAACAAAACAATCTGTTCCATAACCTCAGAAAAAGGCTTCATGTCTTTGTCGTTTTCAAATGCAGCATTAATACCTGATAGCTTGAGAACATGTTTCAAAGCTCCTTAAAAAAGGCTAAAGAAAAGGCGATAAAATTGAGAAGAATGCAAACAGGATAACCTCAAAATGTTTCCAAGCATTAATTATACACTATAATCAACTAACCTCGTCAAAAACTTATAATATTTCATTTGATATCACTCTCGTCTAACCTAATAGCACGTTTAGAAGTCTTATTGGCTTCTAAGAAACGCAAAAACACTCAAGAAAAAAAATCATCTGTATTTTAACATAAGACGAATTTGTTTGGAAAAAATATAATTATATAAATTAAAAAATATTACTATTGCTCAATTCTTTTGACGAGGAATTATTCCAAAATTCACATGTCAGAGCGAGAGAGAAAACCTGTGATTTTTGTGCTCCACCTTGTATAATATTTATGTTATCACAAGCCAGATCAAAATTATTTTTTTCCAATTCTTGAATTGTCAGTTTCCGTTCAAAACACCTTATCCTCTAGTAGATGAGATATTATCCTTCTTGTAGTCTACTAGCTATTCATGAATTCCAAATGACGAAATCGATTTCCATTACGCGATTATACCATTTACATCGTTATACCAAATCAATAATAATTGAAACCTGTAAATCGCCTTACCAAATTCGTATATCGGGACCGGTCGGACCGTTACGTCTTTCATATATTATTGTTCAATACATTTATATAATTTGAATAGTATTAATACGGCATACATGAGGCGCAATATCTGTATTAGTTTGCATAGTAATTTGGTATTCACTCACATTATTAATTCTCCCGGTGACCCACGATGAGTCGAGGAATGCAATGACAGTCATCATTGTCCGTCCACATGCATGTCGATTTTTTCAAGTAATTTATTAATTAATGTGAAATACATCATCAGCATATTGCTAATTTATGTAGATGTGTGAGCTGAGGATTAATGAATTAAAAGCATGTTTGTTGACAAATAATAACTTGAAAGGTAAGGATTAGAGTTTATTTGTTTATTTGTCTAACAGGAAGTAAAAATTATTGATGTATTCCTAATTAGTGATACATCAGATAGTAACGCAAAGTGTGAGTCAATTTCATTGAAAAATTTGCAAATTAACGCGACAATACAATCATCGTCAAGTTATTTTGCTGCGATCATATTTGGAACATATTATAAATAATATACCAAGACCGACTTTTATATCACTGCGCACCTTGACATGAATGCATTTTCCATAAAAAAGTGAGGATGTGAGATTTTTTTTACAATGCTATCAATCAGAGGCATAATTTAAAAGGTTGCACCGACACGCAGACTGGCTCATTAGTCGTTTTTGGTGGAATAATTTGAATATATCCTTCTATGTGGTGGAGATAGTTTTAAGTGCAGTACGATACTACAATGCTTTTCTTTTATATTGATAAAAAATTTCTTTTTTTTTCACATTTTTGAATTTTAACACACTGTAT
Organism: Orchestes rusci; assembly: GCA_958502075.1. Taxonomy (NCBI): domain Eukaryota; kingdom Metazoa; phylum Arthropoda; class Insecta; order Coleoptera; family Curculionidae; genus Orchestes; species Orchestes rusci. The sequence continues at coordinate 12,069,787 of OY293304.1, read as the reverse complement.
CTTGAAAACAGGGCTCTTCCGGACTATGTCCATAGGAACTTTTTGACTTAAAATTATCCGTGGATTATCACTCTTAAGTATTGGCACTCAATTGATAAACACCCTGTAGTTTACGGCGTAATTATTGAGATTTTTACAGGTGTGGATTGCGAATTTGATTTGGGTCTATTGGCAGAGGATAGGTGATTTTTGTTGTGCTATTTTGGACTTGAGTTATTTTATAAAAAATCCATTCAAATCGCTTCAAAATATTTAAAACTACAGTAAGATTATACATTTTTTAGTTTTATTTTCACCATCAATTCATTCAGTTTCTTTATTCAATAAGCGTCTTCTAGGTAATGGATTAAACTCCAAGAGGTGATAGAGGAGGTCATTTCAAATCCGAAAGTTGTTTCAAAATACAAGGTTTTTCATTATTAAAAAGAGCTATGGCTGAACATATCAGTAAAAATAAGTTTTGATGGCGCCCTCTAAAAGTTAATATCCCATGACAAAAAAAAACGAATACCAATTTGCATAATTTATCCACATCAAAAATTACTTGGAATATATAGAAATAAATAATAATAATATTTAAACACCCTGTAGCTCTGCAACGAAGCATTTGCACTTGTTCATTTGAGATTTTCTTATAATTTTTATACAGGGGAACTGATCCCAATTTTTTTCGATTTATTTGTGAAACCCCCTGTATATTCCGATTCCGTATGTATAGTTTTCTAGTTATTTTATTTTCTCTTACTTTTTCAATAAACCTTGTTTTATTGCCTTATTAGGGTGTCTCTGAAAGGTGCGGATAAATCTCCACCATATACCCCTGCCCTGAGGTCAAAATATGTCCATTCACCGCAATTTAACTTAGTTCAAAATTGCACCGTTTCCGAGATACAGGGTGGTCAAGTTTAAAATTAAAAATTGATAATTTTTCAACCTATTCTGATGTGTAGACTATGAACAATCAAATAATTGAATACATACCTTTTCGTGACATTCGCGTAAATTAGGATTTTTTTGGTGTGGCATGGAAACTGGTCTGGAGAATATTCTTCTTTAATGAAAGATGAAAAGAAGGACAATGGAAAAATAGTTATGACCATTTTAAACCACAAAATGTGCAGTGTAGGGCGTCCTCTAGCGGCCACAGAAAAACTGACTCCATAATCGAGTTTCTCATACCCGTATAGCAATTTTCAAAGCAATATGTGAAAAAGTGTCAAAAATAATGAGAAAAATAGATTTTTCATTTTAAACTTGACCACCCTATAATTCGGAAACGGTGCAATTTTGGAATGAGATGAATTGCGGTGAATCGACATATTTTGAACTCAGGAGTTTATGGTAGAGTTTTTTCAGCACCTTTCAGAGACACCCTGTATAAAAAACTTATGGAAATTTTGGTTGATTTTTAATTGAAATAATAGGCAGCTTTAATTGCAGTATGTAAACAAAAACCTCAAGTCGTAGGTACATGAAAACAGAATCTCAATTTTATTGTCGTTTTTTTTTCAAAAGATTAGAATAAGTTCATAGTTCAAAATGCATGTAAATCAAGGAAAAACAACTCTGAGTTTCGAATTCGACTTATGTGACACCCTGTATAATGAATTTTCAAGGACATGAGGATTTATATCATATAAATTATTGACTCATCCTTTTTGTTGAAGATTAAATTGAAGCTGAATAATAAATGATTCTTACACAATGATACTTGAACACCTACACATTATGTTCACCGTTGTATACAGCGCCATGTATAGAGAAGTTTAAATCATTTTTCCTCAATGGTTAAATCTTATTTTTATAGCTTAATAATAATTTCCGTGGACACACAGATAAAATATATAAATATATGAAATAAATTTGAAATGAAAAAAAAAAAAAATGGGACAGTCAGCCCCGCGAACGAAATTTGTTTTTTTTTCGCGCAGTGACGCAGTTTCCATGTTCATCATAATAATATGCAGACCGTAGCTTTTTATGGTTGTTATAGTCTCATAAGAAGTATAAGGTCTGTTGAGGAACGTAGATTTTATTGATATTATTTTTGTTTTTGCCGCAGAAGACGACACAGTAAAATGCACGTTGTTTAGTTTTATTAAATTTTGCAATTATGAAGTTAGCGTTTGGTTTTGTGACTTGTTCTGACGTTTAAATAAATTTTATTTAATTATTGAGGAAAAGAATATTTCAAAAGATTTACCACGTTTTCCAACATAAAAGTTGATTTTTCTCGAAAACGGTCGACTTTTGAGCTTATGACCAGGATTATTTTTTTGTGTAGAAACCATTGGCGGTTCAAATGGGCGTATGAAAACAGTACATTTTCCAGTAGCGTAGAAGTTGGGGAAAAAAAAAATCCTCCAAAACCTTCACCAATTATGACAGAAAAAAAATGTTCCACACCTGTACGATGAACGGTTCCGGAGATATTTGTAAAAAACGTTTTCTTCCAATGTCTACACCCTGTATCTCGGAAAATGAGCATTTTAGAGGACAAATTGATAAGAACTTTTTTTCATATTTTTGGACGAGATATCACTTCCTGAAGTCCTGCGCATATGTATATTATGAAATACCCTGTATAACGGAAAATATGCATTTCATTGATAAATGACTTATCGGAGCTCTGCGTTGGTAAAGTATTATTATCGTCATGAAATATCACTTTATCATCATCATCAATCAGAATGGCGAATAAATACTCAAGTTAAATAAACAAAATCTGTTGACAATGTATGTGTCTGTAAATCCTACTGTTTTGAATAGTAGGTTGCAATGATATATTTATAAGGGTATTATGAAGGACACGACAAAAAATGTCATTGACAATTGAGCGACGTATTTTGAAACTAAAATGAGAGTGTATACAAGAAAAAACCTATGAGACAATATACTAGTCCGGTTTTTACTAGGAAATACTGAACTCCTTTTTTCATAATCCATCAACCATTACAAAAGACATTTGTGTGATGTTCCGCTATGCGATCTTGACACACGCCATAACCATGGCCAGGTGAAGAATAAGAACCATACGGTGTCTTCGTGGTCGTGGTTCGTGATCATGCCCTTATAGATCCTATCTTATCATAATTATATTTTTATAATAGATCTAATAGGAAACAAGGAAGTCTTCTTACAAGGTGAAACAGTTCTCGACATTTAAATATGATACTCATGTAACTGCCAGGATAGGTACATTGCATAACAGCCCCTTGTGAATGTGTGCAAATTTTCAATTACAACTCTTCACCATTTGTTTCCAGCTGTTAATTTGGCTTTAGAAATCGGATTTACAAGCTTTGATGGACTCTCATCAAGTATTTATTACTCTGATGTGTAATTTGTTGATTATGGTTTCACGTAATCGTATTTGTGTTGGAAATCAAAGATTAGCGCATCTACAGTTCCGGATCGCCAACTTGAAAAATGTTGCCGATTATGGAACTATTGTTTTTCAGAAATTGGCTTATGCAAGATTTATTTAATCAAGATGTTGGGGCTGTTTCATCCCTTCATCAATTTAATTCTTATTCAATTTCTTTGTGTTTCGTCCATCGTTTTTTTTTTGTTTTCATTTTTGCTTCAAAGTTACTTTTGTCTTACATTTTTTTTAATATTATTTTATTGTGGTGGTCTCTCGTTGGCAGCTCATATGACTAGAGAAACATTCGAAAAAGTCAGTCGTCACAGCTCCTAGGGAAAAATAAGTCGAGCTTCATAATCTGATAAAATATCGCAAAAATTAAATAAAATTGATAGATGACTAATGTTTCTCATAGAACGTATTCGTACTTCATATTTCTAATTAAACTTAGTTTTAATAACTTTCTTATGTTAATCACCTATTTTATGAGTACCAATGAATTGATGATGAGAGGGAAATTTGTGGATAAAATTTGTTTTCTGGCGGTGCTGAATCAGACGATCTTTAAGGCCTATTAACTTGCTAACACTCTTAATACTGATTGCATGAGTATGAGGAACTTTGTGAATAATTCTGGTAAAATAATAAGAACCCTAGCGATGCCTAATCAATTGATCTCGGAGGCCAGTTGACTGACCCAAACCGTACATAATTATTATTGAATGTTTATTCCAAAACGCCCTGTACTTTGCTTTCACTGGTGATTATGGGGAAATTTATGAAGAATCTACTGGTAAAAAAATTAGAACTGAAGCGATCCTAAAGCAGACGATCTTGGAGGCCATCAACTGCTCCAAACCGTTAAAAAGCATTTTTATTTCAGAATTTTCATTCCAGATCGCCATCTGATCATCTGGAAACTTATGAAGGATTCGAAGCTATAAAATTGAACTCTAGTGCATGGTACTGAACCAGACGATCTTGGAAGCCCAATTGACTCAAATCTTTAAAAAGGATTTTTATCACTGAATTTGTTTCCAATATTCCACTGCTGATTATGGAGAAATTTGATGAGAATCCAATAATAAGGGGAATAACTCTTGTGGTGATAAGTCGGATGGTCGGAGGCCACTTGACTGGCCCAAATCGTACAGATTTATATCTCAAATCGTCCTGTATTTTGTTCTAAAAGGTAATTATGGAGACAGACAAGTTTACATCAGACGACTTTGGAGGCCAATTAACTGGCCCAAACCATAAAAAAGTATTTTGAAAGCACTGTCTTTCATTTTCAGTGAGAATTATGGAAAAATATATTGAAAATTGATTTTTCAGGTGATCTTGGTGGCCCATTAACTGCCTTGCTCTATAGAGTCATCAATTTTATGCTTCAATCAACAATATTACTCGAAGTAGAAAGGTAGTTTTCAATATCTATGTAATGAAAATTGTTAAAAAGTATTCAGATTTGTTCATATTTCCCACCATTTTTTTTAATTTGATTTGTTTCTAAATATTTTCCAAGAGAACTGTTTTATATTTTTGTAGAGTGTTCGTCCATCGATATTTTTAATTTTCTTTCTGCTCCAAAGTACCTACATGCACGTTTTTATCAAATAAAAAGTACATACTTTTTTCCACATTGAGGTAGCTATTTACTTGTTTTTTTTTGTATTTTATCAAGGTGGTATTTCATTGAATGCTCATATTAGTAAAAAAACATTTGAAAAAGCTATGTTATTCACAGCTGAGGAAAAATAATAATTAGTCTACCTTCATATCCCAGACTGATTCGACATGAAGGGAAAATAAAATAAATGATAATTATTATAATAAATGTTTCTCAAAAATTGAACAATGCTGATCACATTATAAAGGGTGTTTAATAATTGAATGCCGATACTCAAGGGTGATAATCCTTGAATGATTTTAAGACAAAAAGTTCATATGGACATAGGTCCGCAAGAGCATAGATTTCAAGATACAGGGTGTTGAAATTTAATAAAAAAATCTTTTTTTTATCATCACTTTGATACTATTCCAGATATCTTTTTGAAATTTGGTACACGTCTTCTATGCATCAAAATGCATGGGAATGTTAGAGAGGGCGCCACTGATTTAAAAATATTGGATGACACAGCAGGGTGTCAATACAATTAAGTAGATTTAGTTTTTTTAAGCGAAAACCATGCGCCGGACGGAAAAAAATCAAGAGAACAAATTGGCTCAGAAATAAATAGAGATTTTGAAAATAATTTTTATTTTGGAAGGAAGCAGTGGCGTACAAGTTTTTTCTCCAAAAATATTTAGTGCAATGCCCGTACGGACGCCACTGGTAAAAATAATGAAATTGTTTGTACATCACAAAATGCATATTGAAGCCGAGAAGACGTGTACCAAATTTCATAAAGATATCTGGAATGGTATCAAAGTAATTATAAAAAAATCATTTATTTTTTATTATTTCAACATCCTGTATCTTGAAAATTAAGCTCTTGCGGACCTATGTTCATATGAACTTTTGGTCTTAAAATCATCCAAGGATTATCACCCCTAAGTATCGGCATTCAATTAATAAACACCCTGTAATTCTAATTCAATTTTAACGCTTTTCTTCTCTACATTTGTGATCCCCAATTTAATTTGCTTCTTTTTCAAGACAAGATTTTTTACCTTGGAAAATATTTATCACTATTAGTGGTTCTCATTTTCTTGAGGCATTTCCGAATTTTCAGGATACTTAAAACGTTTTTACTTGATTTTCAAGAAGTTTTTCTTCCATCGACATTAACAATTTTTCAGAATAATCATTGTTTACTTCACATTTTCGTTAAACAAAAGTTGACATCTAGGAATATCAAGAAATAAATATTATTTTTTTACAAAATACGTTTACTTCCGCCTAGGCGAATCCCGCTTTCCCTGATGATGACTGCTTATTCGAAACACCCAGGCGAAAGTAGAGATATTTTTTTAAAAGGAGACCACCCCATAAACCTGGTTCACGAATTTGAGATGTCACTTATTTTGGCTCCAGATAACTTTTTGGTATTAAAATTTCAGAAAGACATGATGTCTGGGGCAAAAGGGGTCAAGCTTTATATGGATTCTCAAAAATTTAACGATGACTCGTTCATTTCCATTATCAACAAATCCAGGTGTTCAAAAGCAATCATAAAACTAGGTTTCATCAAAATCATATTAAACGCGGAATTTCACAGAATTCGAATAATAGACGACACACAGTCTATTAACCCTAACAATCAATTAGGTCTTTGATAATGCTCTTGTTGATTTAATTAACTGATTAAAATGATTTTACAATAATCCAATAGACAAATATTATTTTCACTTTCCATTAAATTCATGATAAACATACTATATGCATGGAATTAAGATAACATACTTTAATGTAGATAATTGATTAAATTATGTATCATTACAAAATGCCACTAACTAACTAAACACCCAGATATGACAAAAACGTAAGTGAAATCATAAATCGCCAATTTGCGTTTCTACTTTAAAAAAAATGAGGCATTGAAAATATCTGGCCATATACGATCGATAATTGGCGATTGCCAAAATTATTGTTGTGATTGCCCTGGGTTGGGCATATTTACACGACTGTGAAATTTCACGAATTACGTGTTAAAAAACAATGGGTGGTCGTAACGAATAATTTACTTATATAAACCACCTAAACATGTCATCATTTAGTAGTTTTATTGTTTTGTAAAAATTGCTTGTTCGGCGTATGTGTATAACAGTACATTGTATTGTTTGGGTTCGTTCCATCACTTAATCTTCAAAAAGTGAAACCAGTTGTAACACCAACGTGAAAAAATCACAATTATTTATTTTCCTAATGTATGAAGAGACATTATTATTATTATTTACTTCCGTGTAACATTGATGTATGTGATTTGTTAAGAATTTTAATGTATGTTTGGCGGATTTTATCTCATCTAAATTATATTATGTATGTACAGGGTGTCCCAACGATAGAGTAAAGTAGGTTTTATCATATAGGATATGAAAAATATCAATATCAATATGCGTCACAGGTTAGGGGTGTAAATAGCGCACATTCTGAAAATATTTGGAAACATACAGGGTGCGTCACAAAAGTATGGCACGAAAAAGTATGAATTTTTTTAAATGGAACCCCCTGTATATTAATTGATATTTCAATTCTTTCTTCAATTTGGAACAAAAATTGTGATACAACTAATGTTCCTAAATTCAACCGTTATCGAGATATCGCGTTTTAAAGATGGCATTTTTTGCAACTTTGACATGCTATAAAACTCAAACTATTCAAGTTAGAGAAAAATGGATTGCACATTCCTATCTTAACTTTTCAAGAGCTATTCAAGGAGATTAAATCCATTATTGTGAAAAAATGTCAAAATGTGCCGAAAAAAGTTGACAGTTGACGTTACCTTCTATCCAAATGACAGAAGAGCTCTTGAGAAGTTAAGATAGGAAAGTGCAAACCATTTTCCTCTAACTTGAATAGTTTGAGTTTTATAGCATGTCAAAGTTGCAAAAATGCCATTTTTAAAACGCGATATCTCGATAACGGTTGAATTTAGGAACATTAGCTGTATCACAATTTTTGTTCCAAATTGAAGAAAGAATTGAAATATCAATCAATATACAGGGGGTTCCTTTTAAAAAAATCATACTTTTTCGTGCCATACTTTTGTGACGCACCCTGTATGTTTCCAAATATTTTCAGAATGTGCGCTATTTACACCCCTAACCTGTGACGCATATTGATATTGATATTTTTCATATCCTATATGATAAAACCTACTTTACTCTATCGTTGGGACACCCTGTATAATGGGCTGGACAGTTGCTTTGCAACATGGAAGTTTTTAATGAGATCATTGGTTTTTACCCAAATTTAAATCTCGATATTTTCGTAACGGAAAGAAGTATCGAGTTGCGGTCTTGAGGAGGTCCTTGACCATTTCTTCGAAAACACGTACTACAGGGTGATTAGTTTCCAGCGACAGGGTGCCAGTTCTCGTAAACTATTCATCATAGAAACTCAGGAAAAAAAAATCTGTATAGTAATGTGCCCAAGAGAAAATGTTGGAAATATATTTCAAGCTTCTAGGATCGCCGCGAGAGGGCGTAACGGTACTGGAAAACAGAAAATCAACACATTTTCGAAATTTTCCCCATTGAACTACCAAAAAAGAATATGGAAACAGATTTTAGACGATATTCTCCACAAAATTGCTCCCCGAGACTTTTCTCTAAGATGTCAAATAAGACAGCTACAAGCCGTCAAACTTGATGTCACTAAACTGCCTATAACTTCGAAATTTCTTGACCGATTCGATGTTCTTTAGCTCGCTTTAAAAAAATGCTTTTTTTTGGTGCATTTAGTCGGGGTCGATTTTATCTGCTTTGGCCGACCACACAACATGAATTGTAAAAGTCAAACCTGGATTTGCGGTTTTTTCGAAATTTTCAAATTCAAACCCACTTAATGCCTTCATCTTGTTATTTGGATAATTTTCTATCACTTTCATACAGATAATTTTTCTATATCTTTTGAAATAGAAGAGTAACGGAAACTTCATCAGGAATCACGCGAGGAATACTTTTAAAACAGCCCCTATAAATTTGAATGTGTCAAAAAGATACACATCAGATTTGTTTTGATTCGCGTTTAACATTTTTTTCAGTTGATGTTGAAAACAAAAGCCTATAACTGAGAATGCCAACTATTTTTCGTTTTTTTTTTCCACGAGCAGCTGAGAAGTAGAATACAGTGCACCACTTGCCAAAAATAATACGGTTGACCAGTAAACACTTTATTCCAAAAATATTAAAGAAAAAATGCAATGAACTAAAAAAAAAACAAAAAAAACTAGTGCCATTGCTCAAAATTCCGACCGTTGGCAAGGCACTCCTATCTTTTTGACACATTCAAATTTACAGGGGCTGTTTCAAAAGTACTCCTTGGCGGATTCCTGATGCAGTCTCCGTAACTCTTCTATATCAAAAGATATAGAAATATTACCATCATGAAAGTGGTAGGAAATTATCCAAATAACAAGATGGAGGCATCTATTTAGTGGGTTTGCATTTGAAAATTTCGAAAAAACCTCAAATTCATGTTTGACTTTCATAATTCATGTTGTGTGGTCGTTCAAAGCGGATAAAATCGACCTCTAGTAAATGCAGCAGAAAAAGCAGATTTTCCTCTTCAAAATGAGCTTAAGAGCGGTCAAATCGGTTAAGGAATTTCGAAGTTATAGGCAAATTAGTGACATCAAGTTTGACAGCTTGTAGCTGTCTTACTTGACAACTTAGAGGGAGGTGTCGGGTGCCCCCCGACACCTCCCTTTTGTATAATGGAAGAAGTAGAAGCGGTGTATTTCTTTTATCGTTGTTCGAGTAACTTTTATCTACCCACCTAAACATGATGGACAGAGGAAGTCATGTTTTTTTCAGCATAGTTTGGTGCTATGCCAGATTTCATACGTCGAATTTTTAAACTATCCTAAAAGAAGTAATTTTCAAAATTTTTCAAAAGTTGATAACTGAATTTATCGAATTTTTAAAAAAATGTGTCATTTATCCCTAAGAAAAAAAAAACTTTTTCTGGGTTTCTCTTGAGTAACGGTATTTTTTTCACACTGTTGGCTAAAGTGGATAGATTTTGGACCAGAACAAGGATTTAGGCATACATTGAACGTTATTGACTCCAGTGGCGTGCAGTAAAAATTTGCTACTTTAACATGATGTAATTTGAACAAAATTTTCAAATGATGACATGCAAATTATACGCTAAATGGGCAAATAGATCCAAGTTACAACTCTTCAACTCTAGTCCAAAATCAAATCACTCTATGCAATAGTTTGAAAAAAATACAAAAATTAAAAAAAAAACAAATAACCAATAATGACACACTTTCTCGAAAATTCGATAAACTGAATAATGCTAACTTCTGAAAAGTTCAATAAATTACTTTTTTAGGATGGTCGAAAGTTTCAAAATATGGAATGAAAAATTTTGAAGATCAAAAATTGGGAATCTGACATAGCACCAAACTTTGCTGACAAACATGACTTTTCTTGTCCACTCCACCCTGCATAGCTAGATAAGTGAAAAAGGTACTCCGCTCCAACCATGTACGTATTCGCGAAGAATTGGTCAAGGACCCCCCAAGACCGCAACACGATATCTCTTTCCGTTTCGAAAATATCGAGATTTGAATTTTGGTCCCATTTTCCAAGTTGCAAAGCAACTGTCCAACACTTAAGTTATTTTTTTCTCTGCTCAGTGGGTACTTTAACTGATTGTTATATTTATTCTTTAGCTTATACATATGAAATACTTTTGTTTTGTATCAAACTCTGGATTTTTCACTATTCTAGCTAGCTATGATTTGTAATAATAAAATATTGTAGTCATGAGAAAATTGATTTTTTGAAAAACTCAACTACCAAACATTTCAAGAGGTGAATAATCTTTTTCTCAAAATGTATTGGGTAAATTTTGAACAAAATAAGTGAGTTGTGGTTTGAAAGTAAAATTTTTCGGAAATTAATCTCTTCATCGTTCATCGTCGAAACCGTTTCATACAGGGCGTGAAATAAGAATCTGTAAATATAATTAATATTTCGTTTAAAAATCACGACGCAATGAATTATGGAGAAAAATATTAGTTATCCAATTGATATGTCCAGCAGGTTGTTTTTTCTGACTATTTGGGTTATAGACATCATAAAACAAGTGATAAAAAAAATCCTTGGGCGCCCGTCGTTCGTACGTAGGATACATTTTTATGTTAGTATTGATGTCACATGTGAAGATCATGAATCAATCAATTTTGTTTGGTAAAAATTGAGGGACACGAACAATTTGGAAAAAAATTCGGATGTATCAATTTCTGCCATAATCACTCTGTAAATAATGTGCATGGAAGACAAATACCAATATTCATTTTATTCAATGAACTATTTCAGATTCAACAATAAAATGGTAATAAAATTGTGTTGTTTTCATTATTATCACATAAATAAAATTAGAAAAAAAACAGGGACTCAAACATATTTTCATTTTCATGTAGATTATTATTGATTTCGGTATTTCTAATGAGGGAAACGAAAAGATAAAATATTGTATAATAATTTTTGTAGAGGTTTCCAAATACTAATTATTATTGACCAAAAAATCAAACCATCGATGATCAAAAAAGGCACAAACCTTGTCTTCACGTGATAATATTTTAATTACTATCTAAGCAATTTTTGTGTTAACCTCACTAAATATTTTTTTTGAATGGACAATTTGCATACATTTTCAAATGACTTGATATCATCAGAGAAAAAAAATTTCCAATATACCCAAAAATATACTAAATAAATAAAAAAGAAAACGCAAATTTCACTGTATGATCGAAAACGGGGCGGAGCATATTTACATCTCAGTAAATATGCCAGACGGAGATAGATAATGTAGGTATTCTGTACGTAGTGGATGTTGATTGGCGCTCTTTAATCGGTGATCACAACATTAATAGAGGCCGAAGGTTGATTTTTTTAACATCAATGCCATCAGTTTTCCTGATTCTTATATTTGACATATTTCCAAAAAATTTGCAAATTGACCATTTTTGATAAAATCCCAAATTAGAACATACAGGAGTGACCAATGTGAAAGCGGGCCACCCTCATAAGGTTTTGATCTATGAATTGATTTTGATGATCTTTTTTTAAATGTAGAGAGGGGAAAAATGTTATCTGAGGCCATACGTCACCCAGATTTTTTCATATTTAGAGGCTCAAAAATCCAGAAAATAGATTATCGATATTTTTAGAGAAAATCTGCCTAGGCCACTAGATTTTTCATCCCCTGAAATGAATCTGTACCAAATTTCATGAAAAAATATTCAATTAAAAAATATTATCCCTGTGTGTAATTTGTTTTTTGTCAATTTTGTCTGTCTTTATTGTATTTTGACAAAAAAATATTTATTAAATGTTGTTATTTATTGAATTTGTTGCTATAGATTTGCTATCGCAAGAGTTACGAGGTGAAATGCTTCTTGGTGCATGATAAAATTAATCCTTAGTTTTAAATATTTTTTAATGAATTTTTGTACAGATCCATTTCAGGGAGTGTCGAATCTAGTGGCGCAGACAATTTTTTTTTCAAAGTCGCTAATATGATCTAGTAGGCCTTGAGTTTTGGAAAAACTTGACGCCGTGTAGCCTTAAAATCAACATTTCCACTCTTCACATAAAAAAAATCGTCAAAATCGCTCCATACATAGAAATGTTATGGGACTGGCCCGCTTTCAGATGGGTCACTCTGCAAAGACCTAATTTGAACAAAATTCTTTGGAAAATAACAAAACTATGCGAACATAAACTTACTATATGATTTTTTTTAAATTTTTTGATCAAATCCCAAATTGGAACATATTATTATTGTATACCTAATTTGAACATAATCCTTTGGAAAATAACAAAACTATGCAAACATAACCTCACTAAGTAATTTTTTTTCTATTTTTGATAAAATCCGAAATTAGAACATACATACCCAATTTGAACCAAATGCTATGGAAAATAACAGAACTATACAAACATGACCTCACCATGTTAAATCTGAACAGGACCTGATATATATATCTAATTTGAACAAAATCCTATGTAAATCAGCAAAACGATACAAAAATAACCTCACCAGCCTAATTTTCTTAAATTTCTTGATCAAATCCCAAATTGCCCAATTCCAAATAAAACCTCGAATAAAACCTATCTCTTTAACGAATATATCCCAGCCTGGATAAGTATTGTCGGCTCCACAGATATTTCATTTCTCAACATATGACTATAACATATTCATAATAGTCCAAGAAAATTGAGGTAAAATGTATGAAACCAACAGCCAAATTTACCGATTACATTGTACTTTTGAATTTCTGACAAAACTTAGGATATTATCAGTCTTCATATAGTTGGTTGTCAAATGTTAAATATTATAGTTGCGTTCAGAAATTTATTTTGAGAATAAATAACACATCAATGGAAAAACAGAATTGTTGTTTTTATTTAATTCCGAGCATTTCCTAGACTTCCACAAATAATTCAAGACAAAAATTAGCCAAATCGGTCCAGCCCTTCTCGAGTTTTAGTGAAAAACTGAAGATTTATTGATTGCTCTGAAACCGGTGGAGATATGCAAGTGAAATTTAGTGGGTTTTAAAAGAAAGTAAATGAGCATTTTCTCGTCAGAGGATTCAGTAATGGATTGCAAAATCTTCATCTATTTTCGATTGTCTCCTGCACGCCTCTAGTTATCGGTTCACAGTCACCTTTCGGAAAAGTACTTCTATTTCGAAAAAAATAAAAATTGAAGCACCACATGATAAAATCTCAAAAAAGTAATATTCCTTTACATACAAGTCATTATGGAACTAAACAAATCATCGTTATAAAATCTCGAAAAATATCTTGTAATTATAACAGCTTAACTTTTATTAAGCATATTAAACCACCAAAGACATCCATACAAAACATAAAATTCACACTCAATTTGCATATTATAGATGGTATCACCTTTAACTTGACGTTTACCAAATATGGCCAACTATATCGAATTTAATTATCGCTTTTTGATCATGACTCACATATTGGGATTAATTTTATGTGATTCAAACCGCTGTTAATTTATCTTTGGTAGGGTGATATTGAAATTCCCTAGACCACCTTCAAGACGAGATTACGTATAGGGTCAGAAATAAGTTGTGAGAATATCGCAATAAATTAAGACATCCAACAAATCGTAGGTCAACTTTCCACAAACTATCCTGACAACAATGGGTACTTTCGAAGCCAATCAACACTCCATCAAGTCAATGAACCGTCTCAATACGCAATTTCGCCCGCTGAAAAAATGCCTATTTTTTTATCGACGTATAATTGCCTATATTCTGCACCGTACCGTTGATTGAGCAATTAGGTGCGTTTTTCTTTTGTTTTGAGGTGAAAGTTTACAATATGGTCAAGTCAAATTATCGCAATAAGTCTTCCTTCACCTGCGCTCATCCATAATTCTAGCCTGGTAATTCTGCAATAACGACAATTTATTAATTGATGTTATGAATCTTACAGGGGAACATGGGGTAACTTGAGAAAGTGTTATTATTGTTGTGCCAAACCGATAGGAGTCGTAGAGGGCGTCAAAATGACTATTGTCTTAGAGATTCACTTTCTATTGGTTAATGTAAATGCTTCTCATACAGTGAGTTTTTTTTATTACTCAATCGTTGTCAACCCACTCCATTACTCCACTGTTCAAGAGCCTGTCAGAAAATTCGACAAATTGGCGACATTCGTCATGCTTGAAATCGTTTTTTATTTTCAAACGGATGACTTAATAAAGACTGAAATCACCCAACCTCACTTTGTCCTCCAACTGTCAATATGGTCAATAGTAGTTGCTTTTTTTGTTCTACCATCAGATATTAAAGGCGTCCTTATTACTCCACGATCCCCTACTCGAAGCCCCATAACAACAAACAATTAAACTAGCGCTTTATTAATAATTAATAACACCGTTTGGCAATGTTGATGGGCGGAAGTTGCAGCCATATAGAGATGTTGGATCGCATATCCTCTGCTTGTTCGCATACCGATTCGTTTTGACACCCCGCTTAAGGAAGCCGCATTGTCAGCGATTGACGCAACCTGAACAGCATTGGGGTGTTGCAAATTGTCACGTTTTGGGTGCAAAAAATTGTCCTGATAAGAATACTACAAGGTCGATCGAGGTCGTTTATGAATTCTTCAGGAATGTGCATAATTTTTATACAGACCAGTTTTATCCGGCAATATTTTAAATTAAGATTCTACTAATATGAACAATTTTTATTCTATGAACATTTTATCAATTCCTCGTCAGTCTCGAGATATACCCCTTCAATGATTCGATTTGAAACATTTGAAGTACAATTTTCTATGAACCAAATTTGATTTAGATTAACCTTTTGTTTTATTCCGAAAGACGACAAAATGCTATCTCGAACCATGACAAAAACCACTGAAACAATTGAGGTTATGTCAATTTTTAGAAATGTAAAATTTGTTATACAATAAAAATTATTCATTTCAATTAGAGAGATCTTGATTATATTGACGGGCAATAATTATTATTACTGTGTTTTTTTTTTTTTTTGTTATCAAGTCAGTGCTATTGCGGGTATAAGGTTTAAGCAAAGTCTACTAAAAAAATTTGGTTTCAAACGTAAATAAAACTTCTAGCTGTGATATTTCGTAGGACGAGAGTGATATTTACTGGAATCATCATATTTTTGACAAGGTAAGTGGATTTAAGTGTAAAAATAATGCTTAAAAACATTTTCAGGTTATGGTGCTCGTTTTATTCGACTTTTTCACAAACTATTCTAAGGAAAATGGCTTTGATCCACTTGTTTCCAAGAGGGGTTTCCAAATTTGGGGATTAGGATTGAATTTCAGGATTCCGGGATTTTAAATTCACATCCCGGGATCCCGGGATAAATCTCGAAATCCCGGAAAAAATTGAAAAATAATTTGTAGGGTTATAATAATTACAAAATATTCTTTAACTATTTTAGTAAAAGAACTCATACTCACTGAAAGATAATGTGTATTGTATCGTAACCAATACAAGTGTTACAATGCGATATGTTAAAAACGGCTAAATTTTTTTCACGTTTTGGTAACGTGATAAATTCCCGGGATGACACATTTTACGATATTTTTCACGTTATTTGTTCCTTCACCCCATTAAAAGAGGTGGGGTTTAACTATCGAATTTGAAATGGAATGATGTATTTTTTTATTTTGAAAAACGAATCTACATAAAATATGTAGTTTGTTTAATTTTTTTTTTTTAAGTTGCTCTACTGGTTACGAAATTATGATGATCAAAAATTGTTCAATCAAATTATCCCTGTATATTACAGTTATCCTGCATCTTTTCCCATGGAAACCCCAATGTTATCGTGAAATGTGTACCCCCGTGAAATTATCACGTCACCAAAATGTGAAAAAAATTGAACCCGTTTTTGACACATCGCATTGTAATACTACAAAAAACTAACCCTGTATAATACATGACATAACATTTCGGGATAAAATCGGGATTTATTTCGGGATTTCGGGATTTTTCTCGTGATTTCGGGATGGAAAAATCTTCGGGAATCCCGGGATTGGAAACCCTATTTCCAAGCTGTCTAGTATCAATTCCTTTCTTTGAGAACGACAATAAATGCTTCAAAATATGTTAAGGCTGATATATTATAGTGTGTTTGATAAAAAAATAATTCCAAAATTATGATATCTGAGATTTGTGTAGTTTTATTGTCTTTTTCAAAGAAAGCATTGATACCTGAGAGGTTAAAAACATGCTTCTATTAGATTTAGGTATAGAGACCTCTTATCTTCTTAATCTCTAGTTATTGGTCTAGTCTAAAGCTAAATTAATAAATTGTAAAGCAACTATTTAGGCAAAGTTAATTATGTAGGTAATAGCATTTAAGGTAATCGTTATGTTAATGTTTTGTGAGTGTGAGAGAGGTTAGCTGGAAGAATGACCTTAGGTTAAATCTCGCTTCTCCTCACTTCTTATAATATCATTGAATAAAGACGATACTTATTTATTTTAAACCGTTTCCTTTCTGTGGAAAAAAAAGTCGATTAAAAGGTGAACAACATAACCTCGAAATGCTTTGAAGCATCAATTATACAGTGTAATCAACTAACCTTGTCAAAAATTTATATGATTCGTATTCGAGAAAATTTCATTCAACTCCAACAAATAAATATCGTTTATTTAGCACTTGGCTAGCTTCAACTATCACATCAAGCATTCTAATTATATTGAAGAAAAAAGTTTAGCACCTTAAATAATAATTATATAAATTCCTTATAAACATTTTCAGTGTGTTTGCATTTTTCACCCAGTGGGGCAGAGAGTTGTAACTCCATCAAAAAACAATGATTTTTGAAGACCTGTAGTTCTTACCATGGGGATATCAAAATGAGGATTTGACCTCAAGTTATGATCGTGAAAGTTTTCCCGAGTTACAAGGTAGGACCTCAAATAAGCTGGCTGGTCATTTAAAATTTTGTGAATTAAAATGTGATTTGCCCGTTCAATGCATTGATCTACACTGTGGGCCAAATTAAGTTAGAACATGATTTGACGCTTGATAACTTTTTTGTTTGTTGATTGATTTTGATGAATTTTGGATATGATATTAGTCAATATGTTCTGAATGTCACCCTGAAATTGAGCTTTCGAATTCAAGCCAGGACCGGACTCACGACGTTTTTATGAAATTGGTGCATTTAAGCTCGTTGCAAAAACGAATTGCGCTACTTATAGACCAACTGATATATTTTTTGAGAAGGACATTAGTGGGAAAAGGTATCCTGAAAATATCAATATTCTAGTAATTTCTGTATGATAGTGCATGTCCAAGGTTAATTGATTATCAATTAACCTTGGTGCATGTCGGCATTAAAACTATTTCACTTCATTTTGATCAAAGATTCTTGAAATTTCATAGCAATGCGAATTGTGTGTTAGAGATTTGTCGATTTTTTGGCATTTTAGAATTTTTAAATTGGAATAAAAATTAATTTATTTTTTTTTGATAAACTTTGGTAAATTTTACTCGATATTTTGAAGGGGCCGTGACATTTTCGTGCACCCATATTTTTTTCCATTGATCACGTTTAATCGAGATTTTATCTTTCAAAGATAGAACCATGTCTACTCATTTAAAATCAAACAGGCAAACACTAGAATCTTAAAAATGTTCAACAAACAATCCACATTGCCATGGAATTTCAAGAAACTTTTATCAAAATGAAGTGAAATAGTTTTAAAGCCGACAATCACCATAATATAGAAAAAAAAATTGTTTCTCAGGTTATGGTTCTAAAATATTGATATCAGGATACCTTTTCCCACTAACTTCCTTCACAAAAAAAATATCAGTTGGTCTGTAAGTAGCGCAGTTCGTTTTTGCAATGAGCTTAAATGCACCAATTTCATGAAAACGTCGTAAGTCCGGTCCCATCCAAAATTCGAAAGCTCGGTGTTAAAGGAAAATCCAGAACATATTGATCAATATCATATCCAAAATTCATCAAAATCTATAGACAAACAAAAAAGTTATCAAGGATCAAACTATGTTCTAACTTAATTTGGCCCACAGTGTATATCAAGCCGCTGCAACATATTTAACATACAATGTATGGAAGTATACCTATCACAATTTAGTAGGATCCGCATCACCTTATTCTCTTGTAGTTGTAGTCTATTAATCTTCCTTGGTACAGAAAATCAATAGCGAAAAAGCATAGGAAGAATGAGGAAAAGTTATACTATTATTATACACTAACATTTTTGCCCACTGCGACAAACATTTCGAGACGCGATAAAAAAATTTGATTGAGGGGTCAACATAATGCCCAGATAGTTAATGCTAGAAACCAAATCAATAACATCTCCATTTGAAAACTTTGTTTCGAATCTGTATTTGCTCCCACCAAGTTTGTAACATCAGACATCTTGATAATACAGGATGTCCACCATAAAGTGTCCCCTCCCTGTGAAATTTTTGTTTATCAACCGATTTGGAAAAAAAAATGTTTGATAGGTCTCGACAACACTTTTTGAGCATATACAGGGTGTTTCCTAACCTCTGTGACAAAATGAAAGGGGTGATTCTTCGCTTAATTTTAAGACGAAAATGTGGTATAACTTTTTTTCGAATTTCGCTTTGTTTCCAAAATACAGGGGGTTAAATTTTTTTTTGATTGGTTTTTTATTTTTAATTAATTTATCTTTTACTCGATTTTGTTAAAACTTTCATACAGTAGGCAAATGTCATGAAGGAAACAATGGATCGCCATGGATCGAAGCAAAAAGCCTACTTTGCATCATATTGTTATTTTTGTGTAGTCCAGAGACATGCAATAAAGTGGTTTATCTCAAAAATTACGCAAGATACGATAAAAATTTAAGAGATCAAAAAGTTGCGTTTTTAGTTGAATAACCTGACAAAAAAATGAAAATGACACAAAAAGTCAGTGGCGTACATTTTCTTCCCAATAATATTGGTCGAAGTGCCGCTCGGGACGCCACTGTATTCGATAATTTTTATTTGTTCATGGCAAAATGAGCCCGTTATCACTATAAATACCGTTACCAAACTTCAGCAAAATCGAGTAAAAGATAAATTAATTATAAATAAAAAACTAATCAAAAAAAAATTAAACACCCTGTATTTTGGAAACAAAGCGAAATTCGAAAAAAAGTTTTACCACATTTTCGTCTTAAAATTAAGCGAAGAATCACCCTTTTCATTTTGTCACAGAGGTTAGGGAACACCCTGTATATGCCAAATGGGTTCCAGGGGCGCACTTATGGAAAGTTATCGGGTTTCAAAGGTGGTAAATTTCGGAAAATGATATTGGGGCATTTTTTAGAAAAAAATTGATAACGAAATCTTCTTCATCATCACCAGAAACTTCTTTCTCTCTTGATTATTTCTATCATTATTATTTTATTTATTGAACCTTCCTGTACGTTTCAATGTATCAATTCACAATTGAGATGTTGATATAATAATACGAGGTAGTGCGAGAATGGGGTCTAATCAACGATCATTATTCACTCAACTTAAGACTATTTTATTTGGACACCCTGTAGATAAGAGCACTGAGAATTTGTACAGGGGGAGTTTTTGATGATGCTGATTATGACTTTATTGTCATTTTTTTTTCTCAAAAATGCCCTAATATAATTTTCAGAAATTTGAGCCCCCATAATTACCCATAACTACGCCAATGGAATCAATTTTGCATAAGGTCAAAAAGTGTTTTTCGAGACCTATCACACAAAAAATTTACAGGAGTGAGGAAACTTTATGTTGGACACCCTGTATAATATTCGGCATATGAGATTTAAAAACAGAATTTCTTCAACACATTCCGTTTTTAAGTAAAATATTAGATATACATAATAATATGTCAATACCAAATGATAAGTACATTTTATTCATAAATTACTATCCTTTAAGTCTGATAGGTACTCAATGACAACAATCGGAAGCGTTTGATAAAACCTTATAACTATGTTGAAGATTATGAAAGAAAACAAAAAGTTCAACTTTTGAAATCTCACAAGGCACTGTTCAAATGTTATAACCTGTGATTGCCAGAAAAAAGTAAAAAAATTACTATTATCAAAACTTCATAAAAATCCTGCTATTTAGACTAATTCAATAAAATCAAAGAAACTAACCGCATTGGCAAGTTACAACACATAATTACAAGCGAGCCGACATCAAAACACATCGATAAATCCTACTGAGACAAAACGCTAAGACGGATTTCTTGTTGTATAAGTAAATTACAAGCAGAAAGAATTTCACTGTAGTATGTACTAGTTACCCTGATTGCACAGTGAACCAATTTCAAAGGAATCTTTGAAAAATGTCTATTTATGACATAAGCAGACCTTCTGGGTCCATATAGAGTAGGTAATTTTATAATTTTACCTATGGAAAATTACTTGATGACGTTAATATAGACGGTAGTGTTAGAAAATTGAACTCACCTGATGATGTCTGTCTTTATACAAGAACAACTTCGGTCCTTTTAGCACCATTGTCACTTGTTTCCACGATCTGTCTGCAGATCTCTGCAACAAAATCGTAAAATATTACACATTTTAGCTAAAAACCCATTATCGTCGAGACTGGACTTTTATCATGTCTCAGACATAACTGCTAAAGTGCAATTCTTGAATATCTTTTGAAAACCCTTATCTGAAAGGGTCAAAGTGGGTGGTTAGACAGGAAGTAATCGGAGACGGCCAGGGGTAGATCAGGTTGGGACAGGTATCAACCCCTTTGGCAAATATCGAGATGAGTCATGGAAATGTAAATTTAGATCTTGAGAACTCTAGCTTTTCATATTTTTGGTTTATGATATTTTTATTACTTAATAAATTTATTTTGTAACAGCTGTTCCTTGTGACATTTGTGAAAAGAATATTTGTATGGTCAAAGCATCTACAAAAATGATGATCCGGAGAAGAATTTGCTACTCTTTCTTATAAAGGATGTCCCAATAAGAACGCACATTATTGTGAAATAGAATTTATAATAAATTTAAAACCAAGTGTTATTTATATTTTCATTTAAAGCTAATACACTGCAATTAAACGTGGAAAAAAAATCTAGCGAGTGTCCGCCCAGACTTTCGAGAAATGTTTAATCACCCCAATTTCGCTAATACCGCGTTTAATTTCGTACTCAAACTGTAGAATTTTTGTTAGTTTATCAAAGTAATCTTTGTAATTAGTAATTAATAATATAATTAGTAATCTTTGAACGGTTGAGTTAGTTTGTCGATCAAAAATACCACGCAATGTACGAACTGTTTCCGCATAACATTCTCCATATTTGTTATTAGTGTTTTAACAATAATAATTCGTTGTTCGACCGTATACAGAGTGGACCAAAAGTAATGGTACATATGGTAACAGCGTTTATTTTCAAAAATTCCCATTTAAAACCACGTTGCAAGTTCAAATATCTTGAAAAAGGTTACTCCTAGCCACCTCTACAAAGTATACCTTTTTCATGTAAATTTGATGGAAAAATCAATTTTTCAATTTAAAAAAAATGTACGAGTGCGTAAAAAAAGTTGTGACTATTGTTAGAGCCATACAAAAGCCTGATATGAATTTTGCATATCAGACAACCCCCATATATCAAATTTCAACAATATAACTTGATTATTCCGAAAGTTATTCAAATAAATTAAAAATTAAAATTCAACTTTGACACCCGGTATCTTTGTTAATATCAACTTTCGGAATAGACAAGTTCGGAGCAATCGCAATATTTTTGTGTGAGGAATCAGCTGTTACCGTCTGTACCATCACTTTTGGTCCACCCTGTATAATTGCAAACTGTATAGGTACATTATTATTATTATCATTTGTTTTTTGGCCTAGTATGAATAATGTAAAAATGCCGCGCAATGGACAATTTGCACATTTTTTGGCAATATAAAAAATATAAGGATTAGTGAGTACTGATGCCATTGATGTTTGAAAAATGAACCAAGACGTCTATTATTGTAGTAATCACCGATTAAAGAGCCAACATCCACTACTTCACAGAATACATTATCTATCTCCGTCTGGCGTATTGACTGAGATGACTCTCTCTCGGGAGGGTAATATAGTCCCTCCTCATTTTCGATCATACGGTGAAATTTAATTTTTTTTTATTAAGTATATTTTTGGGTATTTTGAAAAAAAAAATCGCTGATGACTTTCTTATATTGTCTAGAATACGAATATAAAATTTCAAGTCATTTGAAAATGTATGCAAATTGTCCATTTAAAAAGTGCATTGCTATTGGGATACCCTTTATAAGATGCACTGTAGTTTTATATGACATCCATTAATTATTATTGACTGATTTTCTGGGATAATTAACAAATTGTTATTTTTGAAGAAAAAAAAACTATCCGTATTAATAATGCATCTCGAGCTTTCGTCAAATATTATTGAAATATTTTTAAAAAAAAAAAACGGAATAATCCAAAACTTATTTGCTCCAGTTTGATTTGTTAATCTCAGTCGTGAAAATTGGAAAGTGAAAACAATCTTGAACAAGCCCTTATTTATGATCCTTTATGGAAGATAGAAGAATCATTTATTCAAAATATGTACGTTTCGGCGTTTGTTCAAGTGATGGTACAGCAAAACTAAAATACAGCATTACGGGCACTAACACTGATTACACCAGTTTTATTTCATATTATGTATTGTGTAACCAGTGTTGGTGCCCGTATTGCTGTGTTTCAGTTTTGCTGTACCATCACTTACTTGATTGAGGAGATTCAATCCTACTTACTTATTATGGAAAACTACATTTTTTTGTATCCATTTGTATCAGACCTTGAAAATGGGTTGAATAAAACAACCGGAATGTCGGAAAATATTGAATCAGTGATTCTTATTAGACAGTCATTCCCGACAACCAAGACTTCTTCTATAAATCTGCAAAGGTGGCTTAGATTCTGATTATGATGGAAGATGTTTCGAGTATGAAACTCAGTATAGGTACTTTTTGCTGAAGACATGATAAAAGGGTTAAGGTGGGCGTATCGCAATGTTATTCTCCTATACCCGACATGGACGCACTAAATGTTTTAATTCGGGAGAACAACACAACTTTGAGACGCGATCATGTTATGTACATGATGTACAATGATGTACTATTCCAATGAAGTAACATGAATTAGCTAGATTCAATTTGAAGAGTTTTCTGGGCAATCAAAAATGACCTATTTTTGGATGTATCGTAACGGTCACATGAATCGCTGTTTTCTCGGCTATTTCTTCATTTTTCATCACCAAAATAACTTATTCGAGGCACATGGATTTGCTTATCAATATAACATTGCGATTTTAATCAACAAACAATCCGTTCTTGAATGGGGAAACTTTTTGTGAAATATTTTGGGATTTTTCCAAGGTTTACAGTAGACAAAGAAAGAAGATGGGGCATATTGCATAGGAAAACAGAGATGGAAAGGAATCATCTGTGGGTAGGTCAGGTAGGAACCAGGATTTGGCATTTTTCTGGGGTTCAGCTTTTCACTCATAGATGCGGCGAGTGATGATGTAGAGAAAACTGTAATTTGAACATTATCGATTTGGGGGTTTCGGAAATTCGTATTCATAGATACCTGTATTACCTATGTTTGTATTGTACGTTTTGTATTTACAAAACATGGGTTTGCTTGGGACCTGATTCTCGAGACAGATGAATGGGCGCCCAAGAGAAATGATATTTTTTTTGTGTGCTGTGATGAAATAACCTATAATAGTAGAAAATGTACTTGAGTGAGCAGTTTTATGAGACGGCCATAGAAAAATAATATAGACAGGTACAGGGTGTTTCATTCAATAAGCTATAACTTGTTTGTTTTTGAATATATCGAAACGGAACAAATACCATATTGTATAGTTATCTCGAAAGTTGTTTTCTGTTTGAAAAATAAAACAAAAAACTGACATTTTTTCCGAGATAATAACCCAACTTATATTTTTTTAAATGAAATGCCCTTGTACCTATTTGTAATATTGGACATTTCTATTCCACCCAATATTCTATGTATATTTTATAAAGTCTAACATATACTTATCTTCGACGGTTTGTGAGGAAATGGCGTCGAAACCTGTCACACAAAAATTTTGAAGTCTTCTTATTGATCGCAAAGTGTGTCATGAACAATAAAAATTGTTTAGATTTTAAAATATCGCCCCAAAAATACTTTGACATATCACAGAGTTTGCTCATTACACGTTTTTATAATTGTCACTATTGTCTGTATGTGAAGCATTCAATTTTCGCAAAATGTTACGACGTAATTTTCTCCCAAACCGTTGAAGCTAGGTATATGAGATGCTCCATAAAATATATTAAAAATTTTGAGTAGAATCGAAGTATCCAATAATATACAGCTAGGGCATTCCATTGAAAGAAAAAACATAAGTTAGCTTAATATCTCAGAAAATCGATAGTCTTTTGTATTATTTTTAAACAGTAAAAAACTTGCTAGATAACTATACAATCTGATATTTGTTCCGTTTCGATACCTGCAAAAACAAAAAAGTTACAACTGATTAAAATGTTATCAAAGATAATGAAACACCCTGTACCTAATCTAAATACTAATACAGGGTTTCCTTTGAAAAAAATCACCACCCGGGACCAATTTAAGAATGTTGTGACGCTTGCTGCCGTTAGAGCGTTAGGGAGGTTGAACTAGGGAAAAAAGATCATTGTCTCTTCCTGTATATCCTGTATATATACCAAGTACGAAGTAACAATAATTCCTCCTGGTGATTCCCAATTGTCTTTGAATGTAAAAGAATATCAAATACCCATAATAATTATGATGCCTATACCAAATATTCAAGTAAGAACAGGATTTTTCCTTGTAATTTGTCACCTCTTCAGAAACTCTATTCAAGGAGATGCCAAAAAAATGTTGAAATGAAAGTTTTGTACTACGACTGTCCACGGATAAGGTTAACAAGAGCACAAATGGATAACCACCTTTATTTTAATAAAGAGTAAACTGCCTTTATTTTTATTTTTGAGCTGAATGTCATTTAGAAAAGTTATTTAGAATAACGTTTGTATTTGTAAGTAGTGAAATCCGAGATTTCAAATAAATCTTGAATCTTTTTGGTTTTTCAAATCCTTGGTTAACATCTACACTTTGACTGTAGATTCTTATTTTGAATTTCTAAATGCATTTCTACCCCCTTTGGAGTACACACGGAATCTTTCTTTTGAAAACAAATATTTTTGATAACACAAAAATAATTCTTTGAAACTTTTTGATACTCTTTGTATTAACGATAAAGTCATCAATGCTGTATGTATCTCCACCTCTAATGCTGTCCAACAACAAATTGAATTTGAATTTTGCTTAAAAATAGAAATAAAGGTAGTTTACTGCTCTTGGACAAAATTCAGGTTTTTGGAGTTCTTGCGAATCCTGTATAAAAAATCAAAATTTTCTCTTCGTGAATCGTTTTTTTTTCCACAAGCAATTTTTTTCTTATCAAGAATTTTTTTTTCCCGAAAAATGAAATTTTGTATCCGTTTGTGCTCTTGTAAACCCGCCTAACCGGGGACAGTCTGTGTTGAAAAAAGTATCATCTCGAAACTCACTCAAATATTCTTAAATTAAAAAATGTCCTGAAAGGCTCATCAGAAAAATATCAAACTACAATAGGTAGGTACTAAGAAAAGTAGAGCAACATCCCAAAATTTGATAAAGCTTTATTTCCTCCAGCAGTTATCGAAGAAGTAATGGTTCATCTAAAAACTTCAACTCGTTTGTCAGTCTAGGTACATGCCCTGGCGATTTTTTCCAAAACATTGCTAAGTGCCTTCTTGTCGCGTTAAAAAAAAGGTTGAAAAAAAACTTTTCTTTGAAACTTTTGATTCTAGCACTATTCGAAAGTAGGCCAAAATTAATGCACTTCCTGAAAATTTTCTTATATATCTAATTGAACAAAACATAGTCTAGCTATAAAATTTTGGTAATTTTTGCCAAGTTCAAAATTGTATAGCTTTCCTTTGTTCAATTATTGTAATTGAATCTCGAGGAAGTGCAATAATAACCGTAAATATTATCTGACTGTTCCATTTCAAAAAATTGAAGTTGTCTTGATTTTTCTATTTACTTATCGATGTCACATTTTTTTGAAAACTGCAGAGGATAACATAGGAAAAAACCTACAACTTTGATATGAAACATTTTTTTCCATATTAAAAAAATAAACGCTCCATTAGCTGCGTGAATATAATCAAAGATCTTGTACATAATATGTAATGAATAAAATATAAAATATATTGATGATAGCTCGGATGATAGTTTATATTATGGTACCTATCTAGCTAGATAACCTATTTTTTCAAAAACTTGCACCAACAAAAAATGGTCCAATGTTCGTAAAAATCAATTATTATGTTCATTCCGGAACCAGAAAAACTACGTAAGTAGTATATCCTATATCCGCACCCGCAGATAAAATATGGATAAAATTCACGAGAATTCATACCCAGAATACAAAGCCCCACAAAATATGTACCTGAAAAATATCTAATCATAGAATTTCTTTGCCGGTCAGTAATTGTGTAGATTATTACGGGCTGGCGTTGGGTGCGATGATTTTCATCTCACGGAGAGAATTGTGAGCTGACGTCTTCACCAAAATCACGAAATTGCATGGCTGGCACGTGACCGCGAAACGCCCCCCTTAACAATTTTGATCTTGTGGGTCTTCACAAGAAAAGTTAAAAAGTTAAACAGTCACCAAGATATAAAAAAGTAGCAGCCATCTTACCCCTACAACTTGAAAAATCCATTAAAGAAGATTCGATAATTTTTTTCTGTCAAAAATTGAACAAATCACTTTTCTCCAGTTTACATTGGAATTCAACTTGATTCCTCGCTTAATTCCATCCCAGTATTCAGAAGTAATCACGTCCAATAACGGAGATAGAGTGAAAACAAAACAAAATCGTAAAAGAAATCTTATTTCCATAAACTGAAATTAAATATTTTGGCAGTGTTTACCAAGTAGATGTTACCGAAATATTGACATACATAAAAATTTATGAGAAATGTTTTGTTTCAATATATGCATCCGGGATGAATATTGACACTACAATATATTTTGAAAGAATCAATGAAGGCCTAAATTTTTGATAAACTGTAATGGCAAACGTATTCGATCTTATCTAAAAATTATCACGTTATATCATAGTTATGTAATTTCGAAATGCTTTCTCTACACTAGATATGACACATTTCCAAAGTGATGGCATAATAGTTCTTCTGAACTAATCAAACAGGTAAATATGCACAAGATTAACAACTCATTCGCGTTACGAATTTATGTATTTATCGAACATAAAATATAATTTATACACACATCCGTTTCACATGAATAAGAAATTTAACTATCGACTCCGAAAGTTCGTATTGATAATTTTCACTATACAGGGTGTAAATTAAGTAAGTACATTTTTTAAGACGAAATGTTCATATGAGCATAGGTTCACAACGGCTTGGTTTCTGAGATACAAGGCGAAAAAAAAATTATTTGGTTTTTTTACTTATATTTTTGTTAATTAACATGGAAATTGAACGAAATTCGAAATACTGGGGATTTTGATGACGAGAAACTCAAATATTAACTTAGTTTTGTGTTTGATGTTAGAGGGCACCACATGGAGTGTTGTTCCTGAATTGGATTTACCATACATTTTTTTTGTCGCATTGTATGTGATTTTTGACTAGGTAGACTTATTTTCCATACAATGTTTCATACAAAAGGTACCTTTAGTATTTGTCACTGAAAACAGCCGTTTTAGATAAAAATGGGTTTGAATTTAAACCTTCCTTGGAATTTTTCAACTCGCTCATTTCCCGAATTTACACACATTTACACATTGCACATTGCACATCATCATCACCAAATTGGTGAAAATTGGATAAAAATCAATGTTGAGGCGAATTAATGAGTGCATTGAAGTAGGTTGTGGTCTTTTTCAGCAACTATTGGGAATGTTATTGACTGGTTTAGTCTTAGTCTTGTAGATGATCCAAGTTTGTTACAATCAATCAATAAATGATACATTTTTTCGCTCATTTTTCAAAAATTCGGAAATGATCCAAGATCCAAGTGAGAAAATTCAGGCAGGTTTTACTTCAAACCCGTTTTCTTTCAAAAAGGCTGTTTTAAGCGCCACATAAAGGGTACTCTTACCTTTTCTATGTAAAATTGAATTGAGAATAGGTCTGCGTAGCCAAAAATGACATACAATGCGACACAAAAAAGTTATGGTTGATTAAATTCAGAACCAACACTGTATGTGACACCCTGTTACATCAAACAAGAAGCTAATTCAATATTTGAGTTTCTAGTCATCAATATCCCCAGTATCCCGAGTTTTGTGCAATTGTCATAATACTTTACAAAAATATAAGAAAAAAAAACAAATAAAGTATGTAGTTTGTTTTTGTCGCCCTGTGTTTCAGAAAGCAAGACGTTGTGGAGCAATGTTCGTATGGACTTTTTGTCTTAAAATTAGACACCCTATAAAATTTTTACAAGTACTTAATACACACTTTGTTTTGGTTCCAAGTTATAGCCAGGTAATATTCAAGTGCGCATGTGCAGTAGGATCTATCAAATCTCTCTGACCCGACATTTTCTGGATTTTGTTTTCCATAAAACAGACACGAAATTTGATTTTTAATTCACCAACAAATAACGAAAGATTATCCCCTTTGCTTTCTGAAATATAATTTCTTAAATCGGGAAAGAAATTTAATTTTCCAAACTCTCAAACTGCTTTGTCGTATTTTCAGTCCGAAAAACGCACTTCTCAAAGTTGTTCTAAAGTGAATCCACCCATAGACTACAGATTCTCACTACAACAAAAAACTGAAAATAAGCTACTTTGTGGTTTTGCCATTTATTTGACCCTAAATCTCGACCTTAATGACCTTGAAAGTGCGAAAAAAAATGATTAAATATATAAACTCTACTGTGAACCAAGATTTTCCTCAACAAAATCTCTGAGGCTGCTTTATCCAGAACGTTTTATCAATTAATAGAGTATGTTCAGAGATTGAGGACCCAAAAGAAGGGAGGAGGACTTTATTATAATTTCTATTATTATTCTGGAATAGGTACATGGTGAACGGACCAATTTTGAATTTTGTATTAATTTGTCATTTTACTCCAAAAAGAGAAATTACTGTTGTTTACTGTCAAGTAATTCATATTTTCGCGTTTTACGTCACTATTTATGAAAAAATAAAAAAAAGCGTTCTCAGTAGCTGTGTGAAGCGGAAAACTTCGTCGAAAGATCAAATTCTTAGACCATCTATCCTCTTGGGTCCTTTGTCTTCTTTTTATTAGGAAAAATAATTCTCCATTTGTTTTGCAGATTTAGCTGTTTTTGAGGAAAAATTTCCATCATACTTTTCCCCGCACCTAAAACGTGACCCCCAAAATATTCTGATGGTAAATGTTTGATGGTTTCATGAATGGACAATTTGCATACATTTTCAAATGACTTGAAATTTTATTTACGTATTCTAGACATTATTTGAAAGTCACCAGCGAATTTTTTTTCCCGAAATACCCAAAAATATACTGAATAAATAAAAAAGAAGACGCGAATTTCACTGTATGATCGCAAACGGGGTGGGGCCATATCACCCTCCCAAGAGAGAGAGACAATACGTCAATACGCCAGACGAAGATAGATAGTGTATTCTGTGACGTTGTGGAAGCTGATTGGCGCTCTTTAATCGGTGATTACTACTTTATGGGAGGTCGTAGGTTGATTTTTTTAACATCAATGGCATCAGTACTTATTAATCCTTATATTTTTCATGTTTTCAAAAATTGTGCAAATTGTCCATTCTCAACTTCGAATGACAAGTTCCTATAATAAGAACATTTTGGTTAATTATTGTTCTTTCGAAACGATGTGTGTCAATTAACCATTATTATTAAAACTGTCTTTTCAAGTGAAAAAATATCACATTTTTAATAAGTGTGCACTTTATCACTGTCGCCATTTCTGTCTGTTATCAGCTTTGCTCAAGTGAAAAAAGAATATCAATAAAACCTTCAATAAAGGCCCTTTTTCGTTCGTTTTCACCAACCCAATAAGATAAGGAAATACTCAATGGCACTCAATTCAAAAACAACACTTAATTTTTGAATTGAGTGCCTACTTTACAGCCTTAGTACATTTGCCAAATATGAATTTGATAAGTTGAAGCATTGGAAGAATTCATTGACAATGAGTAGATGAACACATCAAAATGTCTTTATAAATACCCGAAGTCACATAACTGATTTTTTTTTCTAATTTTCGATCAAAGTATCTGTTAAGTAGAACTGTTTTTCGAGACTTCATCTTGTTTTTTCCCCATGATTATAAATACATTTGATAGGAAATTGCACTCCTCAGACTTTTTTAAAGTTGGATGATGAAAAATGATAAGGTGGCCATTTTAAGGAGCTGAGAAACCCACTTCGTATTCGTGACTACTCTGCAAACTAAGTTTTTTCTCAAGCAAAAATATTGTCACCGATAGTAGTTCAAAATAAGCCCACAAACCCAAAAAAAAAAAAAAAAAAAAAAACACGACTTTAATGATATACTTCTTCATTATGATTGAAGATTTATTCCTGCCACAATAATAAGACATCTAAATGATTATTATTCATATATTGATTTTTATGGTTGTGGGAGAAAATATTAAGAGACGTGATATAAATTGTAACAAAACAGTTGAGAGATGAGGATATTTCTTATGCATAGAGGTACATTGAAACGGGTTATCTTAAAATGTAAAGTAAATTCTTACCTTTCCTTCAACTTCCAAAATTTTACAATTGACGACACCTTCACGAATCACTCCATTTTCGCCTTTTTTGAACGACACAGGACTGGCACTCGCTTTCTCCCTGTCCAAAGATGCGCTGCTACTACTATTTCCACTGCCACTACAGATGTAAAAACTACATTAGTCATTCATGAAATACATAAACTTTCTGCGAAATATAATTTACAGTTATGCATTGGTAAATAAACAAAATTCGAAATATGTTAATGGAATGTAATTATTACTTTTCGACATTTTTCATGACCATGATGGATGGGCAACTTTCTTCTCTACTTTTGTATTAGTGACACATTCGACATGCAAATTTTGTTGTGAGGGTTAGTAATGGGGAGTTTTAATCAGTGCTGGCGGGTTTTGGGAAACTACTTATTGTGTTATAAAACAAAGACTCACTTGAGCAAATGGTTGACAGAAACGATCATTTTGCACACACTCATTTTACAGTCAAAAACTAACCAAATATGTTTTGATTTGAAAAGAATTAACATCAAACCGTAAGTTATCAATGAATAACAGGCTTTGTTGAAAAGCTCATTATAGATTATTTATTGAGAAAACCACAAAAATAATCATGATGGATACAAATAATGCGATAAACATAGACAGCATTTTTTTCAATAATGAATGACCGTTGCTCAATTAGTTCCCTCTACCGATGATTGTCACAATTTTTTCAATTATTAAAATTGAATGAGTACAATCATAGCTGATTTTGAAAGACAACTCCACAACAGTTTTGGTAAAAATGGAAACTGATTTCAAGGTCCCCAGGTAATAGTCATCAAAATGTGAGGCGAATAATGTCATACTGAAGTTAACGATCAGGCTGGCGCCACTATTTTTAATACCGCTGGGTTTGAATTGATTATCGAGAAAGGTGGGTTTGTACACTTTTTTACTGTAATACGTTATTCAATCAACCCGTGTATTATTAGGGATTTTTGTTATTACTGTTTCTCAAAATCACGGAAAACACAACATTAATAACGGAGAGGTCCAAAAAAGAGATTTTGAAACACAGTCTTGACTTCTGATTTACTGTGAGCTGAAATGACGACAGCATGCATCAATTACGTTGTTGTCAAGTTATGAAGCATATGATTAAATTCTGCTGAATGTTTAATAAAACGTCACAAATCTCAAAATTTCAGAACAACTGTGGTCATTTTCACAATTTGAATTGTACTTTGAATATTTCTATGTAACAAATAAATAATACTGTTATAAAATATGAACACGCGTGAAAATAACCGACGATTATTTGGTGAACATCCCCCCCTACCTAACCCAACCTAATTAATACGGATTAAATAAGAGCTTTAAAAAAGTCTAGAAGATTTTGCACAGAATCAGGATTTATTATTATATGAAATTTGGAATACAGCGTGAATAATACATGTATTAATTTTGAAAAACTGAAATGGGTAGGTTAATTTATTTTTCACATCATCGAAAAAACATAGAGATAGTTCACAAGTAAATTGAGTAAGCTTCTCGGTTGGGACAGTTTTTGATGGCCTAACCAGGTTTTAGTGAGCTTCAAGACAAAATGGCGGCTTATTTTTGATATTATTTTCGGTTGTGAAATTCCAGTTGTTAGAATTTATTTATTTTGAAAAAACACATCACACACGGAAAAAAATAATATCAAATATATATAGATTGTCCCTCCATCCAGATAAACCTTGTTTTTAATTCTTTAAACAGATTTTCTTTGTGAAAATAAATGGTAAGTATATGTCATCACCAGATCTAGTATTTGTAACCTGGGAACACAAAGTCTCTAGAAAAATAAATTACAAATTTTAATATCATCTACCTATCTTTATTTGCTGTTTTGAGGAAAAATGCCCTTTGATAATGCGGTTTTTTTATTGCTTTGGATTTTTCAGTCATAATTCAATGTTCAAAGAACATTCAGTTTTTTGGCACTTACCGAATGAAGTCCAACCATGTATCATCATGGTATCTACGAGATAGGTACGGTATTAGGGGTCTGTTATTTGATGCTGATAAAGTTCATATGTTAAATTATTTTAGTTCAAAAATAGTTTGCGAATGAGTTGCCTGGCAAAATCCGCGGCTTTATACTTTAGTACAGGCTGCTACGAATTAAAATAATCACCATCAGTATCATAAAAACGGTAAGATATACGGCGTACTTCAAAGTTGAGTATTTAAGTTGTCAATAAAATGCCGTTGTCCAAAAAATTCCATATACTTCCGGAGATATCTGGAAAGATCCGAAATTTTTTGAAACGGTTTTCGTGTTTTCCTAGGTTTATGAGAAGAAAGATTTCTAAATATATGATACATGTTCATAGTCAATTTTTCCCTCTACAAAATCGCGTCACCAAATTCATGATCCGACGTTCGAGCAACCATCATCAACTTTTTTTTTAATAGACGAACAATTTTGTTGCACCCTTTATACATATACTTTCATTTTAATTCTTATTCCTACGACATATAACACTTGACATTTATTCGACGTTCCGAACTAATAACGCCATCATCAATAGAAATTGTTGATGTTTGGGAAGGAACGAAACGTCGGATCAAAAATCTGATTACCTCATCGTTTAGTGGAGAAAAAATACAATATAAACGTGAAACATT
The DNA here is from genome assembly GCA_958502075.1 of Orchestes rusci. NCBI lineage: Eukaryota > Metazoa > Arthropoda > Insecta > Coleoptera > Curculionidae > Orchestes > Orchestes rusci. The sequence goes on along the minus strand of OY293304.1, from coordinate 12,035,711 downwards.
TTTTGATCCATTTCTTTTGGTTACGTCATGAAAAGAAAATTACAAGAATTCATATTTACAATTTCAAAAAAATGTGGATCAGTTATTCATTTCGCGATACCAAGAAAAAAAATTGGTTGTCATACTTTTGAGCGACCCTGTATATTACCGCTTCAGTTAAATCTTTTTTTTCTCTTGAATTGTGTCAAAAGTATCTTTATATTCCAAAATTTTCAAGTTAAGTCCACAAATCTAGAAAAAACATCGCATCGTACGAATTGGAATAAAAAATGTTTATCTTTTGTTTCAGAAGAGTTATCTGAAAAGTACCGAATACATCCCGAGGTACTGTCTTAGCTATACCCTTGGAGGTATGAATTTAGTGAAGAATAGTTTTTTAGCAAAATGAGAGTATATAAAATTTTTAAAATTGCACTTCCTTCCGCATCCTGTTATCATAGAAAACCTCATCTCACAAAAAATCTACAAAAGTCGGTCCAATGTACGAAAGTCGACCTTTAAAATGCTAAATCATTCGACCAAATCCGTTTATTAGTTTTAGAGCTACAGCTTATTGAAAATGACCAAAGAATTTGCTATGTTCTTTAATTTGACGAGCAGTGTATTTTGCTAATTTCATTCTGATTGCAATTGACTTTGCATTCACAGTGTACTTTTCTTCTCTACAAGATAAATTTTTTGGATACTTTTTATATTATTATATTATATTGTATATTTTCCGCAACCGTCATTAAGTCATATTGATGATGACTTTATTAGCTCGAAACGTCGAATAAATGTTTAGTGTGATATTAAGGCGAAAAAAAAATTGAAGTTAGCAATGATTTTCCAACAACTAGATATAGCCCGACGTCTTTTTGTGTGTCACATGTTTGTACATTGAGGGGAGAGAAGAATTCTTTCGAGAATTCTTGCGAGTTTGCCAAACTGCAAATTTAATAAGTAGCTACCTTGTATCCAAGGTATTTTGATTCTAATTAAAAATACTCTGAACTTTATGATTGCATCTCCGGTAGTTACCAATTATATAACACGTACATTTTTAGATCACTTGTGATAATAAAACATTTTCAATGAGACCCATATTTTTCCATGTACCTTAGTTACTTATGTAGACACGATGCAACAAAATACATCTGGCAACACGACACACATGCCTATTTGAGATCAACCATCAATCACAGCTGATAGTCATTTTAACCAATCATAGCCTGTAGCTCCCTTGGAACACTGTTGTCGGCTTGTTCAAAATTCAATATTGTTGAAGGCCGAACAGCTGATTTATGTGAACAAAACTTATCAAGAATCAGTAAACTATAACTGTCCTATAACACCAACGATATTGAAACAAATAAAAAATCAAAACATATCCTCGTTAATACACTGGTTTATCTCTTTTGATAACAAGTGAAAACTCTGAGCGCTTTTTATTTGCAACAAGGCAACGTTGAATGAACGTTGAACGAATTCAACGGATGAGATGTGAATAATAACATGTTTATTATAGTGACAAACAATTTGCCCGGAATCTAGGGTGTACTCTAGTTCTAGTGGGTTCTATGTTCTAAGGAAGTTAGAATCTGTCAAGCGTAGAACGAAATTGTTCTTCTACTTAAAAAGGCTAGAAAGAAATTTGATGATGGTTGCTCGAAGACGAAACGTCGGATCATACATTTGATGATGCTATTTTGCAGTCGGAAAAAGTGGCTGTGAAGTTGTGAAATTTATTTTGAAATATTTCTTCTAATAAACCTAGGAAATCATAAAAACCATAAAAAAAGTCGTTTTTTCGCGGATATCTTGGGAAGTATTCGTATTTTTTTTTGATTCCCAACGGCATTTCATTGAACCAAAATGCGCAACTTTGTCGTGGTTTGAACATCTCTGTATATCCTACCGTTTCCAAGATACTGATGGTGAACATTGAAATTTGTAACGTCCTGTATAAAAGTATAGCCCCGGATTTCGCCAGACACCCTATTCTAAAAGATGGAATTTTTTTTTTGTGAAAAAAAAACGTTTCACAGATAAATAGATCTTCTATCAAATCTTAATAGACCGTCAGATAACGACAGATTTTGCTGACTGATTTTCTCGCTTTAGGGATTTTAACCACTGAAAAGTATGTCAGTGTTGAGCTGAACGGATGAGAATTTAGCGGCCGCTAGGCATATGGAAAATTAATATTTCTTCTGCAAAAAAAAGGATTTTTTTTTCATTTTCCCGTTTATGGCATTTTAACACATCAACAAATATTACAATGTAATAGTGAAAAACCATACGGATTGGACGTGCTTAAAGGGTTGAAACAAGGGTGCCATCTTGTAAAAGAATATTTGGCTGCGTATGCATTTTCTCGCTTATGGCAATCGACAGAATTAATTTTGATATAATAAGGAACCCGACAAAAATTTCCCATAAGCCGATCGGCTGTTGAATCAAGTTTTCCGGAGGGAAAATTTTGCGAAAATGGTTTTCGTCATCCGGCAAACTTTAACATCTATGGCATTCGAACAGTATGATTTTGATAATAGATAAACATCATAAAAAAATCCCATAAGCTTTTAATGTGTTTCAAAAGAAGCTATAAGTTGTGAACTTGTAGGAAAATTTGTGTTTTTTAGGAAGAGAAATTGATTTCAAGACCAGAAATAAAAAGCCATTAGTCGGAAACATGATATCGTTAAATAAACATGTATAAAGTGCGTGGTGACAACCAATTTCCTGACTTGTTAAACTTAATTGTCAAATTTTTCAACCAAAAAAAATCATTCTAATTTTAATGGCCGTTTAGGATATTGGCATTGAATAGGGAGCAATTTGAAGTGTTCATCCAAGAAATAATGTTGAATTTTTGTACTTGTATTATTAGAAATAAATGTAATTGACAATAAAGTTATTGGTTGACAGTGGCTTATACAAGGCATGTAAAAAACTATTACATTCCAATTATTGATAAAAGCATTTTTCATATTGTTTTTCAAGTTTTTCTGTACTAACTAGTGAATAATCTCTATGCACCAAGTTTGTTCACGGTGAGTTTCAGCTGTGTAATTTGAATGGGATTGAAAATTTAACATGAGAACCCCATGTTCCGTCTGAAAAAAACGCACTTTAAATATACAAATTATTTGAAAATACTAATACGAGACAATAATTGGAAACAAATTGCTTATTTCCTTATGGGATTTGGCAAATACATTTCAAACTTTATTCTTAGAAGCCATAAGGCGGAGGCATGATAATAATGTCAAATACAGGCATAACTTATTTAATCAAATATTTTTTTGATGGTGACAATTATTTATCCGATCAGCAACAATGTTTTTGTCATTATGACAGCGGAAAAGGTTTGTCCTAACTTTTCCAGCGGCAAAACAGAATCTAAATTTTTTCCAGTCACAAAACGGAACTTTTAAAAGCGTCTTTTTGTTATTTTAGGGATATACGTATCCATTAAATTAATAATTGTCCTACCGGATTATACTCAAGTTATCATGTTCTCGAGGTTAACTTAGCAATTTAATTTATTTTAACTCGAAAAGCATGCTTCTTTTTTCGTTGAATTGCCAGGCAACAGAATTTTTATTGAAATGTCAAGTTTGGTTCGACAAAAAATAGGTTCAGTCTCGGGTAATTAAATTTTTTGAAAAAAAAAAGTTATGGACTTGGGTCGTAAAAAATGTTGACCAAAGAATGATAATAAATAAAGCATACATTCAATTTATTCAATTTCTACATCATACTGAAAAAAAGATATTCTTGACGGATAAAAAAAAATATGCTGTATTCGTGGAAACTCTCGCTAAATCGTCTGAATCTAGAATGATTGATAGAATATAAAAATAGTAATAAAAATAAAAATGCTATTTTTACCAAAACCAATAGGTGGCAATATTTGGAACTTATCATCATTTTTTATTGACTAAACTTTCTGGGGGGTTTTGGATTTTCATTCACAGAGCCGTTCTGTTGCTGTGATGTCCTAGACTTCAAAAAAAAAATGAGCAGATTTTTTCAATCTTCTCACAGCATCATTTTCAAATGATTGTATATGTTACAGTAAATGTTAGGAATTCAGTGAAAGCTAGCTTTTACTAGTTGATGCAAGCAATTACTTGATCCGTTAGGAAATGTTAAATTTTGAAGAATATTGTACGCTTTCACTAGTGAATGTTGGAGAAACTTTATCAAATCAACTTTTACTGAAAGCAGTTAGGAAAAGTTCTTTTTAAAACTTATTTCCGCCATTTAACCATCCCAAGGTGTACGGGGCACTAAATGATGGCGCTCACGCGACATCAAAATTTTTGCCAAACCCAAACTAACCCAAACTAACCCAAACGAACCCAAACTAACCCAGACTAACCCCTACTGAGAATACTTAAGTATTTTCTATAATACGGTATGTGAACAATGTTCACATTGTACACCTGCGATTCATAAGTCTCGTATTTTCCAGAGCGTCTAATCTGTCGGCGAATTCCAACTCGGACCAAAAAGGATATTTATAATTACGATAATAATTTTCAGTGTAGCAGCTTTCACTAGAAAAGTTACGTGAATGCTAACAATTACTAGTAAAAGTATGATGAAGTCGATCGAATTCAACTTTCACTAGCTAAATGTTTCCAAATCAGGAAAAGCTTACTTTTCCTAGTAACAGTTAGCTTTTACTGATTACCAGGTTTTACTGTGACATATATATTTATTCAAATAAAACGTCGGTATCATGTTTCCGACTTATGGCTTTTTTGTCCGATCTTGGAATCAATTTTTCATCCTTCATGCCAATTCCCATAAACAAGAAAATTTGAAAAAAATTCTCTGATTTTCCTGCAAGTTGAGTAATTTCACAAACTATGATAAGCACTTGCTAGACTTATTGGTTTTTTCATAACAGAGTTTTAGATTGAGACATTTTTTTTGCTTTTTATTTCGTTCACGAGAAATGCCGGAATAGAAACAAAAAAATGAAAAAAATTGCAAAATTTTCTTAAAAAAATTCTTGTCGGGTTCCTTATGATATTAAAATTCATTCTTTCGATTGCCATAAGCGAGAAGATGCATAAGCAACCAAGTACCTATTCTTTTACAAAATGGCACCCTTATTTCAACCCTTTAAGCACATGCAATCCTTATGGCTTCGTTTTTTCACTATTACATTGTAATATTTTTTGATGTATTGAATAACCATAAACGAGAAAATGAAAAAAAATGTCAATTTTCCATATGCCTAGCATACTTGCGGTCGCTGAATTTTCATTTTTTGTGCTCAACTCTGACATACTTTCCAGTGGTTAAAATCCCTTAAGCGAGAAAATCAGTCAGCAAAGGGGTACAAACAATATTGGTATTATCGTAACAACTTCACTTATAAAGAATATTACACATTACAATAACCTCAAAACCAATGCAATGATAGGTTTGAGGCTTACCTACTGAAAATAACTATCATTCTCTGTACCTAGATGAACTTTTTAATGGAAAATTGAAGTGTTTCACAAAATATTCATAGTGTCAGCATCAAATATGGTTCCTTGAAAAACTCAGACTGGATAGACGTAGTACAGACGGATTAAGCTATGAGCTCAAAATGTGACAATAGTCGCGTCAGAGGCGGTACCTCCACCTCTAGTATTGGAAGGGTTAGTACCATTTATCAAACCCATTTAACTGTATCTGCTCTTGATAGACCTTCAATCTTGTCGCGTCCCAAGCTTAAATGATAAGAGACTTGTGAATATCTGTTCAGCATAAACAATTGGCATTCCTATATAACTGTGGTTAGTTACTTGGATCATGTCGATAATATGAGAACAATTCCAACAATTTCAGGATAACAATTTGAACTGATCCAAACACGGATTATATGGGCAATATCAAATTATATGACTCGTAGTACAAGTTATATGCCCGTCATTTTCTAGCTTGTTTCAGAATAACAATAAAAGACATCATTATTTCACCCCAGCATTATTGTTATTGCCAATCGACAATTTGACTAGATACTAAAGTGAGTTGTCATTTAAGACGTTAAAACAAAGCAATTTATCAGCAACTATGACGTATTTGTGATTTGAGAACATGCTTTATGCACCCATAAATTTGATTTGATGTCTATGGGGACATAAAATCCGGTTCAGTTACCATGATGTTTGAACATCAAATCTTTTCGAGAGGAAAGTGACTTAACTGAGAAAAAGCAAAAAAAGGAAACGACCAGATCAAGAAAGGTGTTTTGGGTGAGTTCTAAAATGGGATGAATATGACTTTATTCTGTACGTATGCTAAATAATGATATCATGCGTTGAGCAAACTACGTCTTAGTGGTACATAAAAAATTTATTGAAAGCCAAAAAAAGGTAAAGTTAGTCAAAAACAAATCAAATGTAGCATGGTTAGAGACGCCCGGGGTATTAATCAAGACACGCGATTTTTTTTTCGCTCACCCCTTAGAGGAGGCGGCGTCCTCGAATAGTTTGCGCAGCTGTTCAATGTCCCCAAAGAATGGGGAAGGGTGCCACTTCCTATACCGGCTAAAGGTGAAAATAAAATAAAAATAAAACAACATCTAAGAGAATTGGACATATTGTGCATGGTATAATTTGGCATAAAGTGATACAACCACCACAACAAAAAACCTTTACCAGAAGCATTGAGTTCACATCAAATAATAATTGTACTTCCACCTTATCCCTGAGAAAAATATCGAAGAAAGTGCTTATTATTGTTGGCCTAATTTTTTTATCAGATTTTACGATGGACAACACATCTTTGTAAGAAGAGGAGCATTTCAATTGCAAAATACAAAAATACAGGTGTTCTGTACATAATGAGGATTTGACAACAAAATGGTTATTCATTCACGCACGCTTGAATATGACATATTTACAGAAGAATTTGGCCTTGTATAGTATGTATTACCTACAAATCAAGAGAAAACCATACTAAAAACGCTATAACTTTTGAACGGAGGGACCGATTTTGATGCATTTTGCGTCATTTTGAAGGGAATTTTGATCTTTCTTCATGATTTCTTGAGCCGAAACACCAAAAAACCAAACCGAACGCCGCCGCGAACTCCGTCGCGAACCTTGCAACACCACGGCGATCAACCAGTTGTCGGTTTCATTTAATGAATAAAGAAAAGTGAAATGCTAAATACCATAATATAATCTTTGTTAGTTGTTAATGAAGGATACGGGTTTATTTTTTAAAAATGAGTGATTATAGACTACGATTAAACTAAGCCTATATGAGGCCCCCACGCAGCCTGAGAGAGGGAGACATCGGCGATGTATACTTATTAGTTGAATCGTACACTATCACCCAATTTCTTCAAAGTGACTATCGGTGGAACGCCGTCGTGTTGAACAGTTCGCGACGACGTTTTCAACGGCGTTCGCGACTGCGTTCGGTTTGGTGTTTTGATGCAAGTGGTGACGGACCTATATGGTTCTTTGGTTAATTCATAATATTCGATTTTTCAACATTTTCAATTTCCCAAATTCTTTAAATCGCTAAAACTTTTGAAAGAATTGAATTATTTTGATAAATTTTGCGTCATTTTGAAGGGAATGTGATGTTCTTTGTTTATAATTTTTTTCATAAATTTTCAATTTTCCCAAATCCTTCAAAACGTTTTAACTTTTGAACTAATTGACTGATTTTGAAGACTCTTGCGTCTTTTTGAACGAAATTTGATCTTCATTCTTCATATTTTTTGTGATTTGTTTTGTTTGTTCAGAACATTGGATTTTTGAACATTTAAAATTTTCCCAAATTCTTCAAAACGCTATAACTTTTGAACCAATTGAGTGATTCTAATGAATCTCGAGTCTTTTGGAGGGGCTTTGATTTTCATTCTTGATAATTTTTTCATATTTTTTTTTAATTCTTCAGAATCGATTTTTCAACATTTTCAATTGAGTTTCCCAAATTCTTTAAAACGCTATAACTTTGTCTTTCGTCATTTTGAAGGGAATTTTATCCACTTTTCTCAAGAATGTTTTTTTTTTTATTTTTTTTTATTTCGACAAATAATGACAATATAGGAATTCGAATTCTCATTCCATAACGAGATTTGAGTCATTTTTTATATTCATATCATCATAAATTTTGAATCTGATTGTTTGTATTTTTTACTTCTTCTTTTACCAACTTTAGCTTTTTAGTTGTTCAATTTTCAAGTTAAATAAAGTTAACACTGTTTTTAAAGGTTTTAAACGTCTTTGGAAGCAGGCACGTATTTGGAGGGGGGGTTATGGCGAATAAAAGAAGTCGTAGATTGCGTTTTAGAAAGTCTCTTCGCTTTGCTCTTTACATTATTCAAAAACGTTTTTCCTTTGATATGGTTTTTTTCATACACACTAACTGGACCCCCCAAACCAAATTCTTTATACAAGCCTGTTTGGAGGGTACATTAAGTATATTTTTTGTTTATTTTGGTCCTTATTATAGCCAGTTTTTGTTCATTTTCTTGATACATATCTCAGTTTTGTTTTTTTCGAATTATATCTTATTTATTTATAGCCAGATTGCTAAATGAATCATTTTTAGGTATTTATAAGTGATTTTTATCTTCCAAAGCTATTGCGTTCTTCAAATAACGGAAAATTTTCCTAGAAAAACATCAGTTTTGTGATATACAGGGTGATTCTTAAGTTGGTATTTTCCTTTTAACACTGTATAGAATGCAAAAAAAAATTGGGAATTTTTCAAATAAAATTATGTCCGAAAATGCTTTGTTACCGAGATACAGGGTGTTGAAGTTTTAAGAAAAAAATGCCTTTTTTATCATCAACTTTCCTACCACTTCAGATATTTCCACAAAAAAACTTCTTTTGACCACCAAACTACATTTTATGATGTAAAAGTTTTTAAAAAAATTGTACCAGTGGCGTTTGAAGCAGATTTGTATTGAATTTTTTTAAAGAAAAAAAAATAGCATTTTCGGACATGATTTTATTTGAAAAATGTTCCTATTTTTTTGCCTTCTATACAGTGTTGAAAGGAGAATACCAACTTAAGAATCACACTGTATATTTGTTGTTGAGGATTTTTGGAAAAATTTTTCATTTTGATTTAACAGATCAGATATTTAAAATTTTCAGTAGATCTAAATACAAACTTAAGACAGATACCAAGATTAGAAGAAATGTAAAAGGACTGAGATAAAAAAAAAATTCAAAAGACTAACAATAAGAGTGTTGAAAACATTGTCAAAATTTGAATTGCAAGTTTACTGAAAATTCAACACTTTTGGCGCCAAATGAAGAATTTCATAGAACCTCATAATAGTCACCTTATAATAGGTGTGTTTGTTATGCTCCACTAGTGCACACTTTTCTACAATACAACACTCAGTATTGCTTTGTTTGTGGATTGTTTGTCTGTTTTTTAGGATAGAATATCTTCACTAAACTAGTAAAGATATTCTATCCTGAAAAACAGAAACATTTCACAAACAAAGCCACACTGAGTGTTGTAGTGTAGAAAAGTGTGCACTAGTGGAGCATAACAAACACACCTAATATGTATTCAAATTTATCATCGCACTTTTGTATTTTGCAATCAAAATGAGAAGTCTCCTTCCAATTGATTCAATCTTTTACTTTCCTGATCGATAATATGGTTTCAGAAGTGAATTATGAAGTCATATTGAAACTAAAATTGAAAATTGTGACCACCAAAAAACTACTCACTTTCTCAGCACCTGCGACGGAACATCCTCATAATCACTGAGATCACTGCCAAAAGAGTTCTGTTCTCCTTTTGTTGCTTTCAAATAAGAATCCGGCCTTCGTGCTCTATCATCATTTCCTAAAAAGTGATTTAGGTATACCAAACGTGACAAAAACAACGAAAATGAAGAACAGAAAGAGCAACATAAGCAAGACTTACCATAATTATTTTTAGGCCTTCTCTTAACAACAATTGGCTTGAGGTTAGCTAGAAGAGAAGTAAGCTGAAGTTAGACAAGTAAGGCAAACCACCAACAGTTACGTTTGATTGAGAATAAATGTTAAAGTGTTATTTGAAGATATTTTACACACACGGATTCAAATCAAACTGGAAATATTTGAGTCTTTTGAGAGTGAAAGAAGATCGCGGGATTTCCAACATCAAGGGGTTGGAAGATCAACGGAGATGGAGATTGAAACGAACAGATACGATAGTTTGAAGATATTGTGCCTTACTTCTCATCAGGGTACACTTGAATCCTGATAAATATTTTAATTGGCGAGTCTTACATCTTAGACAGAGTACTATCCGTCACAACAAGACACCCTAGCTGCAGATGTATCCTGAAATATCTTTCTTCTCTGTCTAAATGCTACCCGAAAGGCACTGTTGGCCCTTTACCACATAAATCCAGAGAGTGGCGCTCGAGACCTTGAAGACGTCATCTTCCAACCCCCGTAAAAATACAAAGTAGTGTTACAAAAATTTGCCGCCCGAGCAGTGATCTTCTAGTCAACCGGTAAACTTATTCCGATAAAACTCGATTAATGTTGGTAAGAGTTAAAAAAAAGTTAATGCAAGAAAACAAAAATTAACCAACCCAAAACAAACACTAGAAACTCCGTTTAACACAGAACGTTAGAGATTAGTGTCAAACAAGTTAACCTCTTTTTACACTCACTGGCATATTCGGTCATCTTAAAATGCCCTCTTGCCGGTCTTTGAGGCTGCTCTTCGTCCAGATCCAGACTATCCGGACGAGGTTGAGGAGGGGTGACGGAAATAATGGGAGGAGTGATTTGAATTTGAATTACGGGTTCTGGTATGAGAGGGGACTGTTGAGGAGGAAGGACAGTGAGTGGGGTGAGTTGCGACGGTGGAGGCGTTTCTGGAAGAGAGCATGTGAAGACAGATTTGGTGCTTTTTGCGGAAAGTGTGCGCATGTTATGGTGACATGAGATTGATTGAAGTTTGGTTGGTGGAAGAACTTCCCAATTAAATTGTGAAAAGTGGATTATATTTTTACCTTTATCGTCCATGGCAGTAGCCCATGATTCGGCCGAATTAGATCTGGCTCTAAATTGACGGACTTCATTGTTTGAGGATACATCTGAAAAAGGAAATGATGATGACGAACAAAAATATTTTTTCTAATATGGCAAGCACCATCAGCTGAACAGAAGTTAGCTAGCGCTGAAAATTATTATGAAACAATATTACCACAATCTAACACACTGATACGTCATAATATATCCCAGTTACACTACAACAAGAAAATATGTTTTCTATGTCTAATAAAATAAAACTAGAAAAGACTGACTGATACTTACCAAACACGGAAGTACTGAACATTTTAACAGCGGCCTTAATGTTTTCAAGAAGACAAATACTACCTACACATAAGCAATCAATACTTTCTCAATCAACTACAATCAACTGATCTTCCCATTCATGGTACCGTCTAATCAATGGCAACCCCCTACTCAAACTTCACAAAATATAAACAATAAACTTTGTGCTCGTTAGGCTCTGGCCTGTTTGTAGGCAAGCTATAACTCCTAAATGGCGTAATTAAAATACTGGGACGATAAAGATACTAAATTCAAATAGTTCATTAATATGTCTCCGACCAATATCTGTATGGCTTATGAAAAAATATTAGGTTTGTTTGTTATCCTTCACTAGTGCACACGAATTTACGCGGTTGGTGCGTTATATCAGTGTAGGATGCACATTACTGCACTTGTTACACCAGGTCAAGACGAGATGTTACAAGTGTAGTGTAGTGTAGAATATAGTGGGATCCTATTTCGTGTATTGTGTAAACAAAGTTCCTCTAAACCTAACCTTGAATAGAGATAAAGAAAATTTGGAATGAAAAATCTGGGGTGGCAAAAAAAATCGTTATATGTGAAATATTTGTCTGTTTTCAAGGTTAAAATATCTGCACTAAAAATTGTACTAATGCGTTTGGTGAATTTCCATTACTAGCCATAACTTACACTAACACTATTCTACTCCGAAATAACAAACACACCTATTATTTGAGTAGATACGTTTGGTTCCGCATCCATGAAAATATTGAAGATATGTGGATAATTTTCTTTTTTGGGTAAAAAAAAGCAAACTGTATGATGGCAAAGATGGTGGAATTGGGACATAGAGGTGAAACTTCAATTTTATGAAATTATCGACGTTTCGACCCTCTATTTGTGATCTTTTTCAAGGATGAATCAATAGATTGGTTGGTTTCATTATCCAATCAATCACAGCTATTAAATAACGGATTTTGTGGATCAACTAGGGCAAAGTATGCAAAGAGGAAAAGGCCAATCTTCAGTGTACCTAATTCTCCATTGAAGACTGAAGATATGTTGCTCCATGCAACAAGATGAGTTCTTATTTCATTCACTGGACTCCGAGACACTGGTCATCATCACTTTTTGTTCTGAGATCATGCGGACTTTAAGTTTCATTGGAAGAAGGTGAACCAAAACATCCTTTCTCATTCACGAAATTGCCAGCCATTTAGGGTAAGGATAAGATAGAAAGATTATATTCAGCCTTTACTTATCAAAAAAAACTGCGGAAGAAATCGAAACAAAATTTTGAAAACCTTGAGACGTCTGCCAATCTAACCCCACCAGAAACTATGGTCGTTCAAAAGTTTATAACAAACCAGTCAATAAAAAGTTAGTGAAGCACACCGTATAGAATAAATTAGCGCTTGAACATCCCACACAAAATACGTGAACTACCAAAAAACAACTACACTCAACCCAAATCCTAACCTTGACTTTTAACTTCAGCACCCGGTGGAGGACAATGTATATATTTGCTCCCACTGGAAATGACAACATTTCCAGAGAGCCTCTGCCTTGCCAGACTGGATAGAGGTTCGTAGATGCTACTGTTGCTACCTGAATTTACATTATTTACAAGTACCCTATAAGTCAAGTAATTACCTGAACTGTCCAAGGAACGACTATCTCTCTGTATCCTCTTAAGCGCCGTATTAGATCCAGCAGAAGCAGTGGAGGTGGTGCTGGGGTCCTTCTGCAAGTTACCGTCAGGAGGAGGTGATGTCATCTTGACTTCGTACTCTTGCGCACGCTCATTCACGTTGGGCAAAAGAATTTTTTTGCTCAAACGCGCCAGTTCGCTACGTGAGAAGTCCGTTCGGTTGATGTCGGGGTAGCTTTCGAATTCTTTTGCCTTTTTCTGGACGTTTTGGAAGTGACTGTGATGGGGAGTCATCCTAGAGGTGAATATTTTTAATAAGACCATTGCTGTGAACTGTCCAGAAAGTACTTTTTTAATGAAATATTACTTTCTAGATTGGTTTTGTTAAGTAGTTTAAATGGGATATGGTTAGTATAGGGAGAAAGCTCAAAATTCGTTATAAAAGAATGGAAAACCGGAAAGTCAAATTGAAAAGCTTATTTTCTACCATTTGACGTTTTAAAAAATACAATGACAACATTTTTAATAACTTACGAAATTCAACTAGATTTTTAAAAATTATTGTTGAAAATCATTTTGTTGTCATCCTTATCAAAAGATAGTGGAATGGAACAAATGAAGTACAGTCAAAAGTCCAAAAAAACGTGATTCGGTTAAAAAAAATAATCTCCTTCAGAGAGCACACTTTAAACTTACATGGGAAACAAATAGGCCAAAATATAATTTATAACACTCCTGGAAAATAAGAGTAGATGCATGAATAGAAAAGAAAAAAATGAGAAATAAGTTTGCGCATAGTACTAACCTTCTTTCATCAGCTGCCGTCTCCCCAATCATATCACCACCTGTCATCTCGAAGTTTGGCGCCACTGCCGCCTCCCGTTCAACTTGATACTGCGCATGTCCACTATGAGGCGAATGCGCATTTGCTATCGGCGTTGCCACATTTGGTACCCCTCCACTCAAATCTCCATTGCTAAAGTCACTAGCATAGTCATTCTGGATTCTTCGCACGTTGTGATGGGTCGGCCTAGCCATTCCACCGCCACGGTTTGGGGTCAATTCGGACCGTATCGGCATATTCGGTTCGTTCGGTGGCCATATTGGCCGATCGAGTCGCTTAGGACGACCATGGAACTCGCGCAACACGGGCGTCCGTAGAAACTCTTCTTTCTGACGCACACTTTGCCTCACCCGCGATATTCGATCGGAATCGTCAATTTCGTGTCCCGTCAGGGTCGAGTTCGAGCCGAACGAGGTTATACTGTCTTTGCTACCTGCAATTTGACAAACATTAGCTGAAAAATGGTGGTACTGTAACTTACTGTCAGCTATCGATGACGACAACGAACTAGTACTCTCCCTCCTATTGACATCATTGTTCTGCAGCCTACAACCGGCATCCGGCAAACCCATAGTTAAACTGTCAGATGGCAGATATTGGGGCTTATGCATAGCTTTCATACTGTCGCTATAGTGCTCTGAGTCGCCGTCAGACGAAGTGAGCGATTGTGCACCACTATATTCACTATAATTACTTAACAAGTTGCTGCCTTCACTTGCACGACGGCCCATCTTGCGATAAAGCGGCACTTGGGGTTGTGCCCGTGATTTTTGACGTAAGTGTACCTCATTTGGATGATGGATCTCTGCGTAAATCTCTTGCTGCTGACCTCTTCGCGGGTCCAACACACTATCGGCACTCTTTTGATGTCCACTTCTCACAAAGTCCTGTCTATTGTTTACAGGACGTTGTGTGTATTGCTGATGATGATCATACTCCGGAAAATAGGGTTGCTGTTGCAAGTAGCGCCAAGAAGCGGCATCAACACGAAACTCTTGTGGTCCAGGAGCAGTACGTTGAGCAATGCACTGAGATAGGATTTGCTGCGCACTGGCTCGGTCTACTGGACCTTCTGGGTAACTGGGTTGGTTAGATACTGGATTGTAAGCAGTATCTGGAAAAAACTACACACAAATGTATTTTCAATGCCCCTTATTGGATTAATAAATTGTCAGCACTAATTGGAATCGAACGAAATACAAGCCCCTATGGTTTCTATATTCATAAAGCCAAACATGATACCAGCATTATACCTTCTTAGGATGTTCTGACACCATCGAATTGGATTATTCAAATAACGTCTCGGATTTCAAACCCTCACTATATAAATTACAAGTGTGTAATACGATAGGTGACTTTCAATTTTCAGATCCTTTAGAAATTAGACAAGGAATCTCACCCTTTGTAACACGTCCTCTTCTTTAGGCACCACTAATAAATGTAGATATTCTGGACTATTAGCAATAAGCTGCACCACTTGTTGATAGGGTATACTACTGGTTGGTATTCCGTTAACTGCAACCAATCTGTCTCCCCTTTGAAGTCCTGCTTGTTTAGCTGGACTGCGATCACGGACGTGTCTTACGAAGATTGTGTCCATGGGCGCGAGAAGCGCCCCGCAAGCTGCATGTCGACCATCATCTTCCTGAAAACCATAATATGGATATTTTAATATGATATCAACGTTTCCTTTATGAGGAACTGCTTGAGATAGAGTTGCATGGTTACAACTCCATGACTCTATCGCTGTTGGACTTCAGGAACACAAAACCAGCGAACATCGGATGAGGTAGTCGGAATTACTTATTTTACACGGGGAATACTACTGGAAGTGTGGAGGTAGCGCTAATTCTGCCCTCTCTATTCAAAAGATGGGTATTTTTAGCAACAGCAGTGCAGAAATCATCAAAATTTCATCGGGTTCCTGACCTTATGCTCAAGTGGCCTTCACACTAAGGATAAAATCTTAGTCCTTTTTTTGTTGAACATGATCTCCTAACAAAGATACAGGGTGTGAAAGTTTTGGACAAAAAAATATTTTTCTGGTTATAAGTTAACCTCTAGATCGATTTCCTCATCTTCTTCTTCGCCCATGTTCAGCGCCACTGGAAATTTCACAAATAAGATCCCTTTTCAAATGAAGGGCGTTCAATAAAAAATACGGTCGTAGGCGACAGTGGTTTTCTTTTTCTTTCATGAACGTAGGTCTTGAATCACTTCGTATGGTTTAATGGCAACTGTCACAATTGTCACTGAATGTCGTCTTTTATCAAAATTTGTTGACATTATTTTTCGTGAATTCAATCTACTTCTTGATAAAAATGGTATGAAATCCACAAAAACATTGGAAATCGGGCTTTTACGCCGGCACACAATTAGCACGAGGAATAATTTACTCTACAAACATTGGGCGGTTTGATAAAAAAAATATTTGCTTGAACTTCAAGTCAGAGCTTTTACTTCCTAGTATATTGCGGAGTATAGCTTTTTCAAATTGGTTTAATTGTCAGTAATCATGAGTGAGAGAGATTATACTGTTGAAGAAAGTGCTAGACTTGGTGGTAGATCCTCATATGACATACATTCAACCATAATCCATGAAAAAATCTATTCTCAACATCTTTTTAATCAAATTTAATGATGCGAAACAAATAGGTACTTCCAAGTAGAAGAAATACTAGAGAACATTAGTACTTACTTTACAGTATTAACTTCTATGCATCGAAGTTAATAAAGCAAAGTTTGAAATAAATACTCCTTATTTTCACTTTAGTCTTTCTTTAAGCATTATGTGGAGGGGATGTTAAATTTGACAAAGTGAAAACTACACAATGGAGCATTTACTTGAAGTAAAAGTAAATACTCCTTTTTATCATACCGCTCGTTATCTCTGAGAATTTTTGGATTGTTATTTTTGACACTTGTTAATTTTGATTTATAAAAAGGCACAGAAACTCTAAAACACAAAACTTCTCAAAAAGTCGACAACAATACAAAAGTTGGGTTAGAAAGTGGATTTGGTATTTTTTATTGAACACTCGTTACTGCACTCAATTGAGAAAATCTTGTAGCTTTGGTGTACTATTTTATTACAAGTATGGAAAGTACAAAGTCTCGGGATAAAAGCTCTTTTGGTGTACTAATATTACATTATTTTTTCTGAGAAATTTGATGGAAAAACAATTCCTTGTCCAAAATTTTGACTCCCCGTATCTTTGTTAGGATACATTGTTCAACTAAGTTTTCTCATGAAGGTTAATTTTTGTTCTATGACTTGAAAACTAATGACATTTTAACTGGACCACAATGGTATGTCCACCAGGAGGGTACTTACTCCAAGAAATCGCAACATTCGAGACAAAGGAAAGGATGTATTCGAAGGATATAACTATAGATTCACATCAATAATTATTCGTGGATTGCAACAGGCCCAGAAGGCCTAAGTAAGCCACCCACTAAAACATCAACATCAACATTCTGGAGCACCCTGTATAACATTTCATCTTCTTATTGCGCCTGATTTTTGATGTCTTGAATTCATTTCAATATTTGGTGTGAAAGATTAATTTTGAATAAATAATTAGAACACTTCATAAAAAACAATCAATAAAAAAAAATGAGCCTCCTACAAGGCGACGTCTAGTCATCGACTATTATTATTATTGTTGTAATACTAATGTCTCGATTCGCATAATCTGTTTAAGGCACAAGTGTGGCGGATGCGCCAAATCAACATTGGGTATTTCATAATAATATCCTTTCAGAAATTACAAGTAGTGAGAAATATATTTTACTATGATCTTGGTAGCTTTTCGGCAAGTCGTGCATAGAATTTTCGTGAAAATTTCCTACCAGTCAATTCTAACCAATCATAGGCTTGCATTTTGTTATGTTGCTTTGGCAACGACCTAATTTTATCGAAAATTTCCCTGCTCATAATCACGTGACTGAAAGATTAATAAGTGGAAATTTCCCTGGCTTTGGCTTTGCGCATCTGGATGTACTGGATGTAGCTCCCATATGATTACAGTGTTGCCGTCCCCACTCTCCCTAACAATCCCAACCCAACCCAACTTTCACAGACAGAGATAAGGCAAACGGCAACACTGTGGTTGGTGCATGGGAGCTACATCCAGCCGCGAGTGCTTGACAGCTGTTGAAGACAAATATTTTTGATTAATGATTTATTTTCAACTTCCAATACAAAGTTGCAATGTTATCAATTATGGACAAGATTGGTTATAATTTCCAAATGTTTTATAAAATCCTGATTCCCTTCTTTCTTCCTCAATGGCGAGTAGAGTAAGGAGCCGTTGGTTTCTTCCACTAAATGCGAGGTGAGTCCAGCCGCTACTATTAAATCTTCTCAAATAGTTTTGGCATGAAATTTTCTTGCCGAATCTCCCTAGAGCTCGAATTGATAATCCGGAAATTTGTTCTCGTTGCGAATTTTTCAAGAAAATTTCGCAACTCGACAAAATTTCCGGAAATAATTCGAGCTCCGGGGAGATTATAAGTGAAAAATCCTGGGTTTGGAAGGGTCGTGTAATCGTTTTGAGACACGAACTTCACACGATCCGAAATGAAGTGGACCAACTGTTTATTGTATAAACTGTGGCCATAGACGGCCCATGTGAGAAGTAGTGAAGAGCTTTGGATTATTCAATAAGGCCCAATTGTGTTGAGCGATACACGGCTAAAAAGAATACATCGTCAGATATGTAATTTTTTGGCAACATTGTCGGATTCACTTTTTCAACAGTCCGAACTCCTAAATGGATGGCTTCCATAGGCAATTCACTGGAATATTCTAGGGCCAAATAATTCACATTGATAAGTAAATGTGAATCGAGCTTTGACAAATTATGAAAAGATCCCTTTCTTGTGGGATACATTATTCTAGTTTCAAGTACCTATTTTGGGAGAAACTTGGCAATTCCCAAAAATATTATGTAGTAACTATGAAAACAGTTGATCACTCTCATGTTCTGAATATCAAATTATAATTGTCTCATACTCACTGCAATTGATTCTGGTGGATAAACGATGAAATGTCTGAGCGTAAATCCAAAACTATCGCCATAACGACGCAGATATAAGCTTCTGGGGCCCCTACTGCCACGAGGCACTGCGACTACCCCGGATGGATTGCCCTGCAAGGAAAAAAAATACTATTGAGGATATTTCGAAATTTATAATAAACGCGTGAATTTTCTAATGTATCAATTATTGAAGTGAGTATTTTAGGTGTTTTTTGGTTTATCTATAAATTTCTTCAATGTCAACAATTGGAGTGCTCTCGAGATTCCTGTATGTATCAAGTATACTTGATTCGAGATAACAATGATCACTTTTGTCGAAAAAGATTGGACAAAAATTACTAAATGATGAATACTAAAAACAGAGAAACGCAGACAATAAAATCATATCAATAAACATTATCCAAGCTTGAAATATAGGGTATGAAATCACAGTGTAGATTTAGATAATGATAACTACTCATGGATAACCCATTCAATCAATTGCCAGAAAAATATAATAATAGCATTAATAACGTGATCTTATCACGGCAGATACGCGCTTATCAAATATCTTTCAGCATAAATATTTACGAGGAAAAAGTTGCGCCTCCAAACTAAAGGTCAAATATCTGATATTATTTATTATGTTTGCGATGTAAGACATTGCATATTGTTTGTTCATCATGATGTATGTATATTAGTCAAAATAAGCAAACATAACATAATAAATATGTTCAAAAAATATTCATATCATCAGAAGTCAGGAATCAATCGTATTTTCATTAAAGATGTGCTTGTTGTTGGTGGTTTTCCACACAGTAGTATAATATGGAGCTTTTAGTTTTTGCTGCGGATTTTTTCTAATACGAGCACGTTTATGGCATCAGTATCGATTCAACAAGCAACATGACATAGTTTTTTCAATTTCAATTGAAAACTTGGATTGGATGGAACAAGATACTTTTAGGCTATATGCAAAATGCCTTAATTATTTTTTAGTTAACATACTATAATCTTGAATAACATTTCGAAACATGAAATAGTATACCTATTATTCAACGAGCGGGAAATGGGGGATATTACTCACGAGGATGGAGTTTACGTGCGTGATCATTTGAGTGAATAATAGCCATTCCCCGCGAGTAGAATACTATACTTTTTCTATGATTATTCAAAAATTGAAGCGAACTTTGCAATGTTTGATTTCATTTGGACGGCACTTTTTGACAACGACTGTACTTAAAGTCAGGTTAGGTTCTTAACACAATGTGACAATGACTATAAAACGCAAGTATGGACGGTCAAATGGGCTGTTTCAAAATGATGGATTTGAAGGTTGACATTTTGTCGAATGTTCTGATTGGCTCTAAAACAGTAGAGTAATGAAAAAAAAGTCACTGGTATGAATAACGAGTTACTTTAACCAATAGAAAGTCAGGGTGGCCAACTAAGAATGCGAGGTACCGTTTCTCGGAAACTATTTATCGTAGAGGCTTGCGGCAAAAAATTTTATGACTAAAACGGCCAAGAGAAAAACCTGGAAAATATTCTCAAGATTCTGAAATGGTCGCTAGGGGGCGTAACAACCAACACCAAGTAGAAAAATATGATTTTTATGGAATTTTGTCCAATGAAAATATATCGATGAGCTCATTTTCGGATTTACTGACTATTTACCTACACTTTTTCTCTAAAACGTTTTTTTCTATCTATCATAATAAAGTGGTGAGGGAAGTTCAATTGTTTTTTTAAACAAACGGAGATTTCTCCCGTTTCGCTTGACCGATTTAAACGAGCTTGGGCTCATATGAAAGAGCATGATCTGCTCATCGATATATTTTCATTGGACAAAATTCCATAAAAATCATATTTTTCTACTTGGTGTTGGTTGTTACGCCCCCTAGCGACCATTTCAGAAACTTGAAAATATTTTCCAGGTTTTTCTCTTGGCCATTTTAGTAATAAAATTTTTTGCCGCAAGCCTCTACGATGTATAGTTTCCGAGATACAGTACCTCGCATTCTTAGTTGGCCACCCTGTATAATACATCTACTATTGTAGAAAAAATAAATAAATA
Organism: Orchestes rusci; assembly: GCA_958502075.1. NCBI lineage: Eukaryota > Metazoa > Arthropoda > Insecta > Coleoptera > Curculionidae > Orchestes > Orchestes rusci. The sequence goes on along the minus strand of OY293304.1, from coordinate 12,014,839 downwards.
TTTTTCGTCTCTTGAAAAAAAATACTTTTGAGTATTTAGATTATGTTTTTTTTTGGTAGGTAGGTATACAGCTCGGTATACAGTGTCCGCCATAAAGGTGGGTAGCTATGCCTTTTTTTTTAGTACATATTTTCAAGAAACTATCTTCGGGTATAGTTTGTGCAGGTCTGATAACCAAAAAATCGATTTAGAAACATGTCATGAGATCATTGGTTTCGCGAGAATTTGAAAAAGAAAGTTAATTTTGGTGTCAAAAAATTGGTTTTCAAAATTTAGTGAGGAGCCCATCAGTACCAAATTCAACTCGATGTGTTGATTTGTTCCGGAGATATCCAAATAACCAAGACGTTCTAATTTTTCCCCAGGTAAGTTTAGCCTCGATTTTGACGTGGTTCCTCAAGAAAATTTAGTGAGGAACACGTCAGTGACACATTTATTCCGATATGTTGATTCGTTCCGAAAATATTCAACCAAATGTAAGACGATGTCATTTAGCTCCAAGAAAGTTTTGGTTCGATTTTGACGTGTTTCCTGAAGTAGTTTCGTTATTATTCATATCAAATAATTTTTTGAAAATTTGGTTAGGAACCCATCGGTGCCAGATTCAACTCGATGTGTTGATTGGTTCCGGAGAAATTCAATAAAGTAACACATTGTCATTTTCCCGCACAAAATTGAGGCTCGATTTTGACGTGTTTCATCAAGTAGTACCGTAATAAATCACTCACATCACATAATTTGTTGAAAATAATGTTTTAGCAAATCAGATAATAACAAATTAGGACTAATATTTCACCATTTCTAGTAAAAAGAAAATCGTAAATGAGGATTTTATTTCAAAATTAATTTTATTCAACAAATCATGTTGAATCAGGCATAGTCTGGGGCATAATATTGTGTCCAATATTCAATATTCATACAAAATGGAGACACAATAAAGTTGAGATTTCAAATTTTGAAGATCCAATCAATGCATAAAAAAAATACACTAAAATAGGTTTGCATTTTGCAATCGGATAATAATCGGGCTCATTTAGTGTGGGGAAGGTCAACAATAAAATGATCGACACAATAATCACATTTAATAATCAAAGTATAATTAAATTTTACTGCGTATATCAATTCCAATTAAAACTAAAGAAATTCTAACTAATAGCTGCGTTTGCGGGTCGCGGGTCAGTTACGAACCAGCCAAGAACTAAATCGCATGCGCATTTTATCAAATCCTTTCCTGATTATTGAAAAAAAAAATATTCAAACTTAGTTAAGCAATCATTTGAATTTAATCAAATAATTGCCACTGAAACACAGAGGTAATTCCATTATAAGTACAATAACGATAATCAAGTATTGAAAATTAATACATAAAAATACAATGGAACCCATTTCACACATCATTGGTAAATTACCCAATAATGAATGATTCATGAACTATTATGTCGGAAATATTGCACATTTCTCAGAATACTTGGCAAAACTCACCTCAAATATTAGTAGAGATATATAAGATTTGGAAACAAATTCCCGCAACAGAAAAATTGTTGTTTTTGGTATTATAATTTTAATAATTCAATCCGAAAATAACTTTTTTAAATTAATCTTTACACAATGATTATTCTAAAAACCGAATACGAACAAAGATGAGAAAACAGTTTGGACCACACCGGCAATTCTTGAGTTCAAAATTAACCAAAATAAGAAACTAATTATGTATTGATTTAATTTAATACTCAACACCTACGTTTTCAATCCTCCTCAACCCCGCACTTTGTTTCTTTCTAGCTAAAATATACTTTCCACTTTGCATTATCACACACGATGCACATAAAACTCACACTTTTCGCCAAGTCAGTATGAAAACACTTTCGAAAAAAATCACGAGAACATCAGCCAAATGCTTTATTTTTAAAAGTGCATTCACACACTCACACAAACTGATGAATTATTATCTATCCAATGTTCTAAAGCGAGGCATGAAATGATAGCGTGGTTGCCAAACTCATTTTATCAATTACGTTGTTGATTAATTTGGAAAATAGCAACATTTAGTACAGCCGACATGTTTCTTGGGCTCTTTTCGTTCAGCTTACTAAATCTGGTTATTTCACCAGACAATGGGAAATCCCATCATGAAATCCCATCATGTGGTGCCTTTTAAGATCAGAATGAGTTTATGGGGACAGTCATAAAAAAGAGAATTTAAGGTATTTTCTGAAGTATGCCTGATATGACTGAATATTTGGGATGCAAGAACTGGTTTTACGGTTGAATTATTGGACATTTAAGCTGATTCAACACTATTCAACAGAGAAATTGATCTTTTCATAAAGGAAATTACACTCTATAGGGTACGATTGCAAGGAATCTTTTTAGCAAATTTTTTGCATCAAGTCTCCAATATTAATAGGAATAGAATTCATATCTATAACTATTATTAGACATAAAAAGTTGGAATAATGAAGACATTATCGCATCAATATTGCCAAAATATTACGCATAAAACGGAATATTGGTTTCTCCACCACTCAGTCATCAATTATTTTTGCTAAGCTATAAATTAAAGAGTTGGGTAGACGATCCTGGAAAAACTTTATGTTGGAAAACTTCAGTTGTAGTGGTTTTAGAATGTACAAGGTTTGAGAATTTGTATCTCGAAATTGAAGCGTATTTTGAGTTTAATCTATAGAAGTTAATTTGTTTAGAATTGTCTATTTAATCACTGATGGAAATTTCATCTGATTTGGTTGAATACTTTGGGAGTCATGACATTTTTCTATTTTGTTGTTTTCTCAATATTACAAAAAAACAATGACAAAATTCATCCAATCTTTGAATAAAATAAAAAAAATCTATCGAAAGAATGAAACGTGGAATAAGTATCCTCAAAAGAATAGAAACAAATCTTGATAGAAAATGACAATACTTCACCTAAATTTGATAAAAACAATTTTAAACAAAAAGACAAATGATAATACAAGAAACTATAAAAAGTTTAAAAATATATTAAGGGCAGAAAACATCCACTGAAAATATAAAACGGTTCAAAAAAGTGCAAAAATAAGGATATTTCAGAAACATCCACAATTGAAAAAAATACAATACCTAAAGAATATGTGGGCAGTAAAAAAAAAGTAAAAATCACTGGAAAAAATACCCCAAAAAACTAAAACCACTAAATTTGGTAAAAAGAACTAAAATGGTAATATAAAATAGACAACAGAGAAGATAACAATGTTAACAAACTAGAAAAAAAAGACAATAAACTCAATTTTAACAAGAAATCTAAAAAGTGAACAAAGCCACTAAGAAAAGAATAAACTATAATTAATGTAAAACGCAATGTGAAAGAAGCTATTAGAAAATATAAATGCTGAAAAAAAAATCGAAAAAGAACAAAAACAAATATAAAAAGCAATTTGAAAAAAAAAACAGATCTATTGATGTGTTTAAATAATGATAATAATAATAATATTCTTTATTTAGCTTAAAACATCACAAAATAATAGTGAATGCATGAAACAATTTAATACAGTATATATCGGTATGAGAGTGATTTTTCAAGGCCGCCTATCGTTTTTTTTTTAATATGTGTGAGATTCGAACCGAGGATCGCAGATTTGAGAGTCCAATACCGTGGATATTTATCGAATAATTCGATATAAACATGATCAAGTTCACTGGTTATGTTTTTATGTCGGGTTGTTGTTATTTTTGTTTGCGTTTATGACTTTGCTCACAGGCAATTGCCGGTAGGTTTGAGGTTATGGTTGGGTGAAGTTGTTGTTAAGTGAGGTAATAGTATCAGGTCAAGTTGGTTTGGTTGAAGATCAGTATACAATAGGTTCACTTCACCTAAGGCCCGTTTCACATGGGACTGATGATCAGTGCGGATGATCGGTCGGGACTGTCGAGACCGATCATCAGTCGATTTAAATTGGTTTCACATTGAGGCGTATCATCAGTCGTCAACATGTATTTGAGAAATACAGAGCATCACGTTGTTGTCGCTTTATGTCTAAAAAGATTAATAGAAAGGCAAAAAAGAAACGAAACTCACGAAATATTTGGGTCCATCCATTATGTGCAGAAAGGCCCATAAAAGGTGCTTTCGTGATCCTTTATTCAAATTTGCGCGAAGATCCACGCAAATTCTTTATGTATTTTTTATGTATATCAAGCTTTATTTGTCGTATCACGATTTTTATATTCTTCTGAAGATGTATCCCATATACATGGTTTTTGTTCAATTGAGATTATCACGAGTTCAGTGTCAAAACGAAATTTTTCTTTAGCACTTGCCATTTGCACAAACCAAACAAATACTTTTTGTAAACATTCAGACAACACTGCGTGATAACAGCAACTGACGATACGCCTGCATGTGAAAATCCCTATTTATTCAACTGCTCTGACGATGACCGATGATCCGCATACGCCAAGGGCTTGACTGATGCCCGTGCGTTTTTAATCGGTCGGCGGATGGTACGCCGGCATGTGAAAAACGCAATTAGTGACAATGGTCCATGCTCGTCAGGACTGATCATCCGCACTGATCATCAGTCCCATGTGAAACGGGCCTAAGGAAATAGATGGCGAGGAGCCGGAATATTACGCCATCGGTGTGCACCGGTATATATGCGTCGTGTCAATCGATTGCACCGGTCTGCATCGTGTCATTAAATTATTGATAGGACCTTACGTTGAACTTGTTCATGTGCCTATTTGGACGTTTTATTCGAAATAAGACTAATTTAGAAGTGTAGAGTTATCATTTGGTTTACTATTATTGAATATATTGGTCAAAGGAACCAATGTGAACAAACTCTATTATCAAAATGTCTTAGAGACACACCTACCTATAAACCACTATATATAATTGATTGACAAATCCAAGAATCCAATGTAAACCTTACATACGTGTCTTGTATGTAAGGTTTACATTGAATTTCACTTCGGAGTGCAAGTGACACATTTCCGCTTGTTAAACGTGAATAATATGCTACCATGTACATTGAATTTGTGTTCAAAGTCACGCTTATACCAAATTCAATGTAGATGGTATATATCATATTATGGTTCCCATTTGGCAAGCGGAAATCTTGCACTTCCACTTCGAAGTGAAATTCAATGTAAACCAGGCATAATAAACAGTTTTCAAAACACAAATGGATAATTCCACGAAAGAAAAACCAACGACACAGCGAAAAATCTCTTGACTTCCACGAAAAACAATTTAGAATTCAATGAAATAAATAGTGAGGTTATGATTTTATGATGAAATGGTTCGAGAATTGACCGCACTGGCGACTAAGTCATCTTGAAAAAACGCTGGAGCCTAAATGCCCAGCAGGAGAATCCATAGACTCAACATCACAAGACAAGTAAAAAATCAAATAATCCTAACCCAAACATCCCTTATATTATTATTATTTTTTTTTCAGCTGTATTGTCATGTGCCCTGAATGTTCCAAAACTTTATGAGAAAAATACCTGGAAAAATAAATTAATTCAACTGCTGAGATAATCTTCTAAATCACCAATCCCAAACAACCATTATTCAATTTATCTTCAGTTTTTCCTCACAAATCACTTCCCTGTTATCAAAAAACAATTTTGATGTTGTGATTTTCTATTGAGGTTGACGTTTTGTGTTGAAACTTGGCAACATCTGGCCGCAAAGTTATGCCAGTTTCTCTAATGCTTTTGTTTACAAACACCGTTTTGTGAGGTTAGGAAGTTAGTAGTGAGTTTATTCCTTAATTTACCGGGAGAAGACTTTGCTCTGTGAATTATTTTCTATTCTAAATTGTTTTATTGATAAAACAATGCCTTGAAAGTCTGTAGTGTATGACCAGAAAGTAAAAACAGGCAGACATTTTGTCATTTCACCGGTAAGTAAACAAAAACAGAGCTGGCCTCTTTTATCATTGTGTTTTGTACCAAAACATTCAATGTTAAAAGCATAGGAGAGACGGGAGAGTATGGAAGAGACAATGGGAAAAATCACTCTATTATAGAAAACCTCCTCAAACTTCTTAAAATGTCTGCATTTTTCTGCACCGGACATTCAACCTATAATACTAAGTCAAGAAGTAACATTGTTATTGAAGGACGAGTTGAAGGACTTCAAACCAAAAATTTTTTGTAGCTTTGTTAGTTTTTTACTTTTTCAAAGTAGTAACGCGGTTTTATTACCTATCAGATATTTTTTTGTGAATTTTGAGACACTATGTTTAAGTTATAATTTTTGTGTTTAAAGTGTTGTTGAGTAAACTGATTTTTGACTAGACTCTGTTTAGCAAATGTGAATTTAAAAATATTGTGATCAGCCTTATTCCAAAGCTTTTTAATGTCTAGACTATCTCACAGTCTTCAGCCGATCTGCATCATTTATTTAACACAAGGATAACAAAATAGTTCTGGCAACCTTGCAAGAGCATACATCGCTATTACAAAAATGATAAGATATAAAACGGGAACTAATCAATATATTGGGGTAAATATATTTCGTAATCGCATCGGTAAACACAATGTCAAGCTGATAAATCTATACTGTCTAAAAAAATGTTTGGATGATTCTAGTTGGTCTTTAAAAAATGTGATAACAAAAAAATTAAACTGGATTAAGACTGTAAACCATAACAAAATATCGATACCATATATTTTATGTCCTATACTATTTCCTCAAACACCCAGTTAACTAAACCTTAAATCAAATATTGCAGGAGATATCTTAAGGTCGCACCTCTATTGTGATGTGACCCGTAAGCCAATACAAATGAGTCGATTTTCTGATATCTTTCGCGGATTAAGCCAGTTAGCTTTGAACGGATTACGAAAATACAACAGGTTCGAAATTCGAATGTAATACATTGTACGAGACGGGAAGTTACACGGAGGTTAAAGTATTTATGTCTTGAGGTGATACCGGATTAGGATGTGGCTTGAGTTAGTTAAATATGTATGCATTGAAGATTATAAATATTATGCAATTGAATTTGAGATTGTGAAAATTATCTCCAAATTGATGAAAAAGTTTTTATTGTTGGCGTAATCTATGCTCCAATTTTGTTTTGCATGGCGCCACTTTCTATCGGTATAATTACGAGAGAGATAATGGTAATTAACTGTTCCAATACGCACAAAAATTGATAATAATAACCTTGCAACTGATACCATAGCCACATCAACTATACTACCTAGAATTAATATCTACAATAAAGTGGATAAGGTCCTGTTTAGAAGTTCTAAATGTAGAGCAAAGTTACCCACCTCGCTCATAAATATAAAAAAATCGATTTTACACAGGCAGAACAGAAAGTTCAACCTTTACGAGCGGTAGTAAAAAATTCCAAAATAGAACAACTCAATTGATTATTATTGCTCAGCTATACACTTGTATATCTAAAAAGTCATAACAATTTTGTGGTGAACGTCAAATGGATATTTTTAGAAAACAATTTGGATATCGAAGTTGGGTTTGGGTTGAGATGGGATAGTGCCACGTGCAGTGGATGTGTTAATGAGATTTTTTTCAAAATTGAAGTTGAGAATTCCAAAATCCTATATGTGCTTCAATGTAAAGATTTTCTATTTTTCTTGTGATTATGGCGAACGAGCTCAATAATCATCAACATTTCACATTCACACCTGTCTACACCATATAAATATCGCAATCTTGCAAAGCATCTATAAACTAAAAAAAAAAAATCCAAGCAATTTTCCCCCTAGACCATCAATTTCCCATCACACAAGAATCCCAGCGTAACATAAGGCATTTCAGAATGCATTGCATATGAAGGCAAAAGTTAATTTACTTTTTAATGATAGCACAGCCCTTTATCTGTTGGAATGTGAAAAGCTTTTGGACGGACGCAAAAATTCTAATTATAAATTTCTGCGCCTCGAGGATTCCGATCTGATTAGGGGTAGCGACCTTCTTGCACGAGATGCCCGATATGCAACATTGAAATTATGAAGTGATGCTTCTAAATGGAAAATATGGAATTTATTGGTAATAACTAGGAATATGTTATGATGGGAATGCAAGGTAGGAGTTAGTACTTCGGAATTTGCCTGCCCGCATTTGTTCTTTGTTGCTTCTTTTGATAGGATGTATGTTATTATTGAATCTTGACGTTCTTCACCAGCTGCTATATACAGGGTGAACCAGTTTTATCCGGCAATATTCAACATTTAGATTCTAGTTCTCAAACGAGAAATATGTCGATATCTGCAAAATAATGAAGACATGACAATTAATTGAATAGGTAATGTGACTCGTTACTCATACCAGTGACTTTTTTTTCATTACTCAATTGTTTTCAACCAATGGAATGATCTAATGTCATTACTCCACTGTTTAAGAGCCAATCAGGAAATTCGATAAGTAGTGAACCTCCAAATCCACCATTTTGAAACAGCACAATTGACCGTCCATACTGGTTTTATAGTCATCGTGTTTACAACCTAACCTAAGTAGAGTTGTCAAAATGTGTCGTACAAATGAAATTAAATATTAAAAAGTTCGTTTCAATTATTGAATAATCATAGAAAAAGTATATCATTCTACTCGCGAGGAATGGCTATTACTCACTCAGAAGATAACGCTTCGAACGGCATGCAAGCTTCATCCTCGTGAGTGATAGTCACCATTTCCCACTCGTTGAATAATAAACTATTATCACTTATTTCAATTATTATTTATTTAAAAAGGCCATACAGTGGGCCTCTTTTCCCCAATTTTTCTTCATCATAAAGAATGTGGAAAGTGGCTTGGAAATTGATTGCATTGTCAATTTTATCATCAATGATGTTGAGGGTTTATTGCAATGACTGTCAATTTTATTGTCAATGAAATTGAAGCCTCGATTGATGGAGCTTCAATCAACGCATCCATCGATTGAAAGATTGTCAATCTTATCATCAATAGTTGCCCCCTTCAATGGGGTCGTTGCACTATATGAAAATTAGAGCTGATTTTGTGTAGAATATATAACTGTGGGTTTTGTTAATAGAATGGGTGACATGAATTGGCCAAAATAATGCACAACATCTGAACTAGGCCTCTTTGAAATAAATAACTCCATCAACCTGAACCTGGGCCCATTGCCTCCATGACGTCACAGATCAATATCCTTTATCCGCTTGACACTGAAATGAACGCGCGCTGCTTGATACAAATGCGGTGTTGCGAGATGTACTATTGATGGTATTTTTACAAGAATTACCAGCTCAATATGATGAACGATAGATAATCGACGCATTTAGGTTTACTTTAAAATTGATGGTAAATAATGTGATTCAATGCAAATTAACCAGGAAATTATATACGACACCACCCAGACTGATACGGTCAAAGGTATCATAAAAACCTCAAGATATTTATTTTTCTCAGACCCAAATTAATGCAGACGCATAGAATAGTTATTTATCAGACGTAGGGATAAACTCAAAGACACAATTCTTTGAATTTATCCCTACGTCTGATAAATAACTACCAGGAGCGTTGCATACTAAACAAAAACTGCAAATATTGGTACCTGCAAATTAAAGCTGGTAGGCAATATTATTTATTGGCCCATTCTTTTTTGACGATATTGAATCGTATATAAGCAAAGTTGATCCAAACCACGAACGTGAATTCGAAATTGAGAAATCCCTAGAATAAAACACGCTTTACACTCGACCCCAAGCAAAAAGCATCTCGGCAACGCTGCGTTCTCTACAGTTATCGATCCACGGGAAGAGCTGCGCCGGATCCAAGAAGCGACGCCATATTTTGTCGTACACGCGTCATCATTTAAAAGGCTTAAAAGGACTGTTGACAAACTTCGACGCTAGTTTATGCCCTTAAAAATCGATAAAAAAAAAAAAAAAAAATACGGGTCTAATATTTTTGATTATATTTTCAGAATATGCAATAAAAAAAGTACGTGCAACGACCCCATTTGCTTCAATCAAATTTCCCATCAATCGCCGTCAATCGTTTGAAAATCACGTCAATCCCTTCCAAGGCGATTAATATTTGCTACAATTGACAATAATAATTAATGCCGCAAAATTCCAAATGGCGTCTACATTTACGTACATACATATTTTTGTTTTTGTTAATTTTAAATGGTATATTATCGCAATTTTGAATTCTATAAACGGAACACAAAAATCGGAAGAATATCAAATAGAATGAAGATAGGTACGTATTCAATACGTATTTCGTTTTGACAACTCATTTTACGGTGCGATGAAATACGTATACGTATTGGATTCACGTTAACTGGCTTTATAGATGGAGTACTATAATGTGGCCTTGAGTATCTAATAACTCAACATTGCGCCAAAGTTTACTTATTACTATGGTAAACTTTGATTGCGCTATTGAATTCCGGTGGTCTACCGAGAAACAGGTTGATTTCACAACGCTAGGATATGGCCTAAATATAGACCACTTAAGTAAAAATAAAATAATTGTCTGGCTCAATAACTCAGTATAAAGCGTGAGTTTTCTGCAATAAAAAAATAAGCATGGGCACGAACGAATTATAATCTTTGGTAGGTATTGAATGATTTGCAATATAATACATAACTAAGGCATAATACTGTTTTGATGATAAAATTCAAATTATGGAAAAAGTGAAAAAATACATCATTCATCTAAAAAAGTATTTTTAATGGTTGAATATTGAGAGTCATTCTGCTGTTTTGAGCGTGTTCTTTCCACTTTTATTTTTCCATTCCATCCATTTATTAAGTCAGTGTCCAGTCTTCTTCACTGTAGAGTAAGAAATAGGGGAATGTAGTTGTTAAAATTTTTATTTTGATGAATGAAAAGTGTACCCATAGGTCACAGTAAAACCTGGTGATCAGTAAAAGCTAACTGTTACTAGTAAAAGTTAGCTTTTCCTGATTTGGAAACATTAAGCTAGTGAAAGTTGAATTCGATCGACTTCATCATACATTTACTAGTAATTGTTAGCATTCACGTAACTATTCTAGTGAAAGTTGCTACACTGAAAATTATTATCGAATTCACCGGACGTTATTATAAATATCCTTTTTGGTCCGAGCTGGAATTCGCAGACAGATTAGACGCTCGGGAAAATACGAGAGTTATGAATCGCAGGTGTACAATATCAATGTGAACATTGTTCAGATACCGTATTATGGAAAATACTAAAGTATTCTCAGTAGGGGTTAGTCTGGGTTAGTTTGGGTTTGGCAAAATCATTTAATGCCCCGTGCACCTTGGGTTAGTTAAAAGGCGTAAATAAGTTGTAAAAAGTACTTTTCCTAACTGCTTTCAGTAAAAGTTGATTTGATAAAGTTTCTCCAACATTCACTAGTAGAAGTCTACAATATTCTTCAAAATTAAACATTTCCTAACGGATCAAGTAATTGCAAGCATCAACTAGTGAAAGCTAGCTTTCACTAAATTTCTAACATTTACTGTAACATATACAAAATTTTCTCTTTGGCAGGTTTTCCTTTTTTTTTCTCCATTAACTCGAAGTATTGAATTTGACCTATGGAGGGGGTTTACCAAGTGTTGGAAAGTTTTCAAATTCATTCACCATTTTGTGAAAAAAATATTAGAACATTCACTAGCCGCCTTCCAGCTGCGATTGGTTCCTGCAGAGTGGAAAAATTTAAAAGTTATTTGAACTGAACTTGTACAAGCAAACCAAAGCTTCGCTTATATACAGGGTGTTCCCTTCGAAATTAGCGAAAAAAATATGTTTTAAACTATTTTTTTTTAATTCGATGATCAATAATGGTTATTCTGATGAGTTCCTCACAAGAATCCCCACATTTTTTGTATTCACCGTTTTGCAGTATTTTCTAATATGTTTTCTACACTTTATGTATTACACATCTACTAGGCGAACATTTCGGGTGTACCGCTTTTTTTGTTGAGTAGTTAATTATATTTTATTCACTCAACCAGCTAAAATCATGCCATCTCACCATGCCAAAAAGCAACTTTCCAGTTACCTAACATCCTCTTGCCCAGAAATTAACACAAATAAATCAAACTAATCAACAGGAATTTGCAATCACCAAGTGCCGCTGAATTCTGGCAATTAAACTGGAACATTCATAATGGCTATAACTCAAAAAGTCACGAATCGAGGCGTTCATAAATCGGGAAAGATGCATTACCCTGTTCTGTTGCAAGTGTAAGAAATCGCACATGGCGTGGTAAGCTGTAAATTTTCACTCCAATATATTTTGGATAAGCTCATGTAGAGCTGAAAAATTGGCGGCTGTTTGCGCTAAGGATTTTAATTGAAATATGCATTATGGGTAGGTTTTCTCCTTTGGTGGTCTCGATGTGATTTATGTTAACTTAGGTGTGAGAGATTTCACATACTGTTGCCTTTTTATCATCTGGATTCATGTGCATTTATTGAAGATAATTGAAAATCTCAACTACTTACGCAGAAATAACTTGTAGACTTCCATATTATAGTCAAAAAAAGATTGTTTTTTTCTTTTGATGTATGTACTAATATAATTCATTTTATAAACACACTTTTCTTTTTTAATACTTAATGCGTTTAACTCCTCTATTATAACACTTTTTGAAGTTTTAAAAACTGATGTTGAAAAATGTGGAGAGCATTTATCATTTTATTTGTTCTTTATTATTTTTAATAATTTTTGCTTTTGATTGATTTGATGTTTTTTTTCGACTAGAGCATTGGATTTCTCCCTTTTGTGTCAATAAACACACTACTTCTGATTGACTTTTTTGAAAAAATACAATTGCAACTAACCCGATTCTTGAAATATGTAACAAAGTTACAGAATTTTCTGGTTTATTTTCCCGTTGTGACGAATTTTTCTGCTTCATTTTCCCGTCTTTAATCGAGTAATTCACTTTTCCCGTAACTCACTCATTTATCTGTCAAGAGACCTGAAATGTCAGCCGTGTAAGAATCAATAATTTACTGTTTAATGTCCGACCGAAACAATCAAACTTGGTTTTCCAGCAATCAATCAAACAACTATTTTATTTCAAGTTTAGCGTCAGTTGATCTTCAACCCGTTTGGCGATCTTTGAAAGCTGTTTTTTTTTTGTTTCAACTTCCTTTTAATTTTTTAACCCACGAGGTACCCGCGTTATTATGTTTTACTTTTGCTGAAATTTTCTCAGGTGCAACCGCGTTGTAAAAAAGAAAATAGTTTTCTTGGGTCAGATCTGTTTCATATTTTTCTTTAAGTAAGTCAGATATCTGGGAATTTTCGATGATTTTCTGTTGGCATTGTTGTCAGGACTCGCCACACGGAATCCTCTCTTTTTCCCTTTTTCTGTGCCTGGGATTTCATTTTATTTAATTTTCAGGGAAACAAACTCTGCCGGGTGGGAAATTTCAGACAAAGACGTGAAAATCACGTTTTCTGCAGCAATAGTTTTTTATCCAAGATTCTTGGGACCATCACACAGAGGCTTCTGGAGCTACTATTCGTATTCGTAACGTTTTTATTTAATGGACAATTTGCATACATTTTCAAATGACTTGAAATTTTATAAACGTATTCTGGACAATATTAGAAAGTCACAATCGATTTTTTTTCCAAAATACCCAAAAATATACTATATACATAAAAAAGAGAACGCAAATTTAACTGTATGATCGAAAACGGGGAGGGGCCATATTACCCTCCCGAGAGAGAGAGAGAGTCATCTCAGTCAATACGCCAGAAGAAGATAGATGATATATTCTGTGACGTAGTGGATGTTGATTGGCGCTCTTTAATCGGTGATTACTACAATGAAAGAGGTCGTAGGTTGTAGTAGATCAATGCTACTCACTAATCGTTTTATATCATACTTTCAAAAAATGTGCAAATAGACCATTTTCTAGCAGCCGAGGTTTGAGCAGTTTCGTTTCACCGATTTCTCGGGACGCAAAACTGACCCTATTTCTTTTACATTGCCGTTTTTCTATTAAAATTCTGCGGTAAAATCCGTCGCTACAAATCCGTTTACGTTTTATTTACTGATATTTCACTGCTGTTAAATTGCTTTTATAAACTGCTATTTTGAGTCTCTGCCGGGAGAGTTAGACTGATTTTCCTACTGTTTTCTTTACGTTATTTTCATTTCATTTACTGGTTGGAGACCACTCGACTGTTATTTAGTTTTTCGGACGGAAAGAGTGTTTGATTTATTTCATATTAACAACTTTGTTTTTATTCAAAAGTTCAGTAGTCCATTTTTGAGCAGAATTTTGGAAAAAACGAACGCGTGGACTTTCTTTACTGTTGCAAAGCTACTCGATAAACAATGAGAGACCTCTACCACGTGATATACAGAGGGTGGCGCCCGAGTTTTGTGAAAATCAACGATTCTCCTCATCCTCGTCAAAAATTGAGCCCGGAAAATCTCGGGCAGCATCACAAATAATATATTTCGATAGAAACATGTTTGAGTTCCATATGCTTTCGCATCACGGAGTATTGCTTACGACCAATAGCGATGTCGTGAGCGAGAGAAAATTGGAGGAAATAGACAAATTGGGCATTCTAACCTAACTTTTTGATCCTATCGTACCAGTTTTTCAAGTTCGTTTTCAGCTTTTTGATTTTTTATCATGTGAAGATGTGGAGGAAGCTATGGAGAAGATCGATTTTGGAAGACATATTGTCCCTCAAAGTGACCGTTGCGCATTATTAGATCATTCAGTTTCTACAACTCCCACATTTATTGCACGCTATAATACTACTTCACTACTTGGAAAAGGTCTATTTCAATCACCAAATAACTTGTCAGATGTGTCGTGATGTGTTTATAATAAACTGAAATAGATTAGCAATCAATTAATTATAACTTTTGATAATAATGGACGAATCATCTATTGTATGATTTTGAATCTCCCTTCCAGACACACCCATCAAAAATTGAATTCATACATCCGGTAATAACCTGTTAATCGCCTTCAGTGAAAATGGATCTATTTTCTTTTAATGGTCCATGAAATAAATCCGTCGAAAATAACAATGACGCAATAACTTATGGATGATCTGTATTCATTGCAATTCTATTTTAATGACAGCCTTTAAAGTATGTCGCACAAACAACAATATATAAATGAGTCGTTGAACATCTGTACTGGCGATACAGATAGAAATCGGGAATATTAACTTATTTTTGCCTCACCTTCATTCAAATCTTTTCCAAGAAATCAAAACATTCCACAAATAATGCAGCCCAGCTCAGATGTTCAACCAAACAAGGCTTTATTCCCGTATACCGTATAAGCCAAAACCAAAAATGCGACTATTCCTTTTTGTCAAACACAATAACATTCCCGTATTCACAAAAAGCAGTCCGTACGTGAAACACCTTTGTTTTTACTCAAAGTGCATGATGCAGACAGAGTTGTTCCCTTTTAACGGTCTCATGGGGACTATTATGGTGACAGCTCGTTATTTCCAAGTGGTTTGTTACAGGAGCGCTTCTGTTTGGTACGGCTTTATCCTTTCAAGTGCAGAAGGGGCTTTAAGTGTTGGTATTAAGATTTGGTTCATGCTTACAGTTGCCTAATTAGAATAAAATCATTATTTGTCTTTTCAAACCTGTCATGTTCGTGCTTATAAAAAACAATTTCCAGAGCAACTTGGCCATGGACTTGAAAATGTGTATCATGTCATCTATAAGTTTTCATGAAAGGCTTCCTAGTGTAGGTTATTATACTACATTTCCTGCTAATCAAGAATGTTTCATGTGGAAGATTACTTGGGAAATTTTAGGATATTTTAAATGCAAACTGTATTGGTTAACGCGTTGCGCATTGACGGCTCATCGATTGAGCCGTCGACGGCTGCGACATGTCAAGACGCGGATGCTGACCGTTTCGTGCTAATGCTATTTTTAGTATTTTGGTTCTGGTACAAACTCACTCCTCATCACAAAACTATGAACATAAATGCTGACAAACTGCTGACATTCCAACTAAACCACGCGACCGTTACTTTCGAACTTTGCGTCGACCCCTTTTATAGTTTCCATGTAACAGCAGATCAGCCCAATATATCTTCTTTTATTCTGGATTGAAAACTCTTTATTCCCATCCCTATCGCTGCTGTGTTTCATTCTAGTAGCTCTCAGTCAAAAATGGTCATCACTAACAGAATATTCTGTTGAAAAGCTCCAGAATTATCAATCATATCTTCTTCTCAGAAGACACCCATCTTCAGCTTTTGTATTTTCTTCTAGGACTGCACCTTCTATGCTTCAAAAAGTATCAAGCTTCTTCTTTTTCTGTGATAAGAACGCATAGATTTTCACAGTTTCCCTTAACTTTATGAAAAGCTTACCATGAATTGAGGTGGATGGAACATTAAAATTCTTGGGTCATAATATGGTTTTTTTATCAATAAATATTAATGAAGTAAACTGAATTTCATAATAAGAACTTATTTTTTATTTTTTGATTGACGAAGCGATGACAGCTGACGTTGTGGGAAAAATCGCGCTATGCGACGTTGCCAATCATATTTGGATTTTTCTTCGCTTGGTTTGATTTGGTTCAGTTTCATTATTATACAGTGTTTCAAGAAGAAGATTTCAAGAGCATATTCACCAGCCAAAAATTTAGTAAAAATGCTCATACAGTGTGACCCATTTCTATTAAAAACACCCCTGTAAAATTGTAGGTTATTAACCGATTTCAATCATTTTTTTTTGTTAAGTGTCAAGTTATAAAAGGTCTACTGTTGGACATATTTTAAACTGTTTATTTCAATTTTCAAGGTATATTGCACTACTTTTTCGTGATAGTTAATTGCGAATTTTAATTAGCGATTTTTTGAATTAATGAATCACTACGCCACTGGATTCAGAGTGCCAAAATTCCAACAAAATATATAAATACAACTTGAAATTCATAAATTCTCTAAGCTGATGGTCACAAAAGAATACCTTGCATCAACAGTTGCCATGGAAATTGAATTTGTTTTGTTACCTGTAACAATAAACTACAAATTGAATGTTCAAAATAACATAACATTAAATGAAATTAACGGAATTACATTTGCATTACAAGAACAAGTGGATTTTTTTAATAAAAAATAACAAAATTTTGGTTTAATAGGTTCAATATTGTTTGCTTTGAGAAATCAAAAAAAAAAAAACAAACAAACTATGATCAAATATTTTTGCCGATAAATCGGTAATTTTACATTGACACTAAGTATAGTGGCAACAAGTAACTCCATCTCCATGGCAACTGTTGATGCAGGATGTTCTTTGGTGACCGTTGACTTGGAAAATGTACGAATTTTGAGTTGTCGTAACTTTGTTATTGATGAATATATTTTTTTGAAATTTTGGTCACAGCTATTTGGAAGCACTCCAAATCCAATATTTTCGATTAACCCCCCCTACTCTCCGGAGAACTCAGCTATCATCAGGGATTTTGGCCATTAAATTAATTCGCCACAGTTACTTCATCATAGCTTCTGTTCCTTTTAACGTTAAAACCCTTATCGACTTTGACTTTATTGATACACTTTTTTTTTCTTAATTCATTCTATTTTTTTTTATGTAACAGATTGTGATGAAAAAATTGCTAATAAAAATTCTTCATTTTCTATAACTAAAAAGTACCGTGATATGCCCCAAAAATTAAAATAGATATTTCAAAATTTGTCCCGTAGTAGACCCCTCATGACTTGACATTTCAAAAAAAAATGGTCGAAATGGGTTGATAACCTAAAATTGTACAGGGGTGTTTCCAATCTAAATGGGTCACACTGTATATCTATAAAGGTAGTTTGGGTTTAATGTATAAGTGCATTTAATTAAATTGAGAAAACACTTTCTAGTGTTTGTTTGTTACTTGCAGTTTTTCAAAAACGTCTGAACAACGGTATTAAAAATGAATCAACTTAGCAACACTGTAAGTGATGAGTAATGTATGGTTTAAGTACATTCAATTTCATTTCGAAGTAGAACTTTCAAATTTCCGCTTGCCGAATGGGCATCATATGTCTACATTGAATTTATATTCAAACTCACGCTTACGCCAAATACAATTTGGATGGTAACATATAATTTCTATTTGGCAAGCAGAAATTTGACAGTTCCACTTCCAAACGAAATTGAATGTAGACACTGATGCGTTGCGCGAACATTTTTAAATGAGTTTTTCTTTCAAAAGGTTTTGCTTTTTAATGTCATACCCAAACTGACTGACAGAAGCACAGTCAGTCAAAATACCTTGAAGTAATTCAATCTGTTATTCATGGAATTACCACAATAGTTGCTATAGATCTCTCTAACTCATGGGAAAAGACTCAAGAGATAATTTGATCTTTTCTTAAAAAACAACTCTATTTGTCAAGAGTTGGTTCGTGCAGTTATTTGAACGATACGATTCTTGTAGGATAGAAAAGTTATGAACTGATTAAGGAGTCTAGGGTCACATGTATAATGGAAGTTAACTTTCCTCTCCAAGAAAAGACTCTTAACGGATGAAGATCTACTGCGCTGTTTTTTTGAAGTGGAGTGATAGATCATAATATCAAGTAGTATGATCCTCTGATCCGGTACACTTATTATATTCAGGTTCAAGAGGCAGAATGTTGAAAATCCGCAACAACCATCTTTGCAAACATGCATAGACATGATGCTGGATGATGTTCACTGACTAGGCTTCAGAGCGATTGGAAAAGGATCCCAATGTTTGCCAAAAAATTATCCCTATAGCGACGCGAGGTGCAATTTTTGAAGAGGGGCCATGTTAGTAAGAAAAGTTAACCTTGCTGAACTTTTTTTTGTGAAGATTCCAGATGTGACAGGTTACTATAGTACGACCTCAAAGTCAACATGACTCAGACAATCGCTCAAATTCGGACCACTCTGATCCGGGTCACCAAGACAAGACGCGAAGGGCATTTGGACGATGTCATCTGCCCATACAAAATGGCATACATAAGCCTTCAAATAATAGTAGAATTTTGTTAATTTACAGATAGCTTGTTTCATTTTATTTGAACGACTCGTTTTTATTGAAAAACCCTTCATTATATACAAGTTAACATATTCTAAATTGTTTTACAGCCAGACTAGGATAATTATCTTCAAATGCATCTTCCTTTCAATGTCTCTCACAACAGTAAACGAAACAAAGCGATTCCCACAAAACCAGTCTAATCCACAGAAGCACATGAACGGTAGAAAATGGCATAGATCGCGAAGTTCACCTCGACCAGACGGCTTGGCGACATCGCCACAGGCCTGTATATCAATGAGCTCCTTTCGGACACGATTCTTCGTGTATTTCGATAACATAACATTAATTAAATTGGGCGGTTATAATAATAAACGTACAAATGCAAATTGACAGCGACCCAGATGCGATATGGTTTTGGGCTGGTCAATAGGCCTGATAGTTGATCGTTATTCGGTGTAGGAGGGACAGTCAAATCACTTGAATGACATTGCTGATTGATTTCAAAGGAAATATGCCGACAAATTTTAATACAAATCTTGAACATTCTTTTGAATTAATTATCTGAGTCCATGGAAAGAATTTTATAATATTTGAGTTATAGCTCTAATTACATTCAAGTAACTTATTTCCATTCAAAAATCACAAGATGCAAGATTCTCTAGCATTTGTACTTTTTCCATTTTCCGGGAGAAGTCGCTCGTTCTGTAAATCATTCTACTTCAATTTTATGACACATCCAAAGGCTTTCTTTTGTGCGAGATTCCGATTCTGGGAAGTGTACGATGTGATCGATTATCGATTTAGTTATAGAAGTGACCTATCACCGGTGATCTATCAAATCGCCGTATTTTGGGTGTCGTGTGAAGAGTGTTGAAAGATAATCGATGTTGTCAAGACGTCATACCATATTTGAAACTAAACCTAAGTTCAATTTATTTCCATGGGTTAAAATATCACTAAGCGGATTTCAATGACATTAATACCCTGAAATGGAGAACTGCCCAACAGCAAAGTTTACTAATATTTGTATATTAGTAAACTTTGCCAACAGTATGTTTTACCAATACCAACATCCCTTTCGCACCTGCTAATTATAGGTGTAAAATGAATTCTTATGATCAAAAAATACGGTGAACCACCTTCCATAGCCAAAACTGTTCAAGTTAGACCGATGTACGCAGAGAAATGATCCGATGGCTTCATCACGACAAGTCGCGAGGTGTTAAGAAAAAAGATTCTTCTCTATGGACATCCTCAATACTCTCCGGAGTTTTTTTGGCTGTTTCCAAAAATCAAAGCCGTGCTGAAATTAGCTAAAATTGTGATAGGGGCCACGACGAAGCCCTTCCCAAATAGCTTGAACAAAGTTGGGATAAGTGCAGAGGAGTAGACTATTTTGGAGAAGGAGATAAATTACGATATTTTCCTCAGCATCCAAACATTCCCGTATTTTTGTAAATAAAAAATGTTCTTTGGTTGGGATATTTTTTCACGATTAGGAATTTTTGCTACTGTGTTTGATTAACAATAATTTTATTCGATTCATTTCTCAGTTTACCTGTTCTGGCGATTTTTTCTCAAAAATTGTTAAGTTCTTTTTTTCACATTCGCTTGTTTTTGTCCATCTTATTTGAAGTAACAAAAATCATTTAATTAGTCATGAATAGGTATCTTCATTTTTAACAATACAAAAATCGTGCGGAAAAGTTACACAAGACACAAAACCAGAATGCGGAAAAGTGGTATTTTCCGCACGCTTGTGGAAAAAATTATATACCTAACACGCGCGTGAAGTGACTTTTCCGCACTTTTCTGCAATCGCGTGCGGAAAAGTGCCACTTTTCGCACTTGTCAGGTTAACTACTATTTCTTCTCCTTTTTCCTTTTTCTATACTTAATCGTGATTTTCTTAGTTTTCTCATGTATCTCACATTGACTGAATATAAAACATGGTTGGTACTTTTCGAAAAAGAGCTTTCTACCCTCTTTTCCGCATTTTTTCTTTTTTTCATAATAATACATATCTTATTTTATTTAGGGATTTCTATTTTATCAACCCAACAAGCCAAATTTTTCTGAAAAATGGTCTGATGTGATTGATTGCTGAAATAGCTTCAAATCGATGGTTTTCGAGAAAAATGACACAAGTCAAAAAACGAGTTTTTTAAGTTGAAAATACAAAATCACCAAAAAATCACACATATTTATGTCTGGAAAAACGTCATAAGTGAAACTGTTACGGTTGTTAAGTGATGGAGCAAGTGCCATTTTGACGTATTGAGCGAATCCAAAAGAAATTTCTTAGATTTTTATATACCAGAGATAACAACGCCTACCCTTACCTTGTCTCCTATAATACTATGTTGGTCTCATATGAATTACAAAAACTCTGCGATAGAAGGAAACTTCAGGCTGTAATTTTTATATACTATGTACTTAATAACATTAAATATCACAAATGTGACCTTATAAACTATATAAAACTGATTGTTCCTAAAGCGTATCTTAGGTTTAGCAAGAATAATTATTTTAGTATTCAGTTCCCTGTGGACAATCCATTGAGTCAAATGCTGTCAATTTGTAACAACCTTATTAAAGCCCATGATGTGGATTTTTTCAACACTAGTGTGAAAGCTCTTAAAAACCTGATGTAACTTCCCACTCGTACTGGATCTGCTAGTGCACCAGTGGCATTGCTGTTGAACTGTACAACACGGTATTTTTTCTTCCTTTCTTTGATTGTACACAAGTTAGTGTTAGTTGTGATGTCTATTTTTACCTGTGATATCTGTTCTCTTATGTGTTAAGTCTTGCAATGTGATAACTTTAGGGTGTTTTGTATGACTTTAAAGAATAAATAAATAAAATAAATAAATACTCTCGAGCCGTCTCTGGAAAAATGTCATTATTCAGTTGTCAGGTAAGTGTCGAACATTCTCATTAAAACGTCATATCTGACGTCATAAACCAAAAAGTGTCATTTAAAAAATGTATGATTTTTCCAGGAAAACGTCTTATTTTCATTTGTGTTGATTCTGATGAGAGATTTTTTTCAACAAAATTGGCACATCTAGGGAAAAATACGTATTTTTTTTTTTTTTTTTTATGTCTAAAGACGAAACTACAATTTTTAAAAAAAAACTGTATGTTAACACCAACTAAATATTTCTCATCAATATTGCCACGAACGTGAATATCCAATGAGAACAATCTTCAAACGCTTTTCTGCAAAACTGCTTTTTTAGTTATGACAGTTTTTCCCAAAACCATCACTTTTATAACACTTCTGGTTAATTAAAACCGGTCGCTATAAAAACAAAAAACTTCATTGCATGGTCCATCAAGTATAGGTACCAAAAATTATCAAAGCCGATTAGCAAGTTTTTGGAAAATGTAGAAATTGATTTATTTAAATCTTTGACGCCCTCTGCAGACTTAACCAAGCAATTTTGGATATATATAGGTGAGTTTGCCTAGGAATTTTTAATTTCAAAAAGGTGTTCAATTTTGCCTTACGAGGTCGGTTGAATTGACCTCGTATTTTTTCTAGAATCCGAAATCCCAGTGATGAGACTCAAATTCGAGACACCCTGCACAGTGATTTCAGTGACACCCTGTAGATCAAGACAAAATATTTGTTAAAACAGACCCTTTAAAATTTGCGATCAGAAAAAATGTGAAAATATGGCAGTTTTGAGGTGAAATGAGAATACCGGGTCATTTCAGCATTTGACCTCATTGGTCGAGATGCCCTTAGTTTGTCAGGTTGTTGGATTTAGTTTTAAAATATTCTAAGGTCTCAATGCTGTGAGAGAACATCATTAAGGTCTCAGATCAAACTATTTTCTACTGGTTGACTTCACAAAAAATAAGGTTTTTTGGTAATTTGTATAAATGCTTCAACGATCAATCTCCAATACATTGCCCAACTGCCTTCTACACGTACAACAACCACATAAAAAATCGATCATGAGTCATCATCCAGTGACTAAATTTGGTCAAGATAAGAGATCGCGTACTGCACATTATCGGATCAGTTCGAAAAGCCAGACGTACGGGCGCGTTAAAGCCCAGTGGGCTTGCAGCCAATTATCCATTAAATAAGGACAATACATGAACGAATAAAAAATGGAGAAACAACTATTATGGGCGTCTTAATCGACCTGTGTGGTCTGTCGTCGGCGATGTCCTTATTTAGACCATGCATAACCGCATCTTTGTTATATGCAGATAAATCATACGGCTGAATTGGTTCCCAGGGTGCTTCAACTAAGTACAAAATTTCGTCGGAATTGGAAAACAGTTAAATTTGAATGCAGATTCCCATAGTTGCCAGTGCTTAATTATCCCAATAAATGAGCAAATAAAGTAGCTACCACAACAGCATTCACACGCGGCACATAAAGCAAGATTGACGTTTCAAAGAAATGAGCATTCAACGATATGCTAATAGTGACTGATTAGGCTACTTAAAACCCACGACTGGCTGTAATTCAAGGATTAGAAAATGCCGGCGTGGCGCGAGAAAAGACACGCGATTATCCTCTACACGATTGGTAATATATTTTCGTCTAAATTGTCGCATTACAGGTTGTTTCTCATCATTTATATACTTTTCGCGTCAATTTTAACGATTTCTTAACTACCGTAAATGATATGCTAGAGGAAAAAGTGTGCCCAGAAGGTAGGCGTGAGGTGGACGTATAGAAGGATCATCTGGTGAAGATTGATGCGACTGTTGGAAACGGTCATTTATTAAGTCGTCTCCCAGACACTAGATTAGTATTTTGTTCAAATTCAATGTTTCTTTTGAATAATGAGCAACTAGCATAAACCAACATTGTTGTATGAGTCAAGTAGAAGGTTTTCAAAAAGAGAAGTGAGAAGTCACAAAGAAAAAAGTATGATGTAGGGTTGGTTCCAATTTTCATTACAATCCGGCAACGCTGGATCTATTGAAAGTTGACTGTTGACTGATGTGACAAGCTGCATCTTTCTAGTTGATACATTCATTAAAAAATGCAGTTTGTGGAGCCTATGCATCTACGGATGGATTGTAAAGATCTCATGGTCAGCATGCGTTCATGTAATGCCCTGATGATGATATAAATGTCGAAACGTTGATAAAAGAAAATAGTGTTTTTTCTCTATCGCGTACTTCCAAAAACGCACCATGGATGTTCATTTGGTTAAGGAGATAACAATTTTTTTTCTCGAGCCCTGCATAGTTTTAAACTTAGTTGACTATGTCTCAACCTATTTCCAAAATTCTCCAAAACATCCTGTATTTGATGGGAAATCCATAAGTGCAAAAAGCAAGTCGATATCTTTTATGGTTAAGGAGATATTTTTTTTTTCTCGAGCTCTGCATATTATTATAGTTTTAGACTGTTGAATTTGACCTAACTTATCTCCAAAATTCCCCGTAACACCCTGTAAATTTTTTCAATGATTTTTATTGAAAAATTGAAGGGGAGTCCATCTATGCAGAGATCAAGTCGATATCTCCTATGATTAGGGAGATATTTTTTTTTTCTCGAGCCCTGCATACATTATATTTTTAGACTTTGTTGACTTTGACCCAACTTATCTCCAGAATTCCTCATAACACCATTCATATTTTTTCCAATGATTTTCATAGAAAATTTAATGGGGAATCCACCTATGCAAAAATCAAGTTGATATCTCTTATGGTTAAGGAGATATTTTTTTTTCTCGAGCCTTGCATTAATTATACATAACGCAAATAAGAAAAAAAAACAAAAAAAACTGAAGTCCCGAAAAACGAAAAATTATTGAAAGAGTGCAATTAGAAATACAAACAATTTAGCTCTAGAAATTTCTTAGAGAAACGCATTGAACAGGAATTAGAATAAAGAACCAAAGAATAAGAAAAGAGAGAAATGGGACTTGCAATTTGAAGTATTTTATGGAAAAACCAAAGGTAAAGCCAAGACAGAATACATTATACAGAAAAGACAAATGGACAAAAAGAAAAAGGTCCATGATTAGTTTGATGAATTCAGAAGAGTATGTTGAATAACAATAATGACCCGTATGTATGAACGTAGATATTTCACTAACTAATAACTAACATTGTCTATACTAGCCGCCGCAACTAGTCATATTCGTTAGAGTTGCTAATGCGTAATAATAGCCGAAATCATAATTGATAAATCTGTCGTAACCGGTTGTAATACGCATATTTTACATGCATATCATTCGATAATACAGGCCTATAAGCAAATTAAGAGGCAGGTACCCAATGATTTATGGTGTCCGTTACTCTTTAGGCGTCCTTTCAGACGCCGCCTTTAAAAGTCACTAGGTCGATCGATTTGTCTTTGCATGGTGTTAAAGTTTATATAAAAAAATGGAGAAAAAACTGACGATAGTGGTTTTCTGTTGTGTGAAGAAACATTTTACTTGGGTGGTCTGAAAAAACTCTACAACATGTCCAACACATTAAATCTGATTATTATGTAATCTATAGGACATCATTGTCTCCCTAGAACTCACCCGATTCCACAAATAAACCAGATTAGACAATTTCAAATTAAATATAAAACCATTTAAAATTGTCATCATTTCATAAATATTATAAAGGATACATGAGCTGAATTATCTAATTTTCAGCAAATATCTCAGTTACGGATCAAACGCTGTTAAATGATAGCCATCCATCATGATTGATATTTTCATTCATTCGCCATTTCATACTGAAATTGATAAGCTCCATTAAATTATCATTTAGCTGAGAAATGTGTTTCGCATACGGAAATCGCCAATTTAATTAGTACGTGGATACACAGTCATAATCCGGACATTTCATGAAACTCGATGTAATGATCCAGTTTTTATCAAACTCACTGTCTGTCTTTTAGGTCTGAGGTGTCTCCGAGGTGTCTTAGAGGAGTCTCCGAGGTGTCTCTGATAGTATGTTGTTTCATATCACCCTCATGTTGATACATAAATAAAAATTGAAAAGAGCTATACAATTATAATCCATCATCTCAGCTGTTATTTTGATATTGATTAGAATAATCCAGAAACACTAAACTTGAACCTCAAAATCAAAATTATGTCTTGAGTAAATTTCTTTTTTTTATTATCTATCAGCTTATTATACAGGGTGATTCATGAGGAATTGACAATACTTCAGGATCGTATTCAGGGCCCAAAAATTAACATGAAATTCTATATAAATATGGGTCCGCAAGGCATTCGTTTTCGAAATACACGGTGTTATTGTTTTTATCCAATTTTTTTTTTTGATAAAATCTATGATAATGTGAATCCCCATTGGAGATCAAATTGGTATCCGGGGGTTTTTCGATAAAACAAATTCGAATCTGTTCCTAATATAGCTCTTACTTGTAGAGGGCTCAACCTACATGTCTTTCTACTCTTTCGAACAATCACAACTTTTTGGTTCGACCCTGTATTAAATTTTTAAGTAAAATAAATGATCTCTTTGTTATCTGTACGTCAGAAAGGTATGACTGTTGAAAGTTGATACGAGCAACCGTTTTCGAGATATTTGGATTTTAAAAAACTTCGACGCATGTGATTTTTTTTATTATCAAATACATACCCATACATTTTATTTTTCTTGAGTATAAAACTTGGCTTATGTTAGGCTATACATAATTTGAGAACAATAATTTTATTGAAAATGGAATAAAGTTTGTTTTTTAGATTTTGTGTCGACGAAAAGATGACAAAAGAGTAGTTTATTTTACTTAAAAATGCAATACAGGGCCGAAGCAAAAAGTTTTAGATGTTCAAATAAGTGAAAAGAGTTGTATGTGGCGCCCCCTTTGAATTTCGTCATGCCAAAAACTCTCGGATATCAATTTTCACTCCAATATTTAAATTATCACTTGAACACCCTCTGTATACTTATATTTTCTTTCAACTTTTATGTTTATTTTTGGGCCCTGAATACGTACCTGAAGTATTGACATTTTCCCATGAATCACCCTGTGTAATATTCTATTTTCACGACGCAATAAAATACATTTTTGAAAACAGAAATACCATTTTTTATTGGGTTTTTTATTCAGTTAAAAAAAAACATTTTTTTACATCACTATGTTGGGTGGAGCGGGATGTGAAATAAAATGAAAAAAACAAAATTGCTTTCATCTATGATGTTGTGGACAACCTCTTTGTCCATCCTTCTCGGAGAATTGAGACCACTGTGTGCGCACCGAATTATTCGGCGGGACTCGCGAAGGTCGACGATGCATCGAGATGCAAGCGGTACAATTGCGAAGATTCGAGAACACTTATCGGACAGCTATATAATGCCAGTTTAGTTAAGTTCTATGGGTGCTTTATTTAAATCGTTGAAAACATAAATAAGTTATTGTGGTTGTGATATAAATTGTTTGTAAATACTGAGTGCTGAACAAAGTGACTCAAAATAAATAAATTCTCAAACATATTTGACAAAAAAAAAGCAATCTCTTGAATTGAGCTCCATCTCTCAAGTTATTTTATAGGATGCCAGAAATATTAGAACAAGACTAGAAAAAATTCTAGATAAAGAAAGGTGTACACTTTCACTCATCTTCTTGTTATCACTGTCACCTTCATGTCACTAGAACCGACATTAACCTTCCGTTACAACCGCGTAATCATATTACACAAATAACAGTATTAATCCGATAATTAAGATAATCCATAAATGGCTATGAACCATCTACATTCAAACATGTCATTCATCCGCCATTCTCATTGACTCGGAAATAAGACATACGTCTGGTTTATCATAGGTATGTCTCAATTACTCAGCATCACACCAGGCAAGGAGGCAAGCTACGTAAAAAGGAAGTAAACAAAATGCCGTTTTAATTTTCTAATCCTAGATATGGAGCCGTGATTAACATCGCCCCATAATGAAGTAATTTAGAAAAACAGCGATCGGCCAGGAACAAAACAAATTGCCTTATTTTATTAATTATTGGTGTTAATTACCATTGAATGCGCCATATCGTAAGGCAACAATTGAGAAGAATTTTGCAATGTTAATTTAGCGTTTAATTGCGCTGTTTGGAATAATAACACGTGCTTTATAATGGTGGTAGTAATTGAGTTTGTGATTGTTATTTACTCCAATGATTTAATTACTTTTTTCTGTTTCGAAATAAACTATGGTTCGTTAATTTTTGCTATAGGTATATGTGGTAATCTTCATTTGGATGATAGTTTATAATGGAACTGGTCCTCATATAAAAATGGAAATCTGTATGTTTTTCCTCAGAAAAAAAACATTCAGAGTTATCAGTTTAATCAGGGAATAGTCCAAGGGCATGGTTTTATTCGTCAATTCATAACTGATTATAATCAAATTTTTGATACAAAATCACATTCATCAGCAATCACCATTTAATTTCATTTATTGACAATGACAGTAATTTTTTTTTAAATGACGTTGAGGCATGTTCTATTGGTTCGTTCAAAAATAATTATAAAAAATAATAACATTTTCCACATGCTTTTAACTTCCAACACATGAAGTACAATAATTACGGTAACGCAAGTTTATAGGCACGCTCAGAATATTATTCTCTAGTGGCGGCCTCTGTTACTTATCACGTTAAGATTGCACCCATGACGTCACAGGTTTAAGGCGCCTGTCTAAAATCGTGTTAAATTTGAATTGGAAAAAAAAATTAAATATTGTTTATTTAGCACTTGGCTAGCTCAAACTTTTACATTGAGGTTTCTAATAATACTGAAGAAAAAAAAAGCACTTTTAATAATAATTATAATACAGGGTGTCCGGAAATTACGCGTCAGGATTTTGGTGGGCGATTCTACATGAAAAATTAATGCAACAAACTTCTATACAATTTTTTCAAAAACTTCAAAAATTTTTTCAAAGTAAGAATTTTTGATTATTTAAGGTACGGTTAATGTTTAAAGTCGTTTTTCTCGGAAACCGTTAATTCTACGATGATGCAACACGAGCACCTTTTTAAAAAATATTTTGATGCTCTTTACTAATTTGACATCCAAATTTATAAAAAGATTAAAACAAAAAAGTTCTAAGTAATTTTCCTAAGGTGAAGGACAGCTTCAGCCTTTTGTCATTGACGACTAGCGTCAAATTAATAGGGTGAATACAAAGAAACACTAGTGACATGCATGCAAAATTTGGCGAAAATCATTACACTAGAAAAAAAGTTATTAAAAAAAATAAGAAAAAAAAAATATTTTTTAACACCCTGTATCTTCCTTAATTTTGAGTTTTTGAAAAAATTGTATAGAAGTTTGTTGCATTAATTTTTCATGTAGAATCGCCCACCAAAATTCTGACGCGTAATTTCCGGACACCCTGTATACAGTGTGTCCAAGATAAGGATGCACAGCATGGGGATCTCGAAAACTATAAGAGATACAATGTCGGTTAAATTGGACAAAAATTGCGCATTTTGATACCCAACAACAAATTTGAAAATTCCAAGCCGTTCCGGAAATATCCGATAAAAACCGATTTTTTTTTTAAGCTATTTTGAAAGATATGGAAAAACCGAAAACACTTTTTCGTTGTCACTTTTTAAGCTCTACAAAACAGCCCTAAGAGATTTTCCGTACGACGTTTCGTTTCGGGGAAACCATCATCAACTTTGTTTTTTTAAATACGGTTCTGGATTTTTTATGACGGATTTTAAGAGCCTCTTATGTTCCTAAACCAACAATGTATCTTAATTATTCAAAAAAATCATATTGATGGATTTTTCCATAAGAACTCATGTGTTAGAGAGAGACAAAAATACATTTTTAAGGCACCATGCATTTTCTCCATTATTATTTCATAATTCTTCCTGATTGCACACCATTTAAGTACCACAAGTATTTATCGGCAACTAATCAAGCCGTATTTAACCAACCTTAATCAGTCCATCAAACAAATTAATCAGTCGATTAACGAGACACATAACGTGTTCATAAAATGCGGAACTCGCCGGGACATTCTGAATTCGTTTACTCAAAAAATTATCTTAATGACAATGTACCGAGCAATAAATTCCGGCAGCAGTAAACACCTCATATTAAAAGTACCTTTTTAGGGCCGCGACCACGGCGATAAATACCCATGAACGATTGTCCATCGGAACTGTCTTTTGGTTCGATGATATCGGTGGCTTTATTTATTATAATGAGCGGGTGAAGAGCTATAAACTGCTCAACGAATGTCTATTAAGCTCAAGCAGCATTAAGCTGCTGCAGGGTGACAAACTGAGTTTTGGAGGCAACGATTGCAAAAGTCGAGAGAGTAATGATACATTTCTATGGGGGTTGAATGATTACAAACTACCGGAAGCAGCAGATTGCACTCTTACTACAGTCATCTTCCGTTATTCTTTTTAAGTTTCGAAGGTGACATTTCAACATTTGAAGGATTTATTTAAATTTTTTTATTTTTAAATAAGTACTGTCGGGCAATAAGGCCAAAAAAGTCCAAAATATGAAATCCCTTAATACGCAACCAGTATGGTTAATCAGCGGTGTACCCATTTTGAGGTATAGACAGTGCAAAAAAAAATGAGAGACTGTCAATGAAAAAAAGTTTCGAATAAAAGTTACTTCTTTTTTCATGAAGAATAAGATTATGCACAAAAAATATACTTTTCCATTTAAAAAAATCATGTTGACCTTGAAATAACCTTGGAATCAAGGTCAAGGTTGGCCAAAAATATGTTTGTTGTGTTTCCCCCTTTATACTAAACAACTTATGTAGGAAACATTTTTTTCTAAAGTACATAGTTTTTGAGATAATTGACTGTCTCAAGTTAAATGCCTGACCCTGTATAACACAGTTTTTTTCTGTGCTTTTAAAGAAGAGTGCGTAATGCTTTCCAGTGATGATTCGGATGTCTTCATATGCCTTAGACATAATTTGTTTTTGGCCTTATTATCTGTCTCGATTTTTCACGGTAGGCCTTTTTACCAGACCATATTTTTGTAGGCCTTATTAACCGACTGGTGTGGTAATAAGGCCAAAATGTATTTTTTTATTTTGTAAGAATATTTTTTGATTGTTTGGGTTAGTTATATGATTTTTCACATCGTTGATATTTTTTATGACATATTATTTTTTCTGATTTTATTGCCTTCAATTTTCGACAATGATGGCATACATTTCAGTTAATGAAAAAATAGTTCTAGATATTTTGTCCTTTTTTTCAGATATTTATTCATTCGGATTTATTTTTGTTGATTTCCGTTATAGTTGAAATTTTGTATATGATACATTAGGTTAGGTATATTATATTCTTATTTTTATTTGTTACCTCATATGATATTTAACAATAGGAAAAGTTTGGTTATATGGGAAAAGAACTCAAGATTTATCCTCACTTTATCTTACTATCTGGGTGCCTATTACGGGACCGATAGAACGGTCATATCGGGAGAAAGAGAGAGACAGTAAACGGAGAATTATATGGGGGTGATCGTTTATCTCTCTCGTATGACCGTTCTATCGGTCCCAGAATCGGTACCCAGGTTAGATATCTGTAATGATTTTTGTTATCTTTATCAATTTGTCATGATATAATAGACACTTCAAGCAAACTCAACATTTTTTTACGTATCCGCATCCGGATCCGTAAACAAATCGACATACGTTAATCATATAAAAACACACTTATAAGCAGCGATCGGTTCTACGTATACGAAACGGATTGGTGAAACGTCAAGGTTGTCAAACTTCGCGTTTTGTTACCTAGATATTGATTTTTGTTTATAATTTTGATTTGGTTTGGATGTTTGTGTATTTTTCGTTTATCGGTTTTGAAGAACTTTTCTTCGATTAGTTGAGATGCGTTCTCAGATACGGATACGATGAAAGGCCCGCAACGATACGTGCAACGGAACGAATCGGATCCCCCGCATCTATTCTGAGTATGCGCAGATTGATGCGGATACGGATACGTTTGAAATTTGGGACGTGCTTAAAGTGTCTATTATGTAGGTATTACCGAGGGTGAGGGTATCACTTTTTTTGATTATTTCTGTGTGACTTCATAATATAAAATTTGTCAAAATAGCTCTAAATTGTATCCTATTATTTTTTTGGATATACAGGGTGATTCCCAAGTAGATACTTTTTTTTAACGGTGCATAGAACTCATCAAGAAAACTTTTTTCGTTTGTTTAGTTTTTTGCTAGGATTTTTGTATTATAGATATCGTTGTGTTGAAGGTAATGGTGATAACTTTGAACAACCTTATTTAAGTTGGGCAGGACCGTACTGGACACGTGTTGTGATGAATGATGTAGGTAGATATCTTCTTATTTTTTTTTGAAAGAAAATATTTGAAAAAGTTGTTTACTTCAATGAGCTCTTGCGTACATTGAATTTATATAAGGGCGTATTCCCGGGCTAATTTCATGAAAAAAAAGTCCATTTATAATAAACATGGATCCGGAAGTGCATTGTTTTCAAGATACAGAGGGTGTTGAACTTGAAAAAAAATGATTTTCTACAAATGTTTCAAATATCCATGAACCGATTTTTGCGAAATTTGCCAGATTTATTTCTAGTAATGAAAGCCTATTTTAGCTATAGGTAGGTGAAAATTATGAGGGGCCAGTGCCGTCAAGAGGGGCATATCTTACCGAATATTAGTTAAATAAATGTACGCCACTGAGTTTGTTGTAATTTCTATTTTCTTCTTGAATGAAACAATCAAAAACACAATTTTTTGCCTGTTCGTTTTTTTTTTCGTTACTTACTCGTAAAAAGAGGGCAGATACGAGAAAAATCCAAGAGACAAAGGGTTGTGTTTTTTGTTGCTCCATTCAAGAAAAAATATATAAATATCAGTAAAATGTGTGGCGTACATTCAAAAAAAAAAAACATTTTGTAAGTATCTCAAAAACAATGCACTTCCTGACCCATGTTTATATGGTTTATATGAAATTAGCTCAAAAATACGCCTTCAAATTAAATGTACGAAATCGGGAAACACCCTGTTTGCACATTTATTTGGATCGCTTTTCACTGATTTTTGTTACTGATGATACTCATCAACTATATCATTATTTTGTCTAATGTTATCCGTGGATTTTTGATGTGACATTTTTTTACAATAAGAAAAAAACTGCTCTAGATTTTATCCCCTTTTTTCCTTTTTTTTATACCTTCTAACACTGTCTTTTTTCTTGTATTTTTGTTCTCTTTCATAATAAAGAGTGTTTATTGAAAGAGGCTGATATTCAAGGGTGTGAATCTTTTGGTGATTTTAAAAGGAAAAATTGATATTAAAATATGCCCTAAACCTCCTGATCATTGAGCTACAATTTGTTGAAGTTTCAAGAAAAAAAAACTTTTCATCATAATTTTATTATCACTCTTTGATATTTTTATAAAATTATGTGCACATCTTTTATAAACAATGAGTAGGATTTTTCAAGTAATCATTCTAGTCAGAAGTGGATATTTTAAAAAACGGCACTGAATTTTTTTAAAACCAGATTTGATTTTTGAAATTCTCATTAATTTTGGAGAGAATTTGGTTCATGAACTCATTTTCGTACGACGCACTGTTTTCGCGTGAGAAAATAAAAACCAAAAAATTTGTGTTTGATCAGTCCTATGACTATATTGAATTTTGTTGAAGCACCATGCGATAAACCATTGAGTTCTATACAAGCTTTCTTTCTGGGATGAAGATTAATTTTCTACTTACACCAGTGACGTTCACTTGGGATGATATTATTTTATCCCTAAAACTTCAGTACCCTGTAACTCATTATGTATGTATGTATCATGTGGATAGTTACATATCAACTTTTTTTCATCAAAAGACTCGATTAATAGAATAGACACAATCTATACAGGGTGTTTCAGAATAACATGTTAATAATAAAGGGGGTGATTCTTGGGCTCATTTTAAGAAAAAAAATTCATATGAACGATTGTCCTAAACGCCTTAACTTTTGAGATACAGGGTGTCAAAGTTTTAAAAAATAGATACTTTTTTTACAATAACTTTGTCATTACTGTAGATATCTTTATGAAATTTGAGTCATGTATTTTAGGCATTAATACTCATTCTTTGATGCACCAACAATTTAATTATTCTGACCAGTGCCGTCCATGCGGGTTTTGGTTTGCATATTTTTTGGGAAAAAAGTTAAGGCGTTTAGGACATACGTTCATATGAATTTTTTTTCTTAAAATGAGCCCAAGAATCACCCCCTTTATTATTAGCATGTTATTCTGAAACACCCTGTATAATTCAAAAATGGGGAAAATTTGAGTCTTTGGAAAAAGAAGACCCAAATGGGTGCAAAAACCTATACGCACTTTCTAGTATTTTTGTCACATTTAAAGCAAACATTAACAAAAGTTAACCTCGTACTATTTAATTTCGTTTTTATATTTTGGAGTAACACAATTTCATTTCAACTAATAATGATAAAAAGAAGACAAATTTTGTTATAAGCTGCGGATTACAAATCTGAAACACATTCAAGAGATTTGTTCGATTAATATTATTTCTATTTTTCTGATACCTATTTTTTTATTATGATTGATTTTTAATAATTTTTGATATGGTTAATAGATCTGGTTAATATTATTTTTTCCAAAACTAGAACAACGTACCAAAAAATATACCTACAGTGTGACCCATTTGTTTTAGGATCACCCTGGAAAAAAACTTTATTTATTGACCGATTTCGCTCCATTTTTTTTTTTTTTTTAATTGCAAAGTTTGATAAACTGTATCTCCTCACCAAAAATGACCTCGCTCATACAAAATTCGAGGCCTACATCGCCTGTTCTCAACAGCAAAATTTTGACAAACTACATTAGCGATTTTTTTAAAAAACATCTATGCACGCCTCTGGATTCGGCATCTCTCAAAACGGGTCTACACCAATTCTTACCAGAAACAATCAAGTAGGTAGTAACAATTTCGTGGATAAAAATAGATTTTTTTCTCAGTTGGTCTCAGTTGGTCATGAAAAAACAACTAAATTGTGGTAATTCCCCCCAAGCCACCATTTTCTTTAATACACCTAGCATTTCTGGTTGCGAATATTGAAAATTATATTCGCTATTTACTATGAAGTAATTTCACCAGATCTCACAAAAAAAAATGATAATTTTCCCGGTGAAATTTGATTTAGGCCTGTTTTGAGGGATGCCGAATCCACTGACGTGCAATTTGTTTTTTCAAAATTAAAAATTTTGCCCCTGGGAACAGGCAAAGTACTGGATTCTGTATGAGCGAGGCCATTTTTGGTGAGAAGATACAGTTTCTCGAGCTCTAGAATTTAAAACACTTTTTTTCGGGGTGACCCGAAAACAAATGGGTCACACTGTATGTGTACATGAAAATATAAACACTTGAAGTTTTCAAAAAAGACCCAAGAATGAAAATAAACGAATGAAAACAAAAAATTAGGATGCACGGTAAAATTTAAAAGACACTCCTAAAAGGAGAAAAAATATAAAATATAAAAACTCCAAAAAAAAGTCAAAAAGTGAATAATAAAAAGTTACTTTGTTTTGCTGAGTTTGGTCATATTTAAATAGATATGGATTTTCAATGAAATAACAATGTAAACCTACTCAATGCCAAAAGTTATGTTATCTTTGTTGCTTTGTGTAGGTATATGAATTTGTTTTCCTTCTACGATAAAAAAAAAAAAAAATATTTTCTTAAACCGTCGAATACCTTGGAACAATTAAGTGCTTGGTAATTTTTAAACAAATAAAGAATACTTATATTCCAAATATAATAAAACCTGTTCATTTAAGCCCATGTAAATCTCTCACACCAGGGACAACACTAATGCTGACTTATATACCACCAACCAACCATTATTTCGTCAGAAGGTAGTAAATCTAAGTCAAAACACTTGGCAAATCAGTCAATAAATCAACTTGACGAAAAAAGTCCCCCATTGCACCAATTTCGTTCAGGAGTTTATGTCGATCTGACGTAAATTCGCAGTTCTTTCTGACAGTACGCGCACGATTAATGTGGCGATTTGCAGTCGCCACCCGTCCCGCCATGTAGCCAGATCGTATCGATGTAATTAACTCAACAACGAGTTTTTTGTCTTGTCACTTCTGACATTGAAATTTGAAGAATTCCGCATGCATATTGGTCAGTGACAACACGGCGACAATGTATGGTCGAGAAGACATCTTGGGGCATAAGCGATTTATGGAGTTGGTATCTAGAGTGTTGCAAAGAAACAAGTTACAGCCAAGGACTAACTAGAGTATTGCTAATATCAAGTGGAAATATGTAATTTGACATGATTTTGTTACTGAATGATGTAATCTAGTCACAGAGGCATCGGGTTACTCCAAGTATATAGTGGAGAAGTACATAAATTGATGTTGGACACAAGATTCCAGATGAAGTTTTCATGACTAGTCACTACTATGAATAGATTTTGAAAAAAACGGAAAAAGAAACTTGGGTTCTGGTCAAAGGCGTAGATACGAGATGGGTACAGGGGGTAATTCCCTTCCTCCCAGAACTGGATTAACGTTATGTGGTCCTACTCAAGACTGCAAAAACTAATATTAATTTGCAACTTGGCAATATGGCAATGATGACTGGTGACATAATATGTCAAAATTGTCTGAAGCCGGTCTACACTAAATCATTGCTGGGTTGTCATTTGTCATTGTCTGCTGGACGCTGAAAAGCTTTTTATGAGAAATTTCGAATACAAACTTGACAAGTGAGCGGAGAGCGTGTGGTGCTCTTTAGTCTTATTAAAGTGAAACATTTTTGTTTGCATTTCTGTTGTGTTTCTGGTAATTTACATTCTTTCCATAGAATCATTTCACTTAATACTTTCCTCATATCCATGTCCAAAGTATCTTTACAATGTAGTCATTTTGGCATGTGTAATATCCCAGACAGCACTCGACGTCCAATGGACGTACATTTTTAGTCCATATCATGTCCAGTGCGTCCGTATAATTGTGGACGTTAAAAAACGGAATAAATATCACCAATTAAACGCGGATTCATATAGGATCATCCAATGGACGTCCACCTTCGTGCGTCCTGACCGGCTGTTGTTGTAAAAGTCGGTGGATTCGGTAGGGAATCATACAACTCAGATGTTATTTTTTCATCTACCAAATAGACAGTTCTTTTTAAATGATGTAAGTTATTTGTCCTCTAGAATTTTCCAATGATTGAAATTAAAAAAATTGACTCTGACATCTAAGTTCATAAGGCGCAGTTGCCAACAGTCCTCTCTTCTTTATTAAAAAAGCTATCTACGCACAAAGTGTACAATAGGTTACCTCACTTCGCCTGAGGTAAGAGACGGATGGGGGAAAAATATCATCGGTGTCTAGCGTCTGCAGTAGACTGAATCCTATCATTCGATTGCATCGGTCTGCATCGTATAGTGTCATGTGTCATTCGCAAGGTTGCCAGAAGTACTGCTTTGACAGATCTACTGATTTCGCCTATGGGTTTCTGTTCTTCTGATTTTGATATGGATCATCTGGCAACGCTGGACATACATAACGTCATGACCGTAAAAGTGAGGCACGAGAATATTTTCTTCTTTTAATAAATAGAGCGGTTCATATACTTGAAATGATTAACATCCATGGATACAGTTTCTGGGAATTCCATGTTTTTCTATATATTTTTTTTGAAAGTGCTCTTTTACTCCTTCACGTGACAGCTTTTTTTCCTGACATGTCTCTTCTTGGATATCTTGATTTATTCTAAGATTTCAAATTCAAATTCAAAAATGCTTTATTGCCAAAAAAACTCAACAAAGCTTGTTACTCTAATAGTTAAATAAATAAAATACAGTCAATAAAAACGACAAATGAAAACGGCGGTTGGCGAAAGGTGACTCTTGTAGCTTCAAGAGAAACTATACTGCAGTTAAAAAACTTTTCAAAGAATCAACATTCGACCTCGATGAAAAAATTGATAAAAATAATCAGAGGAAACGGAGGAAGATTTACCTGATTGAAGCTGAAAATTCATAACTTCAATTCAGATCAACAGATCAGCAAAAAACATAGAAACAACGTTCCTTGGAAGTATAGTTGGCAAAATCAGCGTGATCTGTATCTGCAAAAAGTAAAGGTGAAAGCATTGAGATAGCATAAAAGACAAAGGAATTATGTGATCGCTTTTTACTAATTTTTGTTATTTCCCGTGATACCCTTCAAGTATAGAATTGATGTTTTTGTGGCTTCATAATACGATATTTTGTCACAATAGGGAAAATTTGAGTCTATAAAAAAAATGCTCTGGATATTATCCCCGGTTTTATTATCAAATAAATGTAATATATTCAGATTGTTTTGATGTGTTTTGTCATCGTTGACATTTTTCACGATAGATAAATCAATTTTCCAGTTTTTTTTTTCAGATTTCATATTGTATAAAATTTGGTTTGATGAAAAAGAAGCTCTAGATTTTAACATAACCTTATTATTTTTAAATCTTCATTTATTTGGATTTCTTTTCAATGATTTTTATTATCGTTGTTTATTTTCCATGATCCATGATATCTTCTAACATTGTCTCTCTTGTTCTCTTTCATGAAACAGAGTGTTTAGTGAAAGAGTTGATATTGAAATATGTCCTGAACCTCTTAATTTTCGAGCTACAGTGTGTTGAAGTTTCAAGAAAAAAAAGACAAAGGAAAGATGCGCATATGCGCCTTGCAAGTTGCAAGTATAGTCGGCAACAGGGTAAGCTGTCAAGAGTTTGACATTCTTGAACGAACTTCAACATGTAGCGCACTCGCGACGTTGCCACCTGTACTTTTATATATTCATAAAATTAAAAATAACTCCGTT
The DNA here is from genome assembly GCA_958502075.1 of Orchestes rusci. Classification (NCBI taxonomy): domain Eukaryota; kingdom Metazoa; phylum Arthropoda; class Insecta; order Coleoptera; family Curculionidae; genus Orchestes; species Orchestes rusci. The sequence continues at coordinate 11,976,040 of OY293304.1, read as the reverse complement.
AGATAGTTTTCTAGTTGAAAAAATCTGTGTATAATCCAAGTTTTTATTTTTTCACTATTATTTGAAATATGAGATAAAATGTATGTTTTATTCTCTGTGGTCTGTTTGAGTTAGTTTTGATTAGTTTTGGGTTAATCTTGGTTCATTTGGGTGAGTTATAAAATTGATTATCATGCACTAATTACATGCACAACCACAAAAAATGGATTCATCAAAGTCAATTCAAAGCTAAAATTTGGAAATTGTGGGACAGTTTTTAGTGTTTGTTATAGATTTGAGAAATTGACATTGATATTCAATTTTTGATAACAAATGTCATTTGTCAGCATTCACCAATATCTTTTATTTATTGTTATTATTGACAATGACAGTGATGTTTTCAATTGACGTTGAGGCATATTCTATTGGTGTAAAAAACATAAAGCCGCGTTCACATATTTAAATAAATATTTTTGCGTTGTGTGGTGAATGTTAATGAGACACGGTAAGTAGAGTAATATTGTATTAGGTAAATGTCCAAGAACATATTATTTGTGATATTATAACCTTTTGTTTTATCAAAACTATTGAATCTGAAGATTATTATTTTATATCAGCCCACAAATAGGCGAGCGGAGTCGCGGGTTTTCCAGCTAGTATTTAATAATTATTGTTCATCTATGTGCTTATGAATATCGAAAAAGATTACGAATTTTCAGTTCCTACTATTGGTGTGATCTTGTAATTATTGAGTAATAATTCTTGAAAAAGTTTTGTTGATGAAAAGTGTATGGACAGGACATTGAAAGAAAATTGGATGATACACAAAACGAAATAACAAAACATCTAGTGAGTTATGTGATTTATCTCGTTCATTAATATAACTGTGAAAAAATAATCTTGACAAAAATCTCAAAGAGTCATCAAAAATGCGATACATCTGTCGAATATTGGTTACGTGGTGAAATGGCGAATGCACCAGAAAGCAACAGTTCAATCTACTAAGCACTAAAAATGTTCACAAACAATTTTCCAATAATTGAAAGCAAGTTATGCAGTAAAATATGATCGAGAAACTTGTATTTGTGATTAATGACCCTGGCAGAGACCATATAGCTTACCAGAATGATATTTTTCTCAAGATTCTCAAAAGAACTTACCTGAAAAAAAGAAAAAATTTTAATAGTCATGTTGACGTGAAATAAACTAATATTTCATCTCCAGTTAAAATGTGAAACCAGAACATCCAAAACAATGAAGACATCATTAAAATTGACATTTTCCAAGTTTTGTAGCCCTGCAATTTATTTTGGTTCGTTTGATAATTGAAACTTTTAAAGCCGTTAGCATGTCTGTCGCATAAATAATGAAGTTTTTGTTTGTCAATGCATATAGGCAGGGCTTCTTAATATTCCGTAATAGCGATCGCAAATTGCCCGACATTCGAGAGGAGAGCGATCTTGATCTGATGACGATAATTGCTTGCTATTTGCACATTGTTTATATTCATTTCTGACAAGGTGTTCATGAATAATTAGTTTTTGCTCATCGTTATTCCAGTTTTGAGATGCTATTTATACTACTGACCTACTTACTTCGTTCCCTTCACAATGTAAAATATTTACACTGAATATTTGTTACATCATCTAAATTAAACATACGAAATGTAAAGGAGACTCCGGATAGTAGTTGTTCAATTCTCTTGAAATTTTCAGGAAGTACCTACATAATAAACCAATATTTGTCAATTTAAAGGCTATATTTTCAAACAAAAAATATTTTCAAATATTTTCGAACCAAAAATATTTTCAAATATTTTCAAACCAAAAATATAACAACCGCGCTGGTGCCCGCGGTTTTCGTCCGAAGACTGCTTCAAACAAGTAGGTAGAAAGGGGTGGAGACGACATCACGTGACTACAATGGGATCACTTTCGCCATCTTACCGCGATCGATCTGTCAAAATGTTTGTTTACATTTGTAGAACAGTTGTTTTTCTCAGTTTTAGCTGTGTTGTGAGGATTATTTTGTGATTTTTGTGTGTTGGTACATTTCTCAATTATGGTTTCATGTTTCATGTTCATGTGCCCTGGAAGTTGTGCGAGTAGAGACGCTATCGATAAGAAAAAATCGACTGGAATCACATTTCATAGGTAAGTATAGCATAATACAGAACCGGGATATGGAATTTGTGACGAGTTTACTGAAATATTTATATGGTTGAGATTAGTGAATGTTTAATCATATTATATGAAAGTTTAGTAGCTAGTTTATAATATTTAAAATCACTGATTTTTTTTTGTATTAAAAATGAAATAATGCTCATTTTTGGAATACGACATCATCAAACATGGGGCGCAGTATCATCAGACTCGTTTGATAACACAGCGCTTTCATCGACTTTTGTTTTTTTACCACCCCCTTCACTACTTTATCTCAACTCGAGATTTGTCATTTGTACTTATTAACCATAGAAATCTTCTATTTGATGACATTCACCGATATGCTAATCTATTATTGATTTCCAGAGAGTGTTTCCCTTAACCTTCGTAATACGGACTGACTCAATAATACTCAGCTTATTCAATACTTTTTCACTAAAATTTCTTTTTCATGTTATATTAAATTAAATATGTTAAATCAAAAACAATTTTAAAAATATATGGAGACATTATTTATAATAACTATATATGTGTACAAAATTAGAAGATAGATATGACTTATTCCAATGGATACTTTAGTCTTTATAAAATAAAGGAATTTAGAGCTGCGGTAACAATGAGATGAGCAAACATTACTATTTCTCCTAATTTGCAGGAAAAAACATGTCCAAATGGGTTTAGTTACTTTAAATCTAGAGTAACAATTCTGAAGTATTTCTATCTGTGAGCCAGTTCGCCTCTGTCCACGTCGCCATATTGCAGCTACTCTAAGCTCCACCTACCGATCCCATTTTTCTATCACTGTTTGAATGTTCCTCAGCGACTCTTATGATTCTACCTCGAAGGCTTCAAATGATCAGAAATAAATCACTGGTGCGACAGCCTTTCTCCATATATTATGCTTTCTCCCCACTATAACACCATGCACAATAGCCAGAAGCGTGGTGTTTAATGAGTCAACTGATGCTTTATTATGTCGGTTGCCATGGCCACGCGTCGTGACAGGCCGAAGCCTTGATTGGGTTGCCCTGAGTCAATTCAGAACTTGCAGTCGAGTTACGTTTTTTGGGATTGGTAAACCGTGTAATATGTTTATCTATGTTCGGTCCAAGGTTGTTCGGATGTCGGATCTCATTATTCTTCTATTAGACGGTCAATTGCTGCGTTGCCAACGGCACGAATTTTTTTGTGTTCCTATGAATTCGTATAGTTTATAGGTAATATGGAATTTTACACATTGTCTAATGAAATCTGAATTGAATTAAACATCATTGCCTGAGATCTGGGAGTTCTAAGACTCTTGACATCGACTGTCTAGGGTCATAAGGGGCCCATTCTTATGAAGGAATTTTTTTTTTTTGTTGACCTGTTAACATAAACCATCAGTCATTATCCAACCATCTACCGTCCAACTCAAATTATAAGATGTAAGTATAAAATTTTTCCAAACGTCGACAGCCGTTACGAGCCACTGGTAAGCCGAACTTCAAGATCTAAGAGAGAGAGAAGAGGGATGAGAAATATCATTCTAGCGCAGGGATTGATGAGATTAGTGTGCTTTTCTCTAATTGCACAGGCTCAACATATACTATATCTGGTTGAAAGAAATAAACCATAGTGACGTTTCACCATTCCGCGAGATGAAATCTAATTTTTTTGCTTGCCTACATCGGAGTGGAATTTAATGAACCTCATACCAAATCACTGCGACATCAATTCAAACGTCCACATGTAAAGAAATTTATTCCCAAGCATCCAGCCTGAAACAATCTCAATAAATATCAGTTCAAATTGCCCATAAAGCATACAATAAATACCACAAAATACCCAACCTTGACAATTTTTATCCGCATCCCAGATCACTTAAGCTTTCATGTAAACTAAACCATGTGCCATGTGCAACATCAAGCAAAATATGGAAACATCATTAGTAATTGAGTACAAAAAGAAACTTTGTTTTATGGCTTTGGCGTAAACGTAACACATTAATAAAAATAAACATACATAGCATTAAATCATTGAGAGCGGTGCAACCGTGTAGCAAATTTGCGTGCAGTTTTCTGTTATCTTTATTGTAGTTTATCGCGTGAACAGTTTCTTGAACAATGTGAAGAGTTACATTGGCAAACATGCTTATTATTTCGAGCAGTTACCATAAATGTGGGTTGTTTTTTTGGTTTTGGTACAGTGCAGATATTACAAGTGTTGAAAGGTTTTTACATTCCAAATATTCAAGAAATTCCATAAAATCCTACTTTCTCATCACTTTCAACAATATTTTGACTTGTTAACTGCAATACCACCAATAAACTAGGCAGTCTATTAGACAGTCGCGCACTTATGTCGGAATTAAGCGGAATGAAAACATCACTTGTGTCGGGCAAATTGCACATTTTGCATTCGCTTCCAAATATTTAGATTTGTTCATCTTTAGTGAACATGCTATTTTATTGATTTAACTAACCTACATTACGTTTAGTGGCTGGGTGGTCCAAGAACAGAGATCCCGTTGTATGTGATGTCAGAGAGGTTAGAATTTTGCTAATGAGAATTAATGAGATATTCTCATAGAGATGGCATAGGGACGGTTATTATGACAATGTTATTTGATTCATATTATTGTTGTTAATACTATATTTGAAGACGCAAACAAAAACCAGATTTATTCTCCTCGTGGGAACAAAACTAAACTCACTATCTTCCCTCCAGACAAGCTGTTTTCAGATAAGCTTTCCTTCATTTTTCAACCTTTGTACGAATCTAGCATGTTGGTACCAAAGCCCCTTTTTTTCCATTTTTGACCAATAATAATTTTGCATGGTTTCCCTTCAATCAACTTAATAGAGGACATCTCGCAACTCCTTCCGAGGAATGATTGCCTATCTTGGGACGCTTCCTCTTTGGACGACCTCATCTATCGCAGACTCCCTTTAGATGGTAGGTTACCTCCGACGATTGGTCATGTAGAGCATCTTTTCACTCTTCTACTATTGGAAATGTTGGAGTCCATTATGCCGCACCCTGTATTTATCTATGGCTGGGGCTGGTGTTCGAAGTTGCCCTTGTGCTAGCTAGCGAGCGTGGTTGAACGTGTGAGCGAATTGGAAAATGAGACCCATTCTTGGATCATCAGCCAGCGCTAAATTTTGGAACATATCGCCGCCAACAATCCTTACCACATAACGAACACGCGAAGTGAAGGATACGCTAATTGCGAAACGCATCACCGATATTTACGATATCTTGTTGTGAGGTTAGTTTAAAATAGTTAGTAGAATAATAATTTTATTATTGGTAGATTAGTTTTTTCCAAGGGATTTCAAGTTATGAACAGTCGCGTGTTTACTTTTATAGATAATAAAATGTCGGTAGTGCAGAAAACTAGACAACTAAAAAGTGCCAACGAAGTGAATTCAAGGAAAGTGGTCGCCCAGTGCCTGAACCTATTATACGACAAACCAGTAAAGGCAAAAATAAAAAAGTTCATCCTTTCGTGGAATGGTTGCCTCCCTGGGAACCTTTCTCTTTGGACAACCTCATCTAGCGCATCAGATTCCCTGCAGATGGTAGGTTTCCTCCGATGGTTTCCAGGGCATGTAGAGCATCTCTTCGCTCTTCTACTATTGAGCAGCTGATCTTTAATTTGCATAATGCCCTTGGTTTTCAGAATAGATAGCTATATTATCCTTTGCCCCTCTTTTCATCTCCTCCCTTGTTGCTACCTACAGAGGATAGCGAACACCTCTGATTGGAGGAGTTTGATGCCATAATAGGCCAAATGATAAATTCATTTGGTTTTGATATAAATATGATTTGGTTCCAACAGGTTTTCGGAATCATATTATCAATCTTGACAAAAAGCTTTCCTCTTCATGTGAAGAAACATGATCCTGCTGAGGCACTCCCATTTGCCATTTTGAATACCACACCATACCAGGAGATGGATTATGTTGCAATAGGAGCTGTCGGTCCCATTTCATATCTCAGAAGTTTCTTCTCTGGAAGACTCGATGTTCAGAAACTCGAATGCTGCGATACCCTGGATGGACTTCCTTGGACTCTCGCGGAGCAACTTTGAAAAAATTACAGGTATGCTTACGGGACACTGTAATCCGAATAAGCACCTTCAAACCTTCGGTGTGTCAACGAAGGCGATTTGTAGGGGGTACCACGAAAACGGCGAGAGAGCTAACCATGTCCTTTGCCACTGCCCAGCTTTGGCGAATATCGGAGAATCCATTATGGGGAAAAGATGTCCAGAAACCAGGGTTGCTCGGCCGCTACAGTCTTGAAGTGGCCTATGTAGAAGGATGGCGCAAGCTACTCCACCATATCTTTATCTTTTTATCTATCCTTCTTCAACGAACTGCTCTCAAAAAATAATTTCTTGACCCTTTAGCCATAAACCAAAAAAAACGGAAATGACTTTTCTCAGTAACATAACCAACTTCAGCTATTAAATCAATATAAATCAAGACAACAGTGGTGTTCGAAAGCTTGAACTCTGCAGCGGAAGCAGCACTGATTGTAGCCCGGCTTCATTACAAAAAATTGGAGGAGAACTGCCACTCCGACAGCTCAAGTTACCAAGATTTTTTCTCTAACTCGAGTTTGAGGTCGTCTAAATACTTAGTACTTACAAAGGCGGCTCCTCCATGGGGTCATTTTTGGTCAATGACCTGCCAAACATATTTCAGAAAATAAATAGTTTCACCTACCGCATCAGCTATATTAAAATTATTATGAATTTGATTTCAAAATACACCTTACGTTATTATGACTGTCCCTCGTAATAATCGTGATTCAATGCGCCGGCATAGTTAGAATTCAGAAATACGGCTTGGGCCCGTCCAGTATATAATACAGGGTGCGGCATAATGGACTCCCACATTTCAAACAGTCACTGAATACAGCCCTGAAGTAATAGAGCTGCGCGGAGTTATGAACTGTTGTGATAACTTCTTTACAGATACAACTAAATAGTGCCAACGAACTTGACTTGCAAAAATAAGTGAATTCAAGAAAAGTGGTCGCCCAGTGCCTGAACCTGTTATACGACAAACCAGTAAAGACAAAAAAAAAGAAGTTCATCGAAACATTCGCAAAGGTACGATTTAGCCGACTGGATAATGTGGTTGTGAAGTGCCAAGATGTTTTACTGTCTCGATTGTTTATTATTTTATATAATGACTTGTCCGACGCGTTATTAGACTTGATACACTTGAGAGGGGAAATAAAAAAACATGCTTCTTCTGCAGATCATAAAATGAAATACTCGGTTGAATATGCAACTGTTGGAAGTGTTGACATTCGCAACCTTCAATATTTCAATGAATATGTTTCAAAAAATCGTTATATTTTGAACAAAATTATAGATTGTTTTAAATTTCGTGAGGCATTTGAGCTGGCACTACGTGGCCATGATTAAACGTATTTGTCCGAAAATCAAGGAGTTTTTCTAGGACCTATAGATTTCCGTACAGTCCCGTTATTCAAAAAAAAACTTTATACTCGACTCATAACCGAATTGTCCCGTATTTTGTAATATGAATTTCCGGCGATATACGAACTCAACACATGAGTGACGAATAGAACGCGGAACTTCCCTTACCTCCCAAGAAAATTGACCATGACCCGCCACTGGTTGAAAGATCGAAGTAAACAGCATATGTATTTTTTTGGTTTTTTTAAAAAAGTTCCACTCTAAATCTCCACTTGTATACGATTCAAATGAACCCGACAACTTGAAATAACTAATCATCATAGATGATTGCCCTAAGTATTGGGAACTAGGCCTATATGCATCAAAATTATACTGCTATTCTAATACCATAATAATCCCAATTAAATACAAAAAAACCTACCAAATTAGACATTGAAAAAGAATCAAAATGATTACAACCCGTTATATTTTAATGATACCGAAATCACTACAACTTGTTGTGGTAATAGCTTGAGAATATAACCCAGATATGGATAATAGACAAACAATATCGGCAATATCTTGTTCCTCGATTAGATTTGATATTGATAACTGTAAAATATTGGCCTTTGATGGATTGACTAGGGAGATTTTGAAAAGTCGATTTTATTGTACATTCTGAAACAAAACAAGTTCTCACCCTGAAAATCAATGAAGCCATAATATAATCCCCAAAGCAGCTGCAACATTGTAACACCGTCGACAATTTATGTGACTCACCAATAACACATAAAAAAATAAAAAACCAATTTGGTTTACAATATAGGTTACACCGGACATAAACTAGAATTTATGCCCGAATATGGTTAATCTGCTTATGCTGCTGCTTAATTGTTAACTCGGTAAATGAATATTTATCGTAAATAAGATATTTAGGTCTTGTGCACAAATTATTGAGTTGTCAAGCTTGGTGATTTTGTAATGTTTTGATTAAGGCGATCTTCATGGCTTGAAGGTTATGATCTGCTAACTAGAGAATATATACATGTATATACGGGCCAGTTTTTTTGTAACAATTTTTACCCCTTATACTCAGTGCTTTCTGATAATTTCTTTGTCTATTTTTCCCACAAATAAATCCTGGATTAAGTTGATAGAAAATGTTCTAATTTCTAATAGTTAACCCCCGATAATCATTCAAACCATGCATTAATGACAGTTTCTATAATATCGTTACTCTGAAGATAGTAAGCTAAAGCCCGAGGCTAACCATGAATAAAAGGTCTTTTCTTTGCGGTCCAAGTACACCAGTACCCGATACCATAGCTAACCTTTAACAGCATATCATAATGCTCAATCAATTTCCATCCCAATTAGTGCGTGGGTCCCGAAATAATTACTTTTCCATGGCGAGGTAATTTTCTCACAGACACGGTGCGTAGGACCTGCAGCTCTTTGTTCCTTGCAGACTGCGAGGTCGCTATTATATGTAAGTCGATTGAGCCGATTTAAAAAATTTCGGTAAATATTGCCTTCATTAACCGTAAATTGGCTGTCGGGATATCGTTTTATCGAGGGTGAGTCACGGTCAGAGGCAGCTTGTAAAGTAGATGAGCGTGGGTTGAATGGCTTTCAATGTTTCTTGAAGTGAAAAATGCATTTCCGGTTGGTAATTATGTGTTGCCGAATTTCACTTATGGTGTGCAAAGCACTATTAGAAAGTCATTTTTGAAGTATTATGTTGAACAATGATATCATGGAAACGCTAGGCAAAGTCATAAATAAAATGATGTTGTGAAACAGACAAAAATCCAAGACTTCCGGGGATATACCAAGAAAGACGTGGGGCCTCGTGATATTATGTAAGTATATAGGTGTAAGCTACAAAAAAATAAAAAAACAGGAAAAAATAAGACGCATTCACCATTTCATCTTGATAATGGATAGTTTTAGGTTTATGACTCAACTTAAATGAGATGAAAACAAGATAGAAATAGATCAATTTAGAAAATTATCGCCTCAGCAGAAAAAAACAAGTGAGATATTTCGTAAAAACAAGAAATCAATCTTTACCTACCATTAAAAAAAAATCCACCCCGGCAAAAGTATACGTAATAGACATAATCGACACTAATGGGGTCGTTGCACTATATCAAAATCAAAGCTGATTTTGTGTAGAATATATAACTGTGGGTTTCTTAATAAAATGGGTTACATGAATTGGCCAAAATAATGCACAACATTTAAACTAGGCCTCTTTGAAATAAATAAGTCCATCAACCTGGGCCCATCGTCGCATTGACGTCACAGATCAATATCCTTTATCCGCTTGACACTGAAATGCACGCGCGCTGCTTGATACAAGTGCGGCGTTGCGAGATGTACTATTGATGGTATTTTAACAAGAATTACTAGCTCAATATGATGAACGAAAGATGATCGATACATTTAGGTTAACTTTAAAATGGAGGGTAAATAATGTGATTTAATACAAAAATTAACCAGGAAATTATACGACACCACCCAGACTGGGTTTTTATGATACCTTTGACCGTATCATAAAACCCTCAAGATATTTATTTTTCTCAGACCCAAATTAATGCAGACGCATAGAATAGTTATTTATCAGACGTAGGGATAAACTCAAAGACACAATTCTTTGAATTTATCCCTACGTCTGATAAATAACTACCAGGAGCGTTGCATACTAAACAAAAACTGCAAATATTGGTACCTGCAAATTAAAGCTGGTAGGCAATATTATTTATTGGCCCATTCTTTTTTGACGATATTGAATCGTATATAAGCAAAGTTGATCCAAACCACGAACGTGAATTCGAAATTGAGAAATCCCTAGAATAAAACACGCTTTACACTCGACCCCAAGCAAAAAGCATCTCGGCAACGTTGCGTTCTCTACAGTTATCGACCCACGGGAAGAGCTGCGCCGGATCCAAGAAGCGACGCTATATTTTGCCGTACACGCGTCATCATTTAAAAGGCTTAAAAGGACTGTTGACAAACTTCGACGCTAGTTTATGCCCTTGAAAATCGATAAAAAAAAAAAAAAAAATACGGGTCTAATATTTTTGATTATATTTTCAGAATATGCAATAAAAAAAGTACGTGCAACGACCCCATGTATGGTACTCTTAAACAATGGTCTTCAAAAAAACGAAAAAACCAATAAAAAGTTGAAAAGTTTACAAATCTCGACCACTATGGAACCACGATACACATAAAGTGAAGTCGTATGCCGATTTGTCTTCTCAAATTTTTCTTATACGTTTTGCGCGTGCCGTTACCCAGAAGAAAGGCAGAATTATTCTTCTTCTGTCATCAACTAAGGCTAAAGTTGCACGTTCACATTGGATATCGTGATTTTTCTGGGTTTTGTGTGTTGTTTTTGAGGTGATTATTTCCTCCATCTTGACGTCACATATGCATATCGGCGTGTATGTGTTTCGTGGATGGAAAGGACTGACTGAATGACAACTGACACCGTAAATAACAATTATTGTACTAGAAAATCAATGACCAATCAAATCAGAACAAAATCAAAAATAGTTTGATTTTGACAAATGTACTATAGTCTGCTCATGGCTTTCCTGCGGTTACGTCATACTTTTCCTTCTCTCTCTTACACATTGAAAAAAAAATCACGTACGTTTATACGAGGGTCTTTCGGATCAATTTGACAAATGTCACATATGGAGCGATCAATCTACGACATACTACCAAACGTCAAATACTGTGACGTGACCGCAGAAAAGCCTTGAACAAACTGTACATCTGTCTGTTTTGATTCAAAGTAGCAATACAGGGTGTTCCCGTATATTTTTGCACCCCACCTAGAGAGTTTATTGGAAAAAGTGCATTTTGTATCAAAGGCGGAAAGTAGATGATTTTGACGAGGGTATAAGTAGCAGTACAGGGTGTTCCCGTATATTTTTGCACCTCACCTAGAGAGTTTATTTGAAATAGTGCATTTTGTATCAAGGGCGGAAAGTAGATGATTTTGACGAGGGTATAAGTAGCAGCACGAGCGAAGCGAGGGCAGATATTAGCCGAGTCAAAATCATCTTTCGTCGGTGGTGCAAACAGTGCTTTTTGTACAACCAGTTTGTAATCATTCAAAAAAGAATAATTATAAAAATCAAAAATAAATTATCGATACACTGCACTACACTGCTGACAAGTCAGACAACTGACAAGTGACAACTGTCAATCATTGTTACAATAGGTGTGATCCCGTATTATTCTGTGGTGCGGCTCCATTGTCACCGAGATTGTCACGTGATTAGTTTCTTTTAGTATGCTAGACTGTCACGTGGTTATAAGATTCAGAGGCGTTGGGACCCAAGGAACCGTTGCTAAGCGTCCTACTTTTGCGCTCGCGGGCGCGAAAGTACTTTCAGTCCCGGTTGCCAAAATTATCAACTTTCCGCCTGCTTTGCATGAGTTGAAAAGTGGACTTTACGTGTAGGTTGTACAAAAAAATATTGAAATAATGTTAATACAAAACTTTCACAGTTTTTCATGAACTATTAGAATCTGTATAGGCAAAAATGTCAAAAAGATTAAGTAAATGTCAATTATTGACAGGTTGATGATTTTTTCAAATGGAACACCCTGTATATTATTTCAAATTTTTGTAGACCTTTTTATTCTGTTTTTTTCCATTTCTGTTCCATTCAAAATCCTCAACCTGTCAATATTTGACATTTATTTACTTTTTTTGACATTTTTGCCTACAGATTCTGAAAGTTCATGAAAAACCATGAAAGTTTTGTATTCACCTTTTTCAATATCTTTTCAAATAAACTTTCTAGGTGGGGGGGGGTGCAGAAATATACGGGAACAAGTTTTGGGACACACCTGAAAAAGTTAAAATGCTTACACACATGGACTGGGACAGACTGACAGAAAACATTATGACTATTCAACGGAGTAGAAGATGCGAAAAACGCGGGAGTTTTGTGTGTGTGTGTGGGTATTTTTGCACTTTGAAAATACTCCGTGAAATAAAATAAAATTAGAATTTCCTTTTGAAAATATTTTTTTTTTCGACTTTTCGCCAGCATTGCGGTCTCAAATTACACAAAAAAACCAATTTTCATCATGCCTAGTCATGAGTACAAAACATGATCTTTTGGCGTAGATGCATTTTTTTTTTGGAAAATAACGCATAACGCGTCCATGCAGTATTTGAAAATGCATGGCATTACTCGAGTCGAGATAACATGATTAGAGTCTTTCTGGTTCTACAGGATTACACAAACTGACAACTACGTTGAAGAAGATGAGGTTGGAAATCCACAAAACAAGGGAAGTGTTTACATGCAACCACTGCTGCTGCCTACTTCCATCACGTCAGAAGCAGGAACTGTGCATTTTTGAGCAAAACATTTTCGCAGTTTTAATAATGGTATAGGCAATACAGCTGATCTTTCAGCTACTTTTATCGCCACTCTTCCCGAAAGATACTACAGGACTATACAGTGGTTTTAATAATCAAGAGATGGACCAAAACAAGCTGAATGTGAGGTATAACCGAGATTCCATTTTCAATAAAGAAGCTATGTATGCCATTTTGTATGATGACATCGTCCAATGGCGGTTCTTCTCTCGGTGACCCGGATCAAAGTGGTTTAACTTTCAATGACCCTGCCGCATATATCGGGTTGAATTTGAGTGATTGTCTGTTATGTGGACTTGAAGGTAATTGGTCGATTGCTGCTTATAAGCATGATGACATCAGTGAACCTCAGAAGAGGAGCCTCGACGCTATATATAGAGAACATTACTAACTCAAACATTGGGATCCTCTTCCAACCGATGTGAAGCCTAGTCAGCAAACTAATAGCATTGCTTCTTGGTCATGTGGATCATGTACGGATGCAGGCTCAAGTCAAGTTAAAATCTGCGTATGCCAAATTCTCTACTCGAGCTCTGCTGCACACTCTCATGGACAGCAGCGATGTCCTCGGCTAAAGTAGCGTTTCTTTGACGAATGGTTTATTGAAGGTCGGAGGGTTAAATTAGGCCCAATGTATAAAGTAGTGGAGAAAGGCGGCGGCGCGGTGCAGGCGCCTTGGAGACAAAGCGAGCTACCGACGTGTTTATACTCCACAAAAGGAGACGCGATAGGTACGGAGCGATAATGGTGGAGCATCAAATTGTGTAGGCAGTTGGTTGCAGTGCCGCAAAGTTACATCAGAGTCCACTAATGTAACTATGCTCAATAAGTTGACATAGAGGAAGTGAAGAAAAGTCTAGCCTCTCGCCATGCCTGCACCGTGCCACTGCGTCTGACGTAAAAAAGGCGAGCTATATCATGGCACTAACGAACATTTCGATATTTTGATGGTCGAGTTTTATTTTTTGGAAGTGCTGCTCAGTCGTGTAAAATTTGGCATCAGTCATTGGACTATAAACAATGCCGAGAAACCAACATGGCCACCATAGGCTGGGGAATGAGTACTGTGTGTGTTACTTCACAGCATCCTTACGGAGATTGTGGGAAAATTTACCATCAGACGAAAGGAGAAGCTGTTAAAGCTTGCTTGAATGGTGATGAGTATATGACATAGAATAAACATTCTAAAAAAAGTCATTACGCCCACATCAACTGTTAGGTACCTATTGGTTTTATTCGCTGTTGTCGAGAAGATCCAAGCCACTTGTCAAACTAGCGTTCATAAATCGTCCAGTACTCCCAAACAAAAGTCATCATCCGAATTTTTTTCTCATCAACAGTTACCATCACAAAAAACCCAATATGAATCGATCAAAATCCGAATCGGGTCTCTGTTTTGCCGTGACGTGTTCACCGAACGAAATCGGTTTAGGCCAGGCCCCATAAAATCGAATTAAGAAGCGGCATATATCCAATTTGAACGAGAGTCGGGAAGACCCACAAAGTATCTGGTTGCATAGCAAACGCATTTAGCCAAAATAAGGCATACGGTTTCAGAACGAGTATTTTTTAAATCCCCAACCGCAACGAAACGCTACTCCATAATGCAATTATGGCCGAAATTGAAACAAATGATTTTTCGTCACTGACTACATAATACTTGGAATGACGATTTAATGAATGCATGGTGAGATATGAAATCAGATATAGGTTGTCCGAAAACATACCAAGAGCCTTTTGTATCGAAACTAATAAATAATTCAGACATCACCGTCATGGCAATTTATGAAATGTTTTGGCCAGACGCCTAACAATTCATGATATTTACAGTGACGCACATCAGAATATTATTATTCTAATCAGGATACTCTACATAATGTCCTCAACCATGATCAATCAATTAAAAAAAACACCGCATGTGTGTGTTACTTACCGGAAACCTGCGCTCCGCTTGTGTTTCCTGCGCTCTCTGGAATATTTCCTGCAAATAATGATTTAATCTATAGACTAATATAAAAATATAACACTGATTATTTCATGAATTATTAAAAATACACTGTATATCAAAACCACCGTTCTTATTAGCATTTTTATTGGAGTACTAGTTTACTAAGTCAATAAAGTCAATTCCGGAAGGATGAGGCATTAGATATACATAAATGCAAAACTAATATCAGATTTGAGTGCTAGTTCTCAAGGAGGTTTTATAAATTTTAATATGAATGAAGAAATGGGAGATGTTAGATATACGAATGTAGAATGGGATGAATAATGTTTACAGGATATCATCTGCATTAAATATTCAAAAGGAGGACGGATGACCATTAGGTAGAAGATTCATTGAGAAAAATATAGATATAATATGCTATTGATGAAACAAAGAGCGAAACCCTACTGTCGTCGTTAAAACATGTGAATAAAATGATATTTTTACTGATGAAACGCAAATAAAACGAAATTTCAAGTTAGGAGTAGACCTAATGAAAAGATAAAATTATAATATGAAAGTTACGCTTAATTGAAAAATGTAAATATTTTTAAAAGCCTACCATTATGTTGTTTCCAAATAAATATTAAGCCATTACAACAGGTTAGTTTATATTTGAATAATGGCTACATCAGTCAAGCTGTAATTAGTGTATAAGTGGTAGATTTTTGAAATATGTATAAATAAGAATTTATTAAAACTAAGAAATGTTTTTTTTTGATCATCTTGCTCTTGTCCCAAATAATTATTGTTAGAGAAGAAAAAGTTAAAACTGTCTAATTTAATTCCGAATATTTTAAAAGAGATTTAAAAAACTGAAAAAATTAAGTTAAATCACTAGGCAAGAGAGAACTTTTTTTAATTGACGCTTAGCTGAATATTGGTTCAAATTATTGTGATACGAACTTTTTTTTTCAGCTTCAAATAATGAATGTTGTTTTATTGTGACAAAAAATGTGTCTGTACCCAGCGGACCGACACTTGAAGGCGATCTGTTTGCCGGTTTTTGACCATTCAGTGCGGGATCGTAGCCAATACCGAGATTCCGTCGATGTCTCAGGAAAAAAGCAGTGGATTGAAGAAAAATTCCGAGAAGAAGTGGAGTTGACAAAAAGCCTTAAGTTGGTTTAGTTTAGTGGAGTATTGTATCGTGCATTAAATAATAATTGTGAATTGACAGTTGCATAGTTCAAGCCATAAATAGGTGTGAAATAAATTAGTGCATAGTGCGTCTACATAAATAGTGACTGTAAATAAATTAGTTAAAACTTGACAAGTGATTTCTATAGCAAAAAACCTTACGATATGTATACTGTATATAGATGATAAAATTATAAGTTTCACATTTCCACAAACCATATTCCTATTTTCTAGACCTTTGAAATTGAACTTTATCAGGGCCAACCAAAAACCTCAGTTTCACTTTATTCCACGCAATTTTGTTTCAGAATACATAGAGTGGTATGAATAAAACGAAGTAAATGCTAATACTCCAAATTTAAGCATCTTCTTCTAAGTATCTGCTTAATCATGGAGCATTTGTTCAGTTTTGGTAGTATATACTTAACGTCGAAGCATCTACTATACTGTGTGAAGTATCTACTTCAAGCCCATAGTATATGCTTCAACAGGCTGTAGCATCTTCTCACTGCGTCTACTTAGTTTTTTTTTTAATGGCAGACTCGTGAAATTTTTGCTGATGTTTATAATATTTGTGATAAGGAATACAAAAATAACTTTAATTTAAACTGATTGTCTGTAAACACCAAGTTTTGCGTTTCCCTGAGATAAAGCCTGACCGTTTAGTTGTATTGTTTTGCATATTAGTGAAATTGTTGAAGAATTAAAGTGGTAAACTGTATCCGAGGTTGGGTAAAAATGTCTTCAGATGAAGAAATGCCCTATGAAGAAGAGTCTCGAAATGAAAGATATACAATGAACATAATATTTGTTCTATTTCTTGCCGGATTTTGGAACCGTGTGAGCATCCATGGATTGAACAGCATATCCGAAATCGCCCATAAGTCAAAAGACAAATCTACTCTTTCTTGATTGTCATACGTAACAGGGTAAGGGGAAGAATTGTACCAAATTTTAGAGTAATGCACAGATCCAGGCCATGTCACAAGTGGCTTGAACATTTATTTAGGCAACGTTTCTATTCGTCACCATGTGCAGAGTTTAAAATTTTCAAGTGAGTGCAGTTAATCGCACCAATAACATAAGGTACTGTATGGAGTACTGCCCAATCATCTTTTGCCCTGTTCAAACTATCAGGAAATTTCATCCAATATTTTTTCTTGCGGCAAATTGCATGTGAGTGTGAGACTAGTACTTTCTCAACTTCATTTCAAGACTCTCACTTCATTTTTGATATAAATTGCTTTGGTTTTTCTATTCAAACATACCTGAGGTCCATAAAAACATTTCCGTTTGTTGAATGTGTTCAAGCACATAGCCCCTGGATTCGTTTACTTCTGTACAAAATGTTTAGGGTAGATAAGATACGTTTTCCCTATTAAACCAAAAAAAAGGAACTAGAACATGACTGCCAAGTTATACCTTAACTTCAGCTACTTATCGGAACATTGGATGATACAAATCATCATCATTGATATGTTGTCTTACATTATATATTTTTCTTTGCTCTTACACCAACTTCACCAAAGTAAAGCAAATACTACAATTTCTTCTTCAAATCGAAGTTTCTACTGTAAGAAGTCGGTTCTTCAAGTTGTAGTAAATACTCAAATGGTGCTTCTCGGTGTAGTAGCGTCGGGAAAATTTAAAAGTATGTACTATGAAATAAAGTTCCTCCTTAGTTTTGGAGAATCTACTACGTAGACAATACTAATACTTTTAGTATCAGCATTTACTTCGTTTTTATTCATACCACTCATATACTGTATAATATGTAGTACTCACAATAAAAGGGTGAAAGAGTGCAATACTTTGAGGTCCTACTCTCAAAAATTACGTGTCTCCCTGGTTGAGGTTTTTATACATTTGAAGTAGGTGTAAGTTGAAGATTATAAAAGATGACAATTTTGAACAAATTATACCTCAATTGACATATTTCGAGATACCAAACTATAAGGACTTGATACAAATGCACAATTTTTTTATTTAAAAAAAGTCTGCCAATTATATCACCTAATTAAGTTCAAGAATTATTATTTTTTCTGTGTGACATCCAAAAAACATCTAAAAGGAAGACAGTGATTTGTAATTAAAGAAATTTGTGTTTTTGGTGAACTTTTTGACATTAGTGACATTTGACTTGGTTGACAGGTGGTGAAGGATTGGCTGACGGTAATTCTCAAAGAGTCCGTCTGATATTCAACGTTGCCAAGGTATTTTTTTTTTGTCAAGGGGCTAAAAAACATATAGTTGAAAAAAAAATAAAAAACACGCTTTCGAACTAAAAAGTGAAAAATAATTTTTAATTTCGAAATAAAATGATTAACAAGAAAATGTATGTCATTGTGATGAAAGCGTGGGGTGCTTCGATATCAATAATTGTTTTAGTTTCTTACTAGTTTTTATTTCATGCAGAGTTAGTGTATAAATATATTACAAAGCACCTCACGCTTTTCCCACAATGATATACATTCTCTCGTTAATCATTTTATTCTTGTATAAAAAATAATTTTTCACTTCTTAATTTAATAGCGTGTTTTTTAGTTTTTTTTTAACAATATTTTTTTTTGTCAAGTATAAACAGCTGGGAGATACATGCACTTGGTATTTAATTTCCTTCCTTTTGCTCTCCATGCATGCATGCCTTAACTAACTAGAAAGTAACCCAAAACTAGCTCAACTCAATCTTCCCTCAAACCAACCCAATATATCCGAAAGCAGTCCAACTTAACTCAAATCAACCGAACTTAACCCAAATGAACCAACTTGACGTTAACTAATATGGTGTTAAATTGGTTTGACTAACCCAAACCAAACTCAAACCAAATCAACTTGCCAAATGTGGGCCAAGTTAACTCAAATTAACCCAATTTAACCTGAATCAACGCAATTCAATCAACTTGGTTGAAATTTGAATCCACTTTGCGGTAAGTTGGGTTAGGTTCGGTTCGGATGAAGTTATGTTGAATTTGTATTAGATCGGACAAAAGTTCGGATTAGTTTGGGTTGAATTAGGTTAGGTGGGTTAGGATGGAAACAAGAACCATGAAAGCGAAAAACTCTCAGGAAACAGACATACACTGAACGACTTTACCTGAGAAGCAGTGGCGGCTCAAGGTTTAATTCAATAGGAAGGTCAAATTGATTTGATTTGTGCGGTGGACGGTGGAACAACGCAACCATTCGGAGACGAAAAAAATGTCAATAGTCCCCAACCTCTAACATTTAACGCGATATCTCATGTTTAAATATGAAAAAAATCGAAGGAAAGCAAATACATAATTGAAATAAATGTTATGTTAACAATCCGCCCACAAAATAGAATCAAAAGAAATCTATCAGCATCAGCTGACGTGACATTACTACAATACATATTATTATGTATGTGACGAAGAAGGAAGACGTTCGAGAACGGGGGCGTAGGTCGCAAATTAACTCCGTGCCGATATGGGAGTTGTCTTGGTCAATGCCTAACATGACATATTTTTTCTCATTCTAACACACTGATTTTACGTCAATCACTTTTCTCTCTCTCTCTCTGTGCCTCCAGCCGCTTATGCGTGATGATATTGCGTCAATTTCTTTGACTTCTCATGCTCAATTGTTTCTTCTGATATTAAATGATATTTCAGAAAAATATTACAACTTCACCTAAATATTAACGGATATTGATACGGTTGAAAATGTTGAAATAAATTAGAAATTCTCAAGAGTGGGAATAGTTAATTTAGGTACCTTGGTATTGTTAAGATATGAATACAAATAGCCGGAAACGAAATTCCAAACGCCACTTTAGCAAAGAATGAGGATTGATTCTACAATACACGGTTCATTCGGCAAGCACTCATATAACAGTAAAACCAAGCCCGATTTCGATCATGATACAATATATTATTAAGACTTGCGGGTTGTTAATTAGCTGCGAGTGAAAGAACACACCATAGAAAACAGAACAAAACGAAGAACAAGAAGAAGAACAAAGTAAAGGCACGACGGTAAGTGATCTGAACTAGTCACGATAGAAGAACAACGGTTGAGTGAGTAAAGTAGGAAATTATACGGCTATTAGAGAAGATAATCTATTTTTGATGCTGTAAATAGTGGTTTACCCATTTCTGAACTGGAATGGAAACGCGGATGCGAAAGGATGTGACCTAAGATTTTTGAACTTTTAGGGAAATAATAAGCCGGTAGGGAGCATACATTTTAGTGGTGATGTAACAGTATCTATTACGATTGAATTGAATTTAGTTACATGCATAACCAATATGCTGGTACATAAATAACCTGGGAATATTTGTATATCTCATATTTATATAATAATGGCCCGATTAGGTACCATATTAGGGATTTTGACTTGGCAAGCCCAGTAACGTCGCAAATTAATAGATAAGAATATTTGGGTTTGGATACCACTATATGTGGGAATGCGGAAGAGTATAGTACAGAAATATATTGCATGCAAGTATCTTTTTTGATTCCATAAATGTCAGTCTGCGACAGATCAATTTATTCAAAAGATCATAATTATTGTAAAAAAAAATATATTCTTGATTCTGGGTTGGATGTGAACTGTGATTTCGAGCAAAGGATTCTAAAAAGCTCGACGATCTAAAAAAAAATTACAAGTGAAAACATCCAGTGGGTATATTTTTTATTTTCCAAGATATGACCAGTTTTTTATTTTTTTCATCCACAGTAATTTCCAGAAACATGACATACATATTCTCCGAATATTTTTGACGGTAATTTAATGCTTAAATCGATTGGTGAAAACCAAAAATTTATGGTTTTAGTTTTCGTTATAAATCTTTTTGATCCTTTGAGTCGATTTTACTCTTAACATTTCCAAGACACCCAAAACCAATTAGTCATTTTTTTCCGAGCCGAAATTTGATAATGAATCGACTGGTCAAAACTGCATATTATCTCAATGATTTTAAGTTTTCGTCATAAATAAACCATTGGAATTTTTCCAAAGACCCCCCCTGTACATTATTGCTCCTACTGTTTTGATCGAAATTCAATGCTGTATCGACTGGTGAAAACAGCAGGTGACTATCTTTTCTAATTTTTCAGGACATTTCTTTTTTTTTTCTTTTTTTTTTTGTGAATTCACCTCTCAATAATTTCGAGACACTTTGTAGATTCTTCCGACTATTTTAGCTAAACCGCAAAATTTAATGCTGAGTGGACTGGTGAAAAAAAGCTGTGATTTATTATTTTTCGAGTATAACCACTTTCACATTTTTTTAAAAGATTCTTCAAGTCAATTTTTCTATGTATATTTTCTATCCTGAATATTCCTGCTATTTTTAAATGAAATTCAAAGCTGAATCGACTGATGAAAACCGAAAAAAACTGCGATTTTTATTTTTCGAGATAGGTACTAAGCACTTTTTCATTTTTTTTTTAATTATTTGAGTCAATTTTTCTATTGATATTTTCAATACTGAACATTATTCCTGCTAATTTGGATTGAAATTTGAGGCTAAATCAATTGGTGAAAATCGCAAAAAGCATTGATTTTTATTTTTCGAAATTTCTATCAATCATTTTTAATCAATTTTTTAAAATATTTCAGTCAATTTTTCCATTGATATTTTCAATACTGAACAATATACTTGTTATTTTTATTTGAAATCAAATCCTGAATCGACTGGTGGAAACCGCATAAACATTTGATTTTTATTATTCAAGATTATACCACTTTTTATTTTTTTGTTTTATTCTTTGGGTCCATTTTTCTATTAATATTCTCGAGGATATTTTCAATACTGAACATTATTCCTTCTATTTTAATTGAAATTTGATGCTGAATCGACTGGTGAATTCCGCAAAAAGGTTTAATTTTTCGAGATACATACAGAGTGTTTCAATCTTTGATAACATTTTGATCAGCTGTAACTTTTTTGTTTTTGAAGGTATGGAAACGAGAAAAATACTATAAAGTATAATTATCTATAGCAAGTTTTTTTGTACATACATACACTTTTTCATTTCTTTTTTCATTTTTTGAGCCAATTTTTCTATATTGATATTTTCAAAACCGAACAAAAAACTTTTATTTTTATTTAACATTTTATCCTGAATCGACTGGTGCAAACCGCATAAAGTTGTGATTTTTATTATTCAAGATATAACCACTTTTTGATTTTTTTTTTTAATTCTCTGGGTCAATTTTTCTATTGATATATTCAATACTGAGCATTATTCCTTCTATTTTTAATTGAAATTTAATGCTGAATCGACTGGTGAATTCCTCAAAAAGGTGTGATTTTAATTTTTCGAGATACATACAGGGTTGTTTTTATTATCTTTGATAACAGTCTGATCAGCTGAGAAAAATACCATAATGTATAATTATCTAGCATTTTTTTTTGTGCATATAAACACTTTTTCATTTTTAGAACCAATTTTTCTATTGATATTCTCAATACCATTCCTTCTATCAATTTTTAATCAAAATTCGATATTAAATGAACTGATGAGCTCTCTCTTTTTCAATTTAAAATTAAATTCAATCTACTACAACTTGACTAGTTTTTTGATTTTTTGTGGATTTTTTCAGTCAATTATTTTCAAATAATTTATAGACAATTGATTAATTTCTCCGACTTTTTTGGCAGAAAAGTTTAAATATTTGCAGTTTAGTAAGCATATTACTCAAAACCATTTTTAGTTTCACAAAATTTCATTTTCATTTTAAAATACATAAGTTTATTTCATATGTCAAAAATGACGGGTATGACGAAAGATTTGTTAGTAATAATTTTATTTGGAATGAAATTCCATGAAGCTTTTGTAATAACATTTTCTCCTACAATTAATAATTTGCGGAGCTAGGAGCATTTTAGAAAATCGCCTCGAATAACTTTTTCTAATATCCATTGACAGCTGTCAAATTTTGTAAAACTAAAAATGATTTTGAGTATAAAAGAGCTTACAAGATCTCAAATCTCAGATCATGTAAACTTTCTCTTATCCGCTATAGTTTCCGAGATACCTGTACTAGACCTGAAAAAAACTCATCCTGCGTGTAACCCCTTTTTATTATTGTTTTAATATTGACTCATTTATTCTCTTAATATTTTCAAAACATTATTCCTGAGAAGTTCCATGCTTGGTCGACGGTGACAGGAAAAGACTATATAGGTACCAGGTACGTTTATTAATTCCCGAGTAGACTACTTACAAAAAAATTGTCGAAAATTTTTCGAGTAAATTTCACTTCTAATATTTTTGAATGGACAATTTGCATACACTTTCAAATGACTTGAAATTTTATATACGTATTCTAGACATCATCTGAAAGTCACCAGCGAAAATGTTTTTTCGAAATGCCTAAAAATATACTAAATAAATGAAAAAGAAGACGCGAATTTCACTGTATGATCGCAAACAGGGTGGGGCCATATTACCCTTACGAGAGAGAGAGAGTCATCTCCGTCAATACGACAGACAAAGATAGAAAGTGTATTCTGTGACGTAGTGGATGTTGATTGGCGCTCTTTAATCGGTGATTACTACATTATAAGAGGTCGTGGGTTGATTTTTTAAACATCAATGGCATCAATACTTACTAATCCTTATATTTTTCATATTTTCAAAAAATGTGCAAATTGTCCATTGGAAATGAAGAAATCAACTGACATCCTGCTGAATAAGATAAGGGATAATCAGAGCGCCTATTCTGTAACGTCACAGAGAAGAAATTTCTTTCTATAAAGAATTCCTCCCTATGCTAAAAGAACAGAATTCTCTTTTTTAATAACTAAGCTGACAATACACAGACATGATTAAGTGAGAAACTCATTGATCATAAATTATATTATTTCGCTTGCATAATTCGTCAAATTAACTGCTACACCTACAAGAACCTTAACTAGCCATCAACGTGTCTGTGAACATTTTTTCCCTCAACCGCCAAAGGTTATTCTAGTTTGCCAATAAAAAGCTGATTTTCTCTTTAGCATGATCAAGATAATTACATGTTTACGATTTGGAGATTGTAAACACGCAATAAAATTAGTACTAATTTGAATTGTTCGGATATTACAACATAGACGTAAACTTTATATCCGATGATATGATCTTTATTGTTAGATTTATCGAGAGAGAAAGTGAATTTTTCATCGAATGATTTTGATACTAAAGTGACTTCATCGTTCAATAACACCCGGGTGAAAGCATCTGTCAATCAAGTATTATTTCGATTGTTATCTAATGTGATATTTTTACTGATAAATGCGGATGAGAAAACAAGCCGACGAATGCTGAGTTCAATTAACAACGCATATCAAACTGTTCATGCAAATTAAGACAGTCAGTCAAATCGATTGATTCAGTCCGGAGTAATTATTGTGGGAATGAAACAGGGTTTTTTATTAGTGGTTAAAATGAAATGTAGACTATTTTGCTATACAGCTAGGAGAATTCATGTTATCCAAATGAAACTTCGAACATAATAAAATAAGTCATATCAGTCATAATCATACATCAGTTAACTGATAGTTCCAATTCAATGAGAATCTACCAACTTTTCTATAAATTCAATAAAATGGACAAAGCTATCAATCTACCAATGGCGGGCATATTCATAACCAACGTAGCGTATTGCAATGGACAATTTGCACATTTTTTGGAAACATGAAAAATATAAGGATTAGTAAGTACTGATGCCATTGATGTTTGAAAAATCAACCTACGACCTCTATTAATGTAGTAATCACCGATTAAAGAGCGCCAATCAACATCCACTACGTCACAGAATACATTATCTATCTCCGTCTGGCGTATTGACTGAGATGACGCTCTCTCGGGAGGGTAATATGGCCCCTCCCCGTTTTCGATCATACAGTGAGATTTGCGTTTCCTTTTCATTTATTTAGTATATTTTTGGGTATTTAAAAACAAAAAATCGCTGATGACTTTCTAATATTGTCTATAGAATACGGATATACAGGGTGTCCGGAAATTACGCGTCAGGATTTTGGTGGGCGATTCTACATGAAAAATTAATGCAACAAACTTCTATACAATTTTTTCAAAGTACGAATTTTTAATTATTTAAGGTACGGTTAATGTTTAAAGTCGTTTTTCTCGGAAACCGTTAATTCTACGATGATGCAACACGAGCACCTTTTTAAAAAATATTTTGATGCTCTTTACTAATTTGACATCCAAATTTATAAAAAGATTAAAACAAAAAAGTTCTAAGTAATTTTCCTAAGGTGAAGGACAGCTTCAGCCTTTTGTCATTGACGACTAGCGTCAAATTAATAGGGTGAATACAAAGAAACACTAGTGACATGCATGCAAAATTTGGCGAAAATCATTACACTAGAAAAAAAGTTATTAAAAAAAATAAAAAAAAAAAAATATTTTTTAACACCCTGTATCTTCCTTAATTTTGAGTTTTTGAAAAAATTGTATAGAAGTTTGTTGCATTAATTTTTCATGTAGAATCGCCCACCAAAATCCTGACGCGTAATTTCCGGACACCCTGTATAATTTCAAGTTATTTGAAAATGTACGCAAATTGTCCATTCGAACAAATCATGGACAAGATCGAGGTTTATGATTTTTTTTATGTATTAAATTTACGAATTTCTGACTTGTAACATTTTCTTTCTAGTTCTTGTTGTTTGTGTGTATGCATTATTTATTTATACAGGGTGTTTCATAATACAGGGTGTCCGGTTAGTATATGGCATGCATAATTTCAGGAACGTATATATGGGAGGTCAAGATAACCCCAGTTTGTCATGAAACTTTTTTTTCTCAAGTGTCTCCTAACGGAGATGTACAGAGCCCTAAAGGGGTATCCATCGATTTAATTGTTTAGCTCTAACTTTTGAACCAGCTTGTATAATTTGATTTTAGTATGTTGTGTAGGCCATTAAGACTCATAAAACCATAGTGAAGTAATTATTTGAAATTGTAGGGGGAACCAGGAACGGACTGGCCACCAAACCTTTTGGGCCCAATTTTAGACAGCTGTCATTTTACAGAGCTGAAAACTACTTTTTCTAATACTCTGATCTTTTTTCATCAAAAAAAGTACTCCTCTTTTGTTCCGATAAAACTAGCCGTTTTCGAGAAAAACAGATTTTGGTTTTACAGGTTACTGCAATAATCTAGGCAATAATACACTAAAATACTACGGCGAGACACAATCAGTTGTAAGTATTTTTGGTATTGAAAAATTTTTCGATACTCTCAGATTCATCGCCTATACTGGAATAAGTTAAAAATTGGAAAAAAAACGAAAAAAAAGATTTTTTTTTTTTTTTGAATTTGACAAATTCTAGTACTGTCAATCATTCTGAGAAAGTGAAAAAAAAATCCATACCAACAATAACAAAAACCGGTATTTCGCCGTATAGTATTTTGGTGCGTATTATCGCGATAACCTGTAAAACAAAACTCATTTTTCAAAACGGTAAGTTTTATCGAAAAGCACCTTTTTTGATAAGAAAAGGTCAGAGTATTTGAAAAAGTAGTTTTCAGCTCTGTAAAATGACACCTATCAAAAATTGGGCCCAAAAAGTTTGGTGGCCAGTCCGTTTCTGGTTTCTACAATTTCAAATATTGACTTTACTATGGCCTTTATGGCCTACACAACATACAAAAATCTCATCAAATTATATAAGACGGTTCGAAAGTTAAAGCAGATACATTAAATCGATGGGTACCCCTTTGGGGCTCTGTACTCCGTTAGGATGCGCTTTAGAAAAAAACGTACCATGACAAACAGGGGTTGTTTTGACCCGCCCTATACGCTCCCGAAATTATGCCATATACTCACCGAACACCCCGTATATGCGAAGTGATAGCTTGTCAAAAAATATGAAAAAAAGGTTTCTATTGATTAAAATCTATAATGCACCATTTTCGAAATACAGGGTGTTGAAATTGGTTGAAGCTGAAGGCGGACATTTAATTTAACTGTTTTTGATTTGTTATTGTTTTTTTTTTTCATTTTCCAATTGAGATGTTATTGTTTGGTTTTGTTACTTGTTCTGACATTAAAATAGATTTTGTTTAATCAGTAAATGTTTGGTTTTGTTACTTGTTCTGACGTTCAAATACATTTTGTTTAATTAGTAAATAAAAAAATTTACGATGTTCTTCAGCATAAAAGTTGACTTTTCTCGAAAACGATCGACTTTAGAGCTAATGACCAAGAGTACCTTTTTTGTGAATAAAACATTGGCGGTTCAAATGGGCGTCTCGATACAGAACTTTTTTTAGTAGCGTGAAAGTTGGGGAGAAAAACAGCCACTACCCCTTCAAAACCTTCACCACATATGACTTAAAAATATATATTCCGCACAGAACATAGCTTATCAAGAGTATTCGCAAAATACGTTTTTTTTCTTCTAATTTCAACCCTGTATCTCGAAAATAGTGCATATTAGAGGGTAACTTTTTTTTGATATTTTTGGAGGAGCTATCACTTCCTGAAGTCCTGCGCATATATTGTGAAGCACCCTGTATGATGGTTTTTGTCTTTTTATCACTGCGTATCTGCAATCAGTATTTATTAACATCTTTGATATTTTATCAATCAAACATCTTATGGCTGATTTTTGCTTTTTTACAAACTATAACGCATTTTTTCATGTCATGAATTTTTGATAAAATGGTGAATAAACATGATCAAAAAATTATGCTAAGAGATGACTTATTCACCAATAAATGTACATCATAATTTGACACATTGTCAAAAGATGAAAAAAGTTGAATCAAAAACTTAGATCCTGATCAAAATAAAGAAAATCCTTAAAAACCAGTTAAGGAAAAGAAAACAATAAACAATAATAATATAAAAGTGTGAAAGAAATTGATGTTTTTAAACTTTTTTAAAAAGTTGAAAAAGTACTTGGGTACAACATTTAAAAATCCATCCAAATTGGAAAAACTAAATATGATGAATGAAGAACAATTGAAAGAATAATAATAGTTCAAAATATTATCAAAAATAGAAAAATACGGAAAAAAACGTCCAGATAAAAACAGAGGCCATTTTGTGGACTCTCGAGTGATTTTTTTGTTGACAATCTAGTTTTCTCTTTATTTAATTTTCGCAGCTGATGTTCATGAAAATTGTTTTTTTCCAATTTTAGCTTTTTGTTAACCTACCGTTGTTTTTTTTTATTTAAGGAGTTTGCATTTTTGCCGTATTAAAAAGCAATAAATTTATCAAAGATAAAGGAGCATGGAGCAAATCAGTCAGACAAAATGCCTTTCTTTATAATAATCTATGATAAATGGAGAAAAGTTGATTTTCCTATATATTTCAACAAAAATTGGAGAAAATGTAACTATAAAAACATGAGCAATGAATTAACATTCAGTGAAACGAAAAATAGTAACTAGATATTGTTGAAAAATGGTGAAAAAACGCCCAAATACGTTTCTTTTTAAGAAGTAAGAGTGAAAAATTAAAAGATTGGGAGCAGTATCTGAAAAAAGAAAAAATATTTTGAAACTCAAATTCAAAAGAATTGAATAAAGATAACTAAAGCTCCCTTAAAACAAACTTACTGCAAAAAACAAAATAAGATTCTTTTGAGCTTTCTTAAAACTGAAACAAATGCAATAGAAATGATTTTCCACACTTTTGTCGCCAAGTGTCGAGGGGGATTTCATTGGTGGTAGTTTAGTGTACAGGGTTGTGGTAATAGATGGTATTTAATGGAAATATCAGTGGCACTTAGTGGTAATTAGGGGATTAGTGGTAGTTTGTGGTAATGAGTGGTATTTTTTGGAAATTTGTGGTAGTTTTGAGGGAAATATGTGGAATTTTTGTGGTATTAAGTGGTAATTTTGTGAATTCAAATAATGCTCTGCTCACAAACATGCATTATTGTAGAGAAATGTAGTGAATTTCACTTGGGAACAGAGCAATTACTTAATTAACGTTTTTATCTGAGTCCCTAATACTACCATCAGTTAAAAAATGCAGCACTCATTTCGTGAAGATAATTTTTCTCTATTTCCTTAGAAGTTGCAACCCCGCAATTGTTTATCATCGGGAGTGAGCATATCAGGTTGCCTTCTGTTTTTCTCTAATGTAAAATCGTTCCGGAAACAGTTATTAAAAGTTTTTTAATTGTGTAGAATTGTGAAACGATAAAGAGGTAAGTGTTGGTCATTACTGAAAGCATCTTGTTATATTATTATAATATCTTAGAGATTTTTGGAGAACAAATTTGCCGACTCGTTTATTGGTTATGTTTCGGCCTCCCGGCTGGTGACAGAAAAAGGTTGCCGAGTTTCGTTTAGTCTCTAGGATACCGGAATATTTTTTATAAAGATCGAACCAAGCTCTTTAATCAAGGCACTATATAATCAAAAGAAGAAAACGGAGAGGTAAGCAAATTAGTATTGTCGAAATTGAATTGAATTGATGTTTTATCGTTTTACATAAAAGTTTTTCTGTTATGAAGAAAATAACCTCGGTTGATTATTTTGATCATCAATATCTGTATTTCCTTTTCAAGAAAAAAATTATAATTAAGTCTGATGAAAAGTTCATTGTGACGCGGCTTCACAGTTTATCTTTCAGATGGATTTGGAAATAGAATCAGAATGTTTGGAAGAGCGTTCAAATCCCGGATCAAATAATGCTGTTCGTGTTATACACAATAATGGAGGTACCGAGATAGAAGATATCCAGGAAGATAAGTCGAAAAATGTCTAAATACAAAAATTCCATCGTATATTAAGAACTTGTTAAAAATGAATGGCTATGATTCCAAAATCATTTTACTCTAGCAACAAAGGATATAGATTTGAAGGATTATTCACAAAAAAACGTAGATCTGTCTGAAAATAGTATATTTTGTAAACTTATCCTTCCTTCGACCCTTCCTTACGTCAAGACCGTCGTAATTAAAAAGTCATCATACTGTTGGATGCTGGATGAAGGAAATGGTCGTGTCAGTACAGATAGATTGAAAAGATTTATCATGGGAAAAAGATCTTGTTCTACAAAAACCTCGACAAAATCCGTTGCAAGAGCAAAAAAGAGAAGGAAAGGCACAAGAAATACCGAGAAGGAAGAAAGAGAATCGTCCGATAATTCCTCGGATAATTCTGAGGAGAGCGAGAACATCATATACAATGACTCTGATGATACCGAGAGCTTTGCTTCATTAAAAGAAGGAAATACTTTGGAAAAAGGGCAAAATAACTCTGATTGTGAAAATAAGTCCGAAATCCGGAAGTTAGGTTCACTTGAAATAGAGAAATATTACGCTGTACTATACGATGAGGGTTGGTATATTGGAAAAGTCCTTAAGAAAATCAATAATGATTTTTTTCTTATGTCTTTTTCAAGTCAACAATCAGATTTATTCAATTGGCCAAAAAAAAGTGACGTAGCTAAAGTGAATAAGGAGTTTATTTTTCATGGACCTCTTGATTGGATTGGAGATGGACCGATCTCACTTGAAAGGGTTCACTTATTGAGCATAAACAAAAAATATAACATTTTGAAAGAAACCTTATAGGAACTTGAAAATTCTTTATCTCGTTCATTACCAAGTTTACACGGCAATGACACACGTTTCAGTAATATTACTTTTTACCGTGGATTTTTTCTTGAACGTCATGAGTGTCATGTGAAAAAACGTTTTTGTTTTTGTACGAGGAATTGACCCTTAAAATACTTTTTTCTATTTATATTCAAGTTTTTCTTTTATATGTATTATGTATATATCTGGTTAATAAAAAAATACAAAAATTCACATTTCGTATCTATTATATACGTATAGTTACATATCTCGTGCATACTCAAGAGTTATGTCTATAAGTGGCAGTTTGAGTGGTATTTAGTGGTAGTTTTAGTGGTATTAAATGGTAATTTCGAAGGTAATGACGGTAGTTTCAGGGGTTATAAGAGTAATAGAGGAAATAAGTGGAAATTTGGAGGTAATTGCTGGTATTTTCCATAGTTTTGTGGTAATAAAGTGCCAATTAGTGGTAATTTTTGTCAAAAGTGGTAGTTTAGTGTACACAAACTCACTAATGAAATCCCCCTCGCCAAGTGTGGAAAAAATAAAAAAGTAAAAAATGAAAAATTATTTTTGCCATGACCATTAGTTTGTTTATCCACGACGCTTTTCCGTTTTAGCGTTTTGCTTCGCGTTTTCTTCTCCATGAATGTTTAGATTTCTGTTATTAGAAACTTCATTAATATCTACATCTTTTGATGATGCATTTATAAATGCATGAATATTGAATATCATACTTGGAGGAGTAGAATTTCAAGGAATATGGACTAAACCTATCATTTGAACTGGTTTTTAGTTCAAATAAGTTATGACACGCGGCTTGACAAAATTGATTATTTTTCAACGCTTTTCAGAGGATTCGATATTTCATGATGTGAGAGATCACCGATGATAGGTCACTTCTATCAACCGATCGGCCAATCCTTCACTTCTCAGAATCTGCACCCATTCGAAGAATCGTCGGGAACATTCCGGAATCTTCACCAATAATGTGTCAAGACTTAAAAAATTGAGAAAAAAAACGCGTCGATGAGTAGTAGTGGACGACTGGTAAGGTCGATATTGGAACTCTCACAATTTAGTTCGAGCCCTTTAAAACAACAGCAGGGTGAACGCCGGACTCGAGGCAGAACCGGACTCAGCTTCCCGTTGCAGTATGGTTTTTGGAGATTTCCTTATTGGTTTTGTGGGGAGTGGAGACAATCCGGACGTGTTGAGTTGATTAATCCAATATGGTACATCTTCAAATGAATTCATGAGGACATTTAACGTATATACATATTACGTATATTAACTTGATAGTGTAAATGTGTTTCTGTTTCCCAACTCCATCCTTTCACATCCTCTCACTTCGCGTTGAAAAAGCACTTTTCCAACACGCATCCATCACAATCTCTTTCCAATGATACCCATCAAACATCATCAACCTGCATTACTCCATCTTCACCTGTTATTAATGCTACACTTCTAACGCAAAGCCGACATGAATAACACAAAGAATGACTTCATATATCCACAATTCTAAGTCATCTTGCATAACTCCATTTATGGCCTAGTATTTGCTGAGGCACTTCTTTTAGCACTTGTCCTTTCGAGTAACAAGGCGCGGGCTCGTGCGCTCGTATTAATCCTTTGTACGTAAATGGTTCTATTAACAGCTAATTTATAGGTTCGAATAAATATTTACAGGTTGTTTAATATCCTATTTGCCTTTTCCATATTAACCACTGGGCTATTTTGCATATTGAATAAATCGGAATGAGAGATTTAGAATGAAGTTTCAATAAGTTATCTGGGGTTTGTGACGGTTATTAATGGATCCTGGTGTGCTAAGGAAACCTGTTGGGTAATAGTATGGATATTACATCAGGTGCATTCATTTTGTGCTTGCCTAATGTTTATCAGGGGTATTAATAGAAATACATAGTTACACAAGTAAGCCAAGTTGGGTTTGTTAACTTCTTACATACATATTGAATTTGAGAAACTTCACTGTTCCTTAACCAATTTTTTCTCATCATATTCTATTTTTCTTATAATATGTCTAGTTTAGGTCCTATTCAATGTTTTGCGATTCAAACTGGAATGGGCCAAAATACCGTTGTTTCGACTTGGTCGTAATCAACGGCGGCTTGACAATAGGGTCAAATATTCAACAAGATTTCATATTAATCTACTTCAATAATATTTTTCAAAAAAACTTCCATTGATGCATCCCATAATGCGCGCACGTTATGATACCCAAGAAAAGCTCCAACACATCTCAAGCGTCGCACAGATTATTTAGGTCAAAATTTAGCTTTGACGAAAAATCGCTTGCAATTTAAATGCAATATCATCAAGCATGAGCGGCTGGAGGCACAGAGATAGAGAGAGAATTGATTGGCGTGAAATCAGTGTGTTAGAATGAGAAAAAATATGTCATGTCAGGCATTGACCAAGACAACTCTCACATCCGCACGGGGTCAATTTGCGACCTACGATCCCGTTTTCGGACGTCTTTCTTCTTCGTCACACATTTTGAGGGGTTCTCGAGCAATTTCAAGTCAGCTGATGCTGATAGATTTCAATTAATTTCATTTTGGGCGGACATAACATCTACATTCGGTCGCGAATTTTGTTTTTAAAATGTCGGATCCGACGGATCGTTCAATTGTGTGTGAAATTTTGATTTTAAAAGACGGAGATGGTTTGACATTTGAGAAACGCCTCGATTTCAAGTCAATTTCATGACCGTTTGAACTGTCTATAATGAGAAATGACTCGGAGGAATGATTCTAGACTACATTTTATGAATAGGTGAGTTTTTAAAAATTGCCGAGTATTTATACTGGTGCTTTTTACTTTTTTGCGCTTAGTACGATTCATTTCAATTTGCTTTCCTTAGATTTTTTTCATATTTGAACATGAGATATCGCGTTAAACGTTAGAGCTAGCCCCCAAGCTTGACCTTTGTTTTCGTCTCCGAATGTTCCATTTGCTCCACCACACAAATCATATCATTTTGACCTCCCTATTGAATTAACCCAGAATTTGATAGTAGATGATTATGTCGTCCCTTATCAAAATTCTCTGTTTCAAATCAACACTTCAAATCCCAAATGTAATTTGAACAAAATCCTTTGGAAAACAAAATTAGGCAAACATAACCTCACCTGGTCAATTTCTGTTAAATTTCTAAATCAAACTCCTAATTAGAACCCACTGTATTGGCCATCGACCTAAAATTCGAGAAAACTTTGGCCCTACGTCAATTATCATTCTCATTTTTGAAGAAATCTTGAAAAATGGGTAATTTTTGCCAAGTTCTAGAGTTTATATCTGGATTATTCTTTGTTCAATTATTTTGAAATTTTCAGAAAGTACATAATGTTTGCTCTTCGAATGATGCTAGCCATTTTTTTATCAAAAGCTTCACAGCAAAAATGTTTATTTTTTTTTAATTGAACGTGAAAAAAAGCACTAAACAATTAAAAAAAAATCGCTAGGAGAAAACTGACAAATGGATTGAAGTTTTTGAATGCACTATCAGTTCTTTGTTAACTGATGTACGGTCAAAGTTTTCTCAAATTCTGTACATAATATATTTTTTTATAAAATCATTTGGAAAATATCGAAATTATGAAAACATAACCTCACTATGTTTCTTTTTAATTGATCAAACCCCAAAAATGACCTACATAATCTAATCTGAACAAAATCCTTTCAAAAATAACAAGACTTTTCAAACATAACCTCACTATGACATTTTTTGATCAAATCCCAAATAAAACCTACACATATAAGATATCTAATTAAAACAAAATCCATCATTAAGAACATCATAACCATGCAAACATCCTCGCCAAGTTAATTTTCATAGAATCAGCACTAGCACTGTTCTAGTTTTATATTTACGTTCACTGAATGCACCTTTGTATTTCAACATTATGGCAACGTAGCTTTGTCAGTCCTATCCTAACCTATGATACTGTTTTAGTTTTAATTTTTGTATGCATGCACGGAGAATAAACTCTGAAAATGAATTCGGACTTTGTAACTCGCAGTTACGGGTAGTTATTCTAACAGAAACACACAACATCCCTTTATGGAAAAACAGAAATACTCTTCTCTCATGATGTCATTTTAGTCTTGATATTGAAAATGGCCG
Source organism: Orchestes rusci (assembly GCA_958502075.1). NCBI lineage: Eukaryota > Metazoa > Arthropoda > Insecta > Coleoptera > Curculionidae > Orchestes > Orchestes rusci. Next base: position 11,941,256 of record OY293304.1, on the reverse strand, counting down.
CTACTGCTATGATGTAGGGTGTAGAGTCTGTGGGTATACTAATCACTATACTTTTATTAAATACCACTTTATTGAACATAAATTGAAGATGAACGTTAACAACCGAAAAAAAGGTGATGATGAGTCGTGAAAATTGGAACGACAGTGTTGAAGTTTCTCCTCAGTGTTGCCACTTGCATTCTCCATTTGTCAAAAGCCAGCAGTGTCGCCACACGCTTAAATGTGGGAAGTGCCAATTCAACAGTGTCGCCACAATACTCCGCCCCAAAAAACGGAGTTGGGAGAAAATGAACTTAAACTAAGAAAAATACATATTACAAAAACTTAAATCTTTAACAAGGACAATTCAACATACATTGTAGAGTACATAATGTTTGAAGCTAAAACTAAGTTTAATAACTAAGTTACTATAAAACAAAATGTTTTAAACGGAAAAGCGAACTTGTTTGAAAGGAAGTGCTTTGGTAGTTGTCACTATAGGGGATGGATCTTTACTATAGTTGTGATCATGAGAAATATCATCAGGTCTAAGCAAAAAAGCGGGTTTAAGACGGTCTTTGGAAACATTAACATTTTTACCGTTGACTGAAATCGTGAAATATTTCTCATGTCGCGATATTACATGATAGGGCCCGTCATAAGGAGGCTGTAGAGGTTTCTTAACAGCATCCCTCCGTAAAAATATATGAGTACATTTATCAAGTTCAGGAGATACAAAAGGTTTTGCATTAGAGTGGTTACTATCAGGTATAGGTCGCAACGTTTCCATCTTGTTTCTTAACAGATTGACAAATGTAGAGGGATCGGTATGAGTCTTGGCATTTTCAAAGAATTCGCCTGGCAAACGTATCGTAGAGCCATAAACTAGCTCGGCGGGAGAAACTTCTATGTCAGGGCGAAGGGTGGAACGTAAACCTAATAGTACTGTGGGTAAAACTTCGGTCCAGTTAGGTGATGAATGCGCCATGATTGCAGCCTTTAATGTACGATGCCACCGCTCGATCTTACCATTCGTCATGGGGTGATAGGGTGAAGATCGAACTCTTTTACAGCCCATTATATTGCTAAGACTTTGAAAGAGAGAACTCTCGAATTGACGTCCTTGGTCGGTGACAATTTGTAGTGGGGTTCCAAAACGGCATATCCATCCAGAATAAAATGTGGATGCGACAGTTTCTGCTGTAATATCGCTCAAAGGAAATGCTTCGGTCCAACAGGAATACCGATCAATGCAGGTAAGGCAATAGGAATAACCATGAGATGATGGTAATGGACCAATAATATCGATATTTACAGTTTGGAATCGTTCTTCAGGTACTTGAAACTTTTGGAATGGGGTACGTGTATGTTTGTGTACTTTGGCCTGTTGACAACTAATGCATGCTCGAGTCCATACTTTAATGTCCTTATTCATCGACGGCCAAACAAAACGTGAAGATATGAGTTTAGTAGTAGCTCGTATGCCTGGGTGAGAAAGATTGTGAAATTTTTTGAAAATATGTTGTCTGAAGTTAAGAGGTACAAAGGGTCTCTTACGCGCTTGGCTGCAGTCACAAAAAAGTGTTGTAGAAGTGTCTGTAAGATTGCACTGTCTAAGTGATAAAGAAGTTGATTCGGGATTTAGGAGAATTCGTTGAAGTTCTGGGTCCTCTTTCTGATGTTTCTGGAATTCTTCATAATCGATTACAGCTGGTGAGTTTATGGTATTGATACGGGAAAGGGCGTCAGCAACGACATTGTTTTTTCCACTGATGTGAACTAGATCGGTGGAAAATTGTGAAATGAAGTCGAGATGACGTGTCTGTCTGGGTGAGGCTTTGTCGGATTTTTGTTGAAAGGCAAATGTGAGCGGTTTGTGGTCTGTAAATATAAGAAAACTGCGTCCTTCCAACAAATATTTGAAATACTTCACTGCAGAATATATTCCAAGAAGTTCTCTATCGTATGTGCTATATTTAGTTTCACAGGGAGTGAATTTTTTTGAAAAAAAACTGAGTGGTTTCCAAATTCCATCTTCGTATTGTTCAACGACAGCACCCATAGCTGTGTTAGATGCGTCTACTGTAAGAGACAGCGATGAAGAAGGAAGAGGATGAACAAGCAAGGATGCGTTAGCTAAGTCATTTTTCGACTTATCGAACGCAGATAAAGCTTCAGTGCTCCACGATAATGGTGTTGAATCAGACTTTTTACAGTTCTTATGCATCTCGTGGAGGATGGATTGATGATCGGCAGCGTGAGGAATAAAACGGCGGTAAAAATTAAGCATTCCAAGGAAACGTCGTAATTCGCCAGCTAATATTGGCAGGGGGTACCTGAGAATAGCTACTACTCGATCAGGGAGTGGTTTAGTACCATCAGAGGATATTTCGTATCCTAAAAACTGCAGGGAATTCTCGCCGAAGACACACTTTTCAAGGTTGATAGTGAGTCCATACTGTTGCAGACGTTCGAAGACTTGTCGAAGGTGATTCTCATGTTCTTCTGGGTCGGAAGAAGCAATGAGAATGTCATCTATATAAGAGAAGCAAAAGTCAAGGTTACGGAGGACCTCGTGAATGAAGCGTTGGAACGATTGCGCTGCATTGCGGAGCCCAAACTGCATTTTGGTGAATTCAAACAAACCGAAAGGTGTGATGATGGCTGTTTTGGGGATAGATTCAGGATCGACTGGTATTTGATGGTAAGCTCGAACCAGATCTAAGGTGCTGAAGATGCTTTTACCATGTAAAATATGGTTGAAATCTTGAAGATTAGGCACAGGGTAGTTATCTGGTCGTGTAACTGAGTTTAAACGGCGATAATCACCAACAGGACGCCAGGAACCAGACTTTTTCTTAACTAGATGCAATGGACTAGCCCAGCTGCTGTTAGATGGACGGCAAATCCCCTGATCTAAAAGAATTTGAAATTCCTGTTTGGCGATAGCAAGCTTATCTGTAGGGAGACGACGAGCTTTAGACACGACCGGCGGTCCTTCGGTAATGATTATATGACTGGTTTGATGTGGGGAATGACAGTCTGCTTTAGGTAGTTTCGTTATTTCAGAATATTCTTTCAGTAAAGTGTAATATTTACAACTTTTGTCAATAGTCGAAACAGAGTTGGTTGTGGAAAGTTTGAGTTTACCGGGGTAAGAAACATTGGTGAAAGTATCAATCATTTTTTTACCGTGGAGGTCTATTAATATTCGAAAATGACCCAGGAAATCAGCTCCTAAAATTGCAGTTCCGGTTTGGGCTATTACAAAAGGCCAAGTGAAATTTCGTTTTAAACCCAAGCTGACAGTAACACTCTTCACACCAAAAGTAGGAATAGGGGTGTTATTAGCAGCATATAACTGAGTTTTATTAAGCTGACGATAATCGCCTGATACTTTGGGTAAAATTGAAACATCGGAACCTGAGTCAATTAAAAATGAAATACCTGTCTTGGGGTCCTTGATAATTAGTCGTTGGTTCTTCAAAAAGGTGGAGTTGACTGTGGCCGGGGGGCGACTGACCGGACTCACGACATCCGTCGCCATCAACGTCGTGAACTCGTGTTTTCCTGGATGGGACCCATCCGACAGGGTGCCTTGCAGGTCCTGGCACGCTCTTTGAAGTGGAGATGGTACCAACATATTTCTCCATCTTCCTCTTGAGGTTGGCGAAGGGGAGACGTTCTTGATGACCGACCCTTGCGTTGCATGGTGTTAGGGGACTGGTCACGATGATAGTGCTTTGCTTTAAGGTCCTGAATTTCGTTATGAAGCTTTTGAATGGCATCAGTGAAGCTGGGGTCGTTGTTTTGAACAGCAAAACTACGAGGCTGTTCGATCTCTGCCATTTTATCGGCCATTTTTGCCAGATTCTCCAGGTTGTCGTTGCTGGTAGCCAAAATAGACTGTATTTGTGGAGACAGATGTTGCATCCAGAGGCTTTTGAGTAGCTCCTTTGAAACAGAAGTGCCCCCTAGGCGAGACATCTCATTTAACAGTTGAGAAGGTTTCTTGTCGCCTAAGCTCATGTCTGACAGAAGCGTTTTTAACTTTTTTTCTTGAGAATCTGAATAGATTGAGATCAGCTTGTTTTTAATGGCGGCATACTTGTTATTGGGAGGTGGATTCAGGAGTAGTTCAGATATTTGACTTAAAATACTGGTGTCAACCACGCTAACTACATGGTTATATCTAGTCAAATCGGCTGTTATATTTGCCAAAGCAAATTGGGCTTCTAATTGTACGAACCATAATATAGGGTCAGCCTTCCAGAAGGGTGGTGGTTTGATAGTGACTCGATCCACATGTAAGGCTTGTTCAGCGTGCAGATTTGCTCCAGCGTTAGCTCCAGTTGCAGCTTCCTCAGTCATGTTGAAAACGTGGCTCGTAGTTAGGTACAATTCAAGCGGGTAAACTTGTATATAGTTTGAGAATTTGCTGTTTCCAGTACGGGGTCACCAATTGTGGGTATACTAATCACTATACTTTTATTAAATACCACTTTATTGAACATAAATTGAAGATGAACGTTAACAACCGAAAAAAAGGTGATGATGAGTCGTGAAAATTGGAACGACAGTGTTGAAGTTTCTCCTCAGTGTTGCCACTTGCATTCTCCATTTGTCAAAAGCCAGCAGTGTCGCCACACGCTTAAATGTGGGAAGTGCCAATTCAACAGTGTCGCCACAAGTCTATTTCATTTCTAAGGTCTATGATTTGATTTGACATTGATAACATTGAATTTACCATATACTTATAAATACAATATACCGCGTGCGTCCCATAAGGCAAATGAGAGGGATTTCCCGCGAAGAAGTGAGAAGGAGAATACAGAAGAATCCCATAAGGCAATCCTTGGTTAGGATTTCGATGTACTACCCATGCGCGAAATACCATTTCCTATTTTCTCGGTTTCAAATTGTCACGACGGAGACGGACAAGGAGCTAGAGCCGGCTGAATTGAACGGGAACGTTGAAAAGACACCATTATTGATTCATGGTTGTTTGTTCTTTGTTGTGCTACCGTTGTTTTGGATTGTTTTGGCTTGTGTTTTGTGTTTTTGACTATTTTGACTATAATATTTCAATGTATAATCGAGAACAAATCACGAAACTAATTCAAATCGTTTTTGAATCAATAATAAATAATATTTTGTAGGAATTTTGTTGCACAAAAATGTTAAATCTTATGCAATCTCACACCCAAACACAAAATCCTGGATCAGATAAGATGAATTCATGAACATATTTTCCACTCATGCTCATAATATTTATCACCCACCCCACATGTGAATTCACGTCATTTTTTTTCGGAATCCCGCGAAAAATTTAAAAATACGTCGATACAACAGCTGATATTTAGCATGCAGCACTGTTTCCGCCATGTTTCAGCCGGCGAATCACAATTCTCGAAAATCGATTCTGCGCATAATACAATCTCCTAACCAAGGACAGACTTATGTGTAAAAGTATATGTCTGTTTCAACATCCTCGCGGGAGTCCCGACAAGCTGCCCGCGGTATATTGTATTTATAAGTATATGGAATTTACTCATTGACATTGACATTATAGTTTGTTTTTTCACGGAAATGTGAAATCCCGAAAGAAAAGTTGTGTTTTAAGGTTTTTCCGGGAAATTTTCAAGCCTTTCTCGCCATAAAAACAATCCCAAGACTGTGAGGAACAATTAAAAAAAAATGACTCAAATTGCCCCAGCCGTTTTCAAGTTATGGATCTTCCAGAAGAAATCGGTACTGATTTTTATAATGATATTATTATATTATTGGAAATGTTAAGTTTTTTGAAAAGATAATAATATCTTTATTTAGACTGAAGCTATAAAAATTACAAAAGGTAAAAGTCTAAGAGAAAATAAAAATATTAACAACCAAGTACAAAGTGAACAATAAATCTTAAGAGTATTAACAATAATATTTAGAAATATGTGTGAGTAAAATAAAAGACGTCAATCCTAATGGTAGAGATCTACTAACTATTATTGAATATTTTTGAATGGCATGAGCAAAAAAATTTCTCGAATTAAATATTTTGCTAGATAACTGAAAACGGGGTGTGACTTTGGTAACGCGATGTGACGTCATCATCTTTGCTGACAAATTCGTCGTTTAGAGTAGTGAATCCGGTGATTTCCATTGTCTAAAATCCGGATTGCAACTAACGTGCTAGTTGTTAATTCACGGGATTTCAGCAGTTTTATTTTTCAGGCTAGTTTTGATAAAAATATATACCATGGGCGGCTCGTCAATAAGAGCGCCCATGCGTGCGCACTGCCAGCGAAAACAAGAAGAAGAAATATAAACGAGATTTTAAAAAGTAAATCCCTATAACAATTTTATTTCAAATAATGGTGTACTATCACCATTTTCGTAAAGCCCAGAATCCCACAAGTGAAAAAATATCGTTATCTATCAACACAAACTTCCGGCGCCTCAAGCATCTTCTACTCCGTTGCATAGTCACAGTTCTCTCAGTCTGTCCCAGCCCATGTGTGTATGCAGTCGGCGCTCCAGTCAAATGTATTTTCGCTATGGAAATTTGTCGGAAGTGTTCGGGAAATCGCCTGATAAGGCACCACCGTGCGCTATTTGAATACACACTAAGGACGGGAAGCGTTTTTACTTTTTCAGTTGTGTGTCAAACCTAGTACAATAATTGTGCTGATTGTACTGATATCTTCAAAGCAAAACAAACACATCTAGTACATTTGTCATTTTCAAGTACAATTAATTGTCTCCTGTCTAGTCACTTGTAACTATCGTCATTGTCAGTCTGATGCGGTCTGCAGTCTGCGGGTATTCATTCAAGATAAACAGTGTTGCCAAATGAAGGGATTTCTCCTTACGAATAGGGATAATCATGCCATGTATGGACGTGGTTGAGAATGTTTCAAAATCAATAAAAAAAAGATTCACGCCGCGAAACAATATTTAACTACTGTTTTTGCTCAAGGAATAAATACATTCGTTTTTTAATTTGATCTTTTTTCTAGTCACGAACCTCAAGTGAATAACGATTATTGGTACGAGCCGCCACTGATATGTATGTACATACTCAGATGTTTCTAACGTGTCATCCATTTTTTCCAATCTAAAACTAACCCAACCTAACCAAAACGAACCCGGTTGAATTGTGGTTAGTTGTAGCTGTTGACGTCACGTCGCATGTTTTTTTTTTCAGTGCGTATAACAATAAGCAGGGATTACAAATCAATCATAACTGACCTACTAAATTTTCTTTTCTCTTTTCAATAAAACACCACATAACAAGATCTAGGCACTTCGTTTTTTATTGTATAGGCACTCAATAAACCACATCAACGATTGACCAACAATAACCATTCAAATCAAATTTATGCCAGAAAGTGGCATACGCAACCATAGACTGAAAAGCGGTCATCGAAATTGGTCATTTTGATGGATTCGGACTACCAGCGCAGAAAGTTTGCGTCTTGTCGAGTGTCAACGCAAGCCGACTTATATGGGAATTGGTGATTTATTACGTAATAATCGCTCAGAATATTGTTTTATTTACTTCATTTGGGTTGTAAATTTCGGTATTCAATTCCACGATATGCGGGTTGTCAGCTGTGCGGGATAAATTGATTCCGACTGTTTGATTTAATGGTTTTGAGATTGTTTGGACTTGTTGTCATCATTAGGGGGAAAGGAATTGGAATTGTGTATGTTGAGATGGACTCGTGATTGTCCTCATGGACAACACAATCCGACGGTGAAAGGTATTGTCCAACTTTCAATGTCCTCATTAAAATTCGAATTGGCAACAAAGGACGACAACTGTCACCAGAACTGTCTTTTTTACTGAAAACACCATTAATTTAACCATTCACCACTCATTAACAAGTTTTTGAAAGTGCTAAGGCCCAATTCTGTCACCATTGTCCTGTTGCATACCCCATAACGGTATTGCACCATACCTTCACCAGGTGACCCGTATTTTTTCATAATCTTATTCAGTGATCTGGCATTTTGGAACGGCCATGCCCGGCCAAAAACGACGGGAGTCCGATTTTTATCGGGTACCTGTGGACGGTAATTATGCCACTTGAACAACAGTATAACATCGGGGGACGTTGGCGTTAACGAACTTGTTGTATTTGTTTGATAGATGGTACATGAGATAGGAGAGTATATGGGTTAATTATTGATTTCAAATTTGATATGAGAATCCATTGTGGGAGCTTCGTTTGGTTGGTTGAGTCTTATGGAAGATAAGATTCTGACAATATTTTGCCACTAAATGAAGGCTATTTGATAGTTGAAAAGGCCATGCATCTTTGAAAGGAATTGTTACAGAATTAAATTGATTTCTTGAATTAATGACAATCAATTAACAAACCACTTTATTTTAACAATTTTTCAAATTGACAGATTTTTTTCCTCGAAAACGAAAAAAGACACGAAAAAATATCACGAGACAAAAAAAAATATTTTCATCTGCTTCATCTCAAACAAATATAAAATTCTCATAAAAAATCAGTGACGCACATTTTTCGTCAATATTATTCGTGAATCTGCCCCTCGAACGCCACTGGAACTCATAATTATCCCACCTAGTTAGTGCTAATTCACCGTCTTGTTAAAAACAAAATCGGCAAAAGGATCTTTGAGATATCAACAATAAATTCGATCTTTTTTCTAAACCTTCAACACCCTGTATTCTGGGACACATGATTATTAGACCTTTTCTACTTGAATTTGGTTCAGGAATGCGTCTTTGGAATTACGGCCAATCATTAAGAAACACCCTGTATGCCGCTCATTTCTTCCCACGAATCGTGAAAACACAGCGAAAGCTGCAACTAAGCACTCGTTCTTTTCTATTTTAAGCTTCAAAAATGTCTTGCGCGTTCTGTTGAGTTTGGCAAAGTGCAGCGCACTCGACGCGTTCGGTTCGTTTGTAACAATTTATTGCAAGTGAAGACGCACCTTTATACGTCACCGCAATGGCTCCGATTCAAGTGACAGCTGCCACTGTTATCAAGTGAGCTCCAATTTGAGCAATAGTAGTAGATATTTAATTTTCGTCAAAACCACTGAAATCAAATAGTTACTTTATTTTTACCATGTAAGAATCCACACTAATCCAGAGACAAAGAGACATCAAACCGCAAATTAAAACAAAACCTGGAACCGTATCCTTGTACCAAATATTAAAGTAATGGCTCATCCTTTCAAGGCGACATTCAACGGGCACGAACCCGAGCACCAGCCTGTGAATGGAATGCACGGATGTTTGTGCACGTGCTCGTATATTGAACGAGACAAGGTCGGTTTTTTGGCAAAGCTCAAAGAAAGAATGTGCTTTCACAAGATTCAAAGATTCAGCTGAATAATATAATTTAAATTGCGGATTTGGTAGATTGAATGACATGTTGCGATAAAAAGCGATATTAGAATTCAGATTTGATGACAAATGTAGTGCATTGAACAAAAATAATGTACTTAACGTGACGTTTTTGATATCGACAATTTGGATTTACAAACACTTATTGGAAAACAATGAACAATTTGATAAATGACGATGTTTTATGATGGTCAAATCAAATAAAAACAAAGGAAATATGCCAGCACGCAGTGGAAAAAATAATTTTCCATTTGGCCTCATCATTCTCGTATGCGTGGTCAAATTCCGCGCCGTAAACCACTTGCCTTCACGTTATTAGAAATATATACAAGTTTGAATAAATTGAAACACGCGACTCGTAGGCCGAACGTGATTAACTCATTTGATATTTTTTCAATGCAGCACAAGATATTGGCTTGTTTGTGGGAAATTTCTCGTTTATTTTGGTTTATGGAATATGAGGTTCAGCGATTACGGATATGGCAACTGCGAGAAAGAGTGGGCGATGGTTATTTTTATAACAGTTACTGTGACATTGCATTGGCTATGATTTGTATTGCACTTGAAGGTATCACAGGAAGGAAAATTGAAAATCTATTAGTTTACGATTCCTTGTTGAAAACTCTTTGAAGAATAAGCAGATTTTCTCTAACAATTTTGGATTTCGAGTGAAAATCAATATTTTTGATCTTCTCACTGCAATCTATATTCTTCTTCAAGGTCGATTGGATTTTTTTTTAGAAAATTGCCGCGGCACAAAAGATTCAAATGCACATTTCGAAATCCAATCCAAAGGATGATACTTGATTTAATTGGATGATACCTCACTGAAAACCGTTAAGATAACTTTCGCTTGATAGAGTAACTAATCCGAGAAAAATTATATTCTTCCGGATATATCCATTTACAGGAACTGTATTATTCAGTTTTATACAGTTACTGAAACACAAGAACACCCTGTATTTATTCCCCAATTGATTTATTCAGTTGTCTCCGACAACTGAAACCGTAAATCCGTATTGTTTAGCTTTCTCCAATAAATATTTTGTTACCAAGTAACCCGATAGCGTGATTTATTATAAAATAGTACACCACTCTACTAGTAGTAGGTAATAAAATTATTAGATATTAAGACGGATTGAGAACAAGACTATTTTTGTTTATGGGCTATCGAGTATCCGATCGTAGATCTTAAAAGGTTGTAATCATTTACTGAGATTTGTTGCGTTTCTAGGCAGTGTTAATTAATTATGTTGCAGATCAAAATAAATGGTTTTTGGTTGAGAAATCTGGGATCAGATTGAGCCATCACCATGGAATTTTGCTTTGGATAGTTTCACTTACCGTCATCGTTAAAAGGGCTTATTTTTGTCAAAACTTGTGGATGACTTGATTGGTCTCAGGTCTGGCTAACATACCTGGAAAGAAATGAATGTGCTATTTTAGTGATTTGTAATATTTATATAATTTTGAAAGTTTTCAAGTTTCAATGTTTTGGCAACGATAATATTGTTCTACCAATATTTATAATTTCATAGACTTCATTTTGTCACGAGAAAATACATTTTATAATTCATATAATATTGCATAAAAATGATCAAAAACAAACCACTGGCGACACAGGCTTTTCCCCAATGAAGTACAAGTCGAAGCAACACCGCCTTAAAATAGGTTGTGTTGACCGGAGTCTGGCGGGAAACTAAAGCCTGTGTCAAGAGACGTCTGATTCAATGTACGGTTTTCTATGCCCGTTGCCATGACGACGAGTTGTGTTCAATTTGTGCTTCTTCTTCCTTTTCTCCTCTATATTATGGCAACTTTTGTTTGTTGCACAAATTAGGCTACTATTTGTGTTGACGGAGAAGAAACGGAACTGCCTTCATTGTGTTCAACTTACGGAAGCATGATCATTGCAATCTGCGGAAGGTTCTGAAGAATATGTGAAGCACAAGTCAAAGGACACATTCCTGACAAATATCAAATTGTCTTGAAGAAATAGCAGAAAGGATTGATCCGTCAAAGTTGAGCAACAACATCTTCAGTTTCCAGAAGGTGCATCTTTTGGAAGGTTTGAAAAGAAAGTGGGACCCCATCCAATGAAGAAGCAAGAAATATTCGAAGAATTAGCCAGGAGGAAATTATGATCTTCAAAAGTTTAGCAAAAACTCTATCAAAATCTCCACTTTTTGATACTCAAATGACTGAATCGTTGCAATCTTAGGTAGATATAGAAGAACAAAAAATCAAGAGAGGTGGCTTTTCCATCAGTCTAGACAGCAAACCACTTACCTCTTTAAACAATTATATAGGAAACCTAGTTGGACAGTTTGGTTTACATGAATAGAGTAAAATTAACCTATTCCTGTGAAAAAATCAGATCAAGGCTGCTTTTTACTCAGGAGAGCATTCCAGAATCTGGAAATCACTTGTCTCTTCAAAAATAGTGTAGGAAACGCATGCAGTGGGACAATTTGGTTTGCTGAAATGGAGTAGAGTGAACATATTCTTGAGGAAAGATCAAACAAAAACTACTGTTTGAAGAGTCTGAAGAGCATTCCAGAGTCTGGAGATCACTTTTCCTTTCAAAATAGGAATAGGTGACTGAGTTGGACAATTTGGTTTGCAAGAATAGAGTAAAAAGAACATGTTCCTGGGAAAAACCCATACAAAAGCTGATGCTTTTTAAAAGATCTGGAGAGCATTCCAGGGTCTGGAAATCACTTTTCTCGTTAAAAATGGTGTAGGGAACTCAGTAGGACAATTTGGTTCGCATGAATAGAGTGGAATTAACATATTTCTCAAAAAAAATCAGAAAAAAGCTGCTTTGTGATCAGTCTGAAGAGCATTCCAGAGTCTGGAAATCACTTTTCTTTTCAAAATTGGTAGAGCTGACTGAGTTGGACGATTTGGTTTGCAAGAATAGAGTGAAACGAACATGTTCCTGGAAAAACCCATACAAAAGCTGCTTTTCAATCAGTCTCTAGAGCTTTCCAGGGTCTGTAAATAACTTTTCTCGTTAAAAATAGTGTGAGAAACTCAGTTGGACAATCTGGTTCGCATGGATAGAGTAGAATTAACATATTTCTTGAAAAAGGTCAGGAAAAAGCTGCTTTGTGATCAGTCTGAAGAGCATTCCAGAGTCTGGAAATCACTTTTTTTTCAAAATTGTTATAGGTAACTGAGTTGGACAATTTGATTTGCAAGAATAGAGTAAATCGAACATGATCCTGGGAAAAACTCAGACAAAAGCTGTTTTTTATTCAGTCTAGAGAGTATTCCAGAATCTGGAAATCAGGAAACCCCGTTGGACAATTTGGTCTGCATGTAGTGTAGAATAAACATATTTCTGTGGAAAAACGAATTCATTGAAAATAATAAGTGAACTTTATTTATATTTGGGTTCGAAATTTTGATCGTTGATTTGTTTTTGCTATTCAAACAGTTCAAAATGAATCCAGTTGACGATATTGTAGTTTGCCAGAAACCCCATTCATTAGCACTTCACTTGGTTTTCAACCTTGCTGTGGAGTGAAAATGGACGTAATGATGTGGAAAATGTCACATTTCATAACACAAAAGTTGTCACCATAGGCGGTACCGGAATTCTACACCATTTACCACAAACATTCAGCACCGTACAATTACTACTATGCAAATACCGACGCAATCAGCATAATCGTATCAACATAATTATCTTAATACAATCAATTCCAAACATATTTGAACCGTGCAAAATGACAAGCTACCATGCACGTTCTAATTTTGACCATTTTTGGCATCGATACAATGGCGATTCGACTCAGCTGCTCAGCTGTCAGTCATGCGTGCAGCTCAACATATAGCTTTCCGCATTCATCTATTAAAATATAAGTCCATAACGGCGACCGTTGACCACGGCAGTTCGCGCTCAATTAAATCCCAAATTACACAAAACAGAAATTCCTGCCATGCTGTATAAACAATATGGACATGCACACTGTTTTGCTGCTCGTTTGGATCATAAATCAGTTGATTTAAATGTGTATCGGCTCGATTTATCATATTATGGAAAGGCGCAGTATACATAATGTATTTGGGATTGATTCTATTTAGATTTGTTTGATTTTGGCGAGAAGGAAGTTGAATATACCGTTGAAGCAACATCAGTGTTATGAGCAATGATTTTTACCGGTAACGATACAAATCGCACTATAAGTCAAAAAGCTGAAATACCAAAGTTAGCAGGATGTTTTTGAAAGTTCCTGCTGTATTATTTTAATCAGACAAATCTACCCTTACTTGATATGTCACACTGTGACTATACCTCACGAAGCTGAAAAAATGTATCATAGACATTTATTGGGACCCTTCATTTAGTTTTTATTTATTTTTTCTCATTCCCTTTTTTCATATTAAACATATTTGAAAATTCAACCTCGTTAAAAAACATGATTCGACAAAACAATGACAATGTAAAACTGCCTATTCTAACGAAAGTTTAATTTTGATTGTTAAAATAATATCTCGTGAGAATTTGACATTTAAATTTGCAAAACTAATTACAAATCCATGCAATATTAGTACGTATTAGGATTAACAATGGCCATATTGTTCTTGTGCCTTCCCTAATAATGCATCTCTTGTTATGTTGCATTTTATTTCTGAAATAATGATTCATCACTTTAGGATTAGAAGTGTTTTCGATTTAAAATAGCGAGATGAGATTTCATCCTGCGCAACAATGATGGGTAGGGTTCGTTTGAATAATTTGTTGTAAATACTCTCTCAAAAACTACTAAAGTTTTGCTCATATTTTGTGCTGCTGTGAAGCTTTCCGTGCTGCGTGACGCGTCTTGATGCACTGCGTTTACATGAACGCGTGTAGATGAGCTGCACGGGTCTGTTTGTATGTTTGCGCACGTGCTCTTTGCTGGACGGGAGAATGTTGGGGTTTTTGCAAAATTGAAAGGTGGACCGAGCATCGGGGATATTTTCGTGACAAAAAAAGTTAAAAGCCTACTTTACCACGCCATTAATCACAATTTTTAGTGCTCATATATGGAATGGACAATTATTAAAGCATCAAAATTGCGTTTTTTTCCTATTCCCCTTCCAACCTTTAGGTTTGTGGAATATAATTCTAATGTCAAAACCTTTTTTGAAAATCATGATTGGACCAGCCAGTCAATTGTTCCAAAAATATTTGATCGCCAATAAATAATCCCAGTTTTCCTTTTGTAAGTATACGCACACTTATGCGAAGAGACATCTCTACAGCTTCAAAAATAGCGCAGATATAGATATTTGAAGATGCAATTTTTACGCTCTAATTGTTTATAACAAATCAATCGACCATATTTCACTCGAGCAAATATCATAGAATATCACAAGGAATTGTGTTCAATGACGTGCATGGTATAGTAGGCTTTCATCTACTTTTTTGTCATGACAATATCCTTAATGCTTGGTCTAAGGATGAATGTCACGAGTCTGCTTTCCGGGCTGCGTGCATGGTGCGCGTTAGAATGCACCTTGAAGTTTGTCTCTACAATTCTACGGAAGAGAAAATTATTGAAAATATCCAAGACAAAAATGGATCCCCAGTGGGGAAAAAATCGGAGATGAGAGACAAATCTGAATAAAAAATAAAGTTCCTACCATATACATAATAAATAAAGCACACAAAGTGCGAAGAAAATCCATAAAAGTTTTTATTGACTGAAACGTGGAACTAAAGATTTAAAGCAAACGACGAAACATAAAATCCTTTAAAATAACAAAATACTCGATGAGATTACATAAATAAATAATCAAAAATGTAATAATTCTTTATATTTTGTGTGATTGAAACGGAAGATTTGACAATTCTGAAAACAAAGGACTAATAACGTGAGTACAGACAAATCTACCTATATAACTAACTATGACTCGTTTAAAAGTGATGAAAAATAAGATTTTTGTTAAATTTTAACTCATTAAACAAACAGTCCAATTGAGAATCAACCACGGGTGAACAATAAACAAATTAACAATAAAAAAACAGAACTTATAGATGACAAATATAAACGTAAAAAATAGACCTATGCAACAAAAAGACACACAAAATAAAAAAAGAGAAGGATTTTTCCCTAAAAAAATGATGTAGTAAACTCTTTGGGTGCATGTATAAAGATGAAACCTACATGGACATAAATGAGTAGATTGATGGAATTAATGGAAAATATGATTAATTTGCAAAATGAATGCAACAATAAACCATTTCCCACACAACATAAACAAGAACAGGTAGCAGTCGCAGGCGTATAAACAATTTCATAACTGTAATGAATTCACTTTCCGCATTCTTATTGTCTAAACAACTAGACGACAATTTATTTATGGCATTTTAAAAATATTATTACATCAAAGTTTGTAACATTAACGCCGCATCTATAAAAAGCAATAAATCACGACGGATAATTGCTCTTTCAATTGCTTTCGCACCTTATATAAATAGTACCTATTAATAATTAATAAAGCATCTTTCTTAGAAAATAACACGAAAGGTTTGTCGATTGACCATTAATAGGCTATGATAAATCCCGATGCTGTTTCACCAAAGCCGACATAGACAGTGTGTGGACAGTTTATATTTATTATTATTGCTGGATTTGCTCTATTAAATTTAAAAGATTTTCTGCATTTATAGAAACAGTTTTTTGAAAAAACTTTCATTTTTGTCTTATAAAGGATTAGTCAGCGAAGCGAGACTGTTTTGTTTTAATTAATTTTCGAGAAAAATATTTTATGAAAGACGTATGTTTGTATTTTTATAAGAAACGCTTGAAAACCATAAGTAGTACTTATTCCAAGAAACTAGATTGAATGAGTATCTGGTTCAAGTGACTTAAATGAAGTTTTACTCTTAGTTTGGCTTTTGTATTAAGCCAGCCTCACTACCCGACAGTATATCTTATTATTCTTATTAGATCAAGATTGACAAAAATGTGGAAAATATTTCTCAGTTACGACCGTTTCGAATATTTCATCGATCAGAACACGATTTGAATTTTAAATCTAGATCTTATCAAGTGCGGAAAAAATTCCTACATTCAATAAATGTGTGAATTATACAAGTGATAGAATCTCATATTCCTAAGTCAACTTTCTCGTCACAAAAACTCCATCCTAGAAAAGCTCGTCTTAGCGCCTATCAAGTTTATTACTCATTAAAATCAACACATTAATTTTGATCGGTTAAGGATAAGCGACATGATTATAGTCGAGATTATAGTTTTCCATACATGTATTTGTGAAAATGTGCAAATTAATCCGAGAGAAAATTGCTGGTGTGAAATCTGTCATTATCGTGTTTGGAAACGCAGGGAGGGTTGTACGTAAATGTGATATTACCGTTCGATGTTGATATGCAAATACAATCAGTCGGTTCTAGTTTTTTTTTTATTTTTAGCCATCACAGTCTTTAATAATTCCCAGGTAAAACAAATAGAATAGTTATTTATGGTACTAGTGCGTTGTATTGAAAATAAGTCACGCGAGAAAGATTTGTATAAATATTAGGCCAGTCAATGAGGAAAAAGTTTAACAATAATTCATACATCCTCGAAACTTTGTAACATCATAAGTTACCAACAGAAAGGAAACTATAAAATTTTGCAACCTGTTTCAAAGTCGGCAACATTGTTAGAATGGCAAAAATTTTTAAAAAAATATAACTTGTGCAAAAAAAAAATAACATGGCTGCTAATTTCATGAATGCTTGATTGTATTTTTTAAGACATACTGACAATTTTGCAGCTACAAAAAACTCTGGCAAAATCATTAAATATCGTTAATTGATATTTATGCATACAAACTTGCTATAATAAATTTAACATGCTTGCAAACCTGCATATTTCTCACTTACATTGTCATTGATGTCTCTGTAAATTTGCAACTATCTCCGATGATGGCATCTACATTTTTCATGTGAAAAATTAATTATTTGCCAAAAACGGATCCGAAAAAAATTCAACATGGTTGAGATTTAGTTGCAAATGAACAGTCTCTCGTAGGCAACGCACTCTTGATTTTGCAGCAGTCGTCGGATTTGGCAAGTGGTTAGATTTTGAAATTGACGTCGTGTAGCGAATTTCGGTTGTGAAAAAAATATAACATCGCTGCGAAACTGCATATTCCTTACTAAAATTGTCATTGATGTCTCTGTAAGTTTGCAACTATCTCCGATGATGGCATCTACATTTTTCAAGTGGAAAACTAATTATTTGCCAAAAACGGTTCAGAAAAAAGATCAACATGGTTGAGATTTAGTTGCAAATGAACAGTCTCTCGTGAGCAACACACTCTTCATTTTGCAGCAGTCGTCGGATTTGGCAAGTGGTTACATTTTGAAATTGACGTCGTGTAGCGAATTTCGGTTATGAAAAAAATATAACATCGCTGCAAAACTGCAGATTACTGGCTTATATTATTTATGATAGCCTTGCATATTTGCAACATTTTCCGTTGCCGCAATCCATAATTTTTCAAGTAAGAAGTCGAACATGGTTCGAAAAGGTCTTGAAAAAAATTTAACATGGCTAACTTTTGATTGCGAATGACCGGTTTATAGTCAGCAACACACTCTTGATTTTGCAACAGCCCTTCAAGTGGGCAAGTGGTTAAAATTCAAATTTGACGGCGTGTAGCAAATTTCGGTTATGAAAAAAATAAAACATCGCTGCAAAACTGTAGATTACTTGCTTATATTATTTTTGATGGCCTTGCAAATTTGCAACACTTTCCGATCACGCAATCCATATTAATTTTCAAGTAAAAACTTGAATACCTATTTAAAAAAAAAACGTTCCTAACAAATCTTAACATGGCTAACATTTGATTGCGAATAATGTATCGACAGCAACGCAGTTTTTATCAAGTAGATATATGAACAAAATAAAACATCTTTTCAAATTGCATTTTTCATTTTACCACTTTAAAAAATAGGAAAATTGTCAATGAATATTTTCAGATTAGCACAGATTTGTATCTGTAAATTTGTGCAATGGAATGCAAAATATAAGCAAACATTGTCGTTCGTTGTCGGTTCACGATAAGACGAATTTTGTATGGGGGATTCCGGTAATTACCAACCTTGTGGCAACGCATTGAGAGCAGAGAAATGTAAAGAGAGCAGTGGCAAAAAAGAGTGGGGCTCTCTGTGCAGGGACCCTATTAACTATATCGAGGGAAAACTTTATTGGTAGTTTTTAGTTTTACGTGCGCGAATTTTTTCTGACTCCCTACTGGGCATGACTATTCTCATTCTCTCAAAACTCAAAATTTAGAAATCTCTTATTGGTTTGACCCAATAGTTTTGTTCCATGGTTTCGTGGGAGTGTCAACCGCATAAGTAGTTTGTTCGATCGAATTTCAGGAGAATTCTCGTACACTATTTCACGACTTAGTGAATAGGGACCCAGGTAGGTAGGCTGCTGCAGTCAACAAAGGTAAGGTTTTTTGCAGTTTTTTCGTCTATGTGCACAGTGCAGTTTCACTTTCACTGAAGTATTCAAATATGGCAAACGTTACAGATTTGGATTTGAACGTTTTGTGCCTAGTTTGTGGAAAAACTTTGTGCGACGACCAAGGCGACGACAATAGCGAAACATTAAAAGCCAGTGGGATAGAAACTTTCATTAATTGCAGTGAGTTGCGACAAGACGGGAAAGCAGATCTTGTCCGGGAATTAACAGCCCTAAAATTGCACACAAAATGCAGGTAAATATGACAGATTTCATGAATATAAGTGGGTAGGTATCTACTGTTCATCAATTGTGATAATTTTTAATAAAAACATGTTTTTCACTGTAATAAATAGAATGATCATCAAAGGGAAATTTTATGGGGAAAGGCACTAAATCAGTCCGCAAATAATTTGTCCTATATGCTTAGGGAGAGTATTGCTATTTCCAAAACGAAAAAAGCTACCACGTTGATGGTTGTCAATTTAAGACTCATAAGTACTTATACACTGTTGCCAAATTCGTTTTAGTTTCTGAGATTCAAATGCGAGGGGGTTGCAAAGGGTTTTTATTGACAAGAAATAAGTTGCTATTTTAGATACACATGGTTTTCTGGGTATTAGATTTACAAGAAAATAACCGAATGGCACTGTGCATAATATCTTTTAATTAAAAAAAAAAATATTTTGAGTTCAAAATTAACAAATGGGTTTGAAGGGGGTTGAAAAGCTTTTATTAAAAAAATACCGTTTGTGCATTATCAAAATAAAAGCTTCTGGGACACCCTGTATAAATGATACTGCCAGATTTAAAAAATTTAGTACTAACCCAACAACTTTTGTATCAAACTTTTTTTTGTAGACTTTGTTAAAAATGAGTTAGAGGGGGGGTCAATATATAGTGAATCACCCTGTACATAATATGTATACTAAAAAATATAAGATATTATAGGATATAAGTATATTTTTTTGCAGAAAGTCCTATAACAACAAAAAAACTGCTAAAAACCAATGTGAAAATAAAGCACGTAAACGAAGCTTGTCTGCTCCATCCACAAGTTCAAAACCTGAGATGAAACCACTAGATTATTTCAATTTTCGATCCAAATGTTTTTATTGTGCAGAAGAAATTACAACTGAGTTTTTGGAAAAAGAACGTCGTAAATCTAAAGAGAAGCAGAATAAAGTCATTAAAGTTCACAATCGCGACTTCAAAAGGGGTGTTGCCAAAGCAGCCATGATTCACGACGATTATTGGAGCGCACAGGTGAGTGTGGATGTTTTTTTTACGAATGGACTGTTGGTAGTGTTGGCACAAGTTTCAAAAGTATATGCTTAAAAGTTGTCATTTAATTTTTTTATAAAAAATAGTAGTCCTTTCTTTTGCTTACTGACCTTCAGCTCATAACTGACAATATAGTCTCGTGTTGTGTTATGCTCTACAGGGTGTTTCAAAAACATGTTGCCAAACTTTAAGGGGTTATACCTTACACATAAATATTTCGATAGACCCCAAATTGTCTAGTCCGAAAGTTGATATCAAAAGAGATACAGGGTGTCTAAGTTGAATTCTAGTTTTTGATTTTTTTAAATAACTTTTGAAACAATCAAGTTATTCTGATGAAATTTGGTATATGAGGATTGTTTGACATGCGAAATTAAAATCTGACCTTGATTTGACTCTTACTTGTAGGGGCGCCACTTACACACCTTTTCACTCATTCAAATACATAGTCATAACTTTTTTGTATGCACTCGCACTTTCTTTTTTATCGAAAATTTGATTTTTCCGGCATATTTACATAAGAAAGGTATGATTTGTAAGAGTGGCTGGGGGTAACCTTTTTCAAGATATTTGCACTTAAAATAATCCATGCATTGTGGTTTTAAATAGAAAATTTTCAAAATAGACATGGGTGGCGCTGAAAACGGCGTTATCATGATAATTTTGACATTTTTTTCAATATTTTTGATTAAAAAAAAATTAAACTTAATTTTGTATTTATTTTTTTTTTTATTTTTTTATTTTCTTTTATTTTTATTTTTATTTTTTTTTCATAGCAAACATTAGACATTGAAACAACTGTCAAAGTTATCATGATAACGCCGTTTTCAAAGCCACCTACGTTTATTTTCAAAATTTGACATTTAAAACCACATTGCATGTATTACTTTAAGTGCAAATATCTTGAAAAGGGTTACTCCTAGCTACTCTTACAAAGTATACCTTTCTTATGTAAATATGACGGAAAAAACAATTTTCCGATAAAAAAAGAAAGTACGAGTGCATACAAAAAGTTATGGCTATTTGGATGAGTTAAAAGTTGTGTTTAAAGGCGCCCCCTACAAGTAAGAGCTATTTCAAGGTCAGATTTGAATTTCGCATGTCAAACAATTCTCATTTACCAAACTTCATCGAAATACCTTCATTATTTCAAAAGTTATTTAAAAAAATCAAAAATAAAATTAAACTTTGATACCCTATATCTCTGTCAATATCAACTTACGGAATAGGCAAGTTGGGTTCTATCGTAATATTTTTGTGTGAGGTATAACCTCTTAAAGTTTGGCAACATGTTTTTGAAACGCCCTGTATATGCTCACAACTTATACAGGGTGTTACTTAATGATAGGACGTCATTCCAAAGACGCATCCCTGAACCAAATTCATGTAGAAAAGGTTCTATAAACATGTGTCCCTTGATTTTCGAGATACAGGGTGTTTAGGTTTAGAGAAAAAAAAAACAGATTTATTATTACAAAAATTATGCTCCACTGACTTTTTCTGGTAGTAACTTATTTCGATATATTTGCGAAGACTTAGTTAGCGGGGCTTAGACATCAAATTTCATGCAAGTACAGAGAATCTCCAATTCTAGGGCTCTGAATACAGGG
Organism: Orchestes rusci; assembly: GCA_958502075.1. NCBI lineage: Eukaryota > Metazoa > Arthropoda > Insecta > Coleoptera > Curculionidae > Orchestes > Orchestes rusci. The sequence goes on along the minus strand of OY293304.1, from coordinate 11,919,516 downwards.
CTTGCCAAGGTAAGTGGCCTATTAGAATATCTCGGGAAATAAAGCAATTGGGATTCTGAAAATTTCTAAGGAGAGATTTTCGGAGATTTTTGTTATGAAAACTGAAATATTTCAAAAAAGCTAATACCTAGATATAGGACATCATCCATCAAATCTGCCTAGAATTTTACGTAGAATCCAAAAATGTAATAATATGTAGGTGTTTCATTTTAAACAAGCGCGTTGACACCTACGTACAACCGGTCGCGCAACGCACTATTGTTTCATTTCAAAAGAGCATCTCCGAAAATCTCACCCTACAAATTTTCAGAATCTCAATCGCTTTATTCCCCGAGATATTCTATTACGCTACTTACCTTGGCGAACCCTGTATACAGTGTATGTCTGGCGATGGGGAATCCAAGAGGACAAATGGCCAAAAATTTCATTTTTCGGGAAAAGTCATTCTTTATAAAAAAATTTGCTTGCTAAAAAAATACGATTGTTGATGAAAAAAAAATGAAATTTCATACAGGGTTCTCAAAAAGTCGAGGAATTAATTTTCTTTCAAGAGTCATGCAAGTACCCATATTATAAAGTTGTTACCAAAATATTTAACTCTTGAATATTTTATCAGTTTACATGGCTAACAATAGAGCAAGGAGTACACATTTAATTATTTCAAGAGAAACAGTACCTGACAGGTCAAATTGTTATTTTTCCTGCGACACGACGTACTGGAAATTTGGTCTTTGGTCCTTCAGACTATTTTTTAATGTAACTCTTCGTTGTGTGGAGGGTCGTCTTCAACTGTGCAGTGAAGATTCCGGTAAGTGCCATCCATATTATTTTATGATGCGTGTGCAAGATTTTGGGCTACTAAATTGTTTAAAAGTTACATATTGCTGAACACTTTTGAATATGTGTAGTACTTTACTACTGAATTCCCAATTTTTGGGGACCCTATACAGTGTGTCCCGGATAAAAGTAATATGGGGATTTCGAAAACGGTAAGATATACGACGTCGATTGAATGGAACAAAAGTCGCGTATTTGTATGCCCAAAAAAATTTTACGTTTGTTGCTTTTGAATCGATACGATACTGACAATCCCTAAATAATCACCCTATACATTGTATATTATTTTTTTCAGGTTGTTTCTCGAATCGAAGGTGTGGATCTTGTATCCGTAGGTGCACAATATCATCGTCGCTGTTACACGAACTTCTGCTTGCCAACGAGACCTCATCATGCCACAGTCGGCAGACCTGAAGATGACGAAATTCTAGCTAAAATGACACGCATTTATGATTATTTAAAAGAAAACGAGGAAAACTGTCAATTTTCATTGCGAGAGTTGAGCAGCCTTTTGGAAAATCCTCCTTGTGATGCAACTATCAAACGTAAGCTGAAGGAGCAGTTCGGAAATGATGTTTTGATTACTAATCTAGTCGGTCGTACCCCCATTGTTTCATTTCGTCCACATCATGTACTTCACGAATCGTGGTACAACAACAAATATGCCGAAATATCCGAAGAACGTATGCGAATCGTTGAGGCTGCTTCTGCCATAATTGCTGAGGACATTAAATCACAAATATACAATACCGATTACTACCCAGACCCAGACAGTTTCTTGGAAAACGCTGAAAAGGACATTCCTTACACTTTGAAGGCTCTGTTAAAAGGTTTGATTTCGAGAAACAAAAAAGGTCCCAAAGACAAATATGACAAAAAAGTTATTTCAATTGCACACGCTATCATTGCATCAGCCAGGCCCCGAACTTTTTCTTCGTCCATTCAAGTTGCTCTTGGATCTGTAATTCACACTTCTTTTGGCTCAAAACATCTCATTGACATTCTAGCGGCGATGGGATATTGTGCTTCCTACAGTGAAGTTCGTATTTTTCAACTGTCAGCTGTAATGCATCCAGAAACGGTCGTAGACAAAGGATTTGTCCAATTTGTTGCAGATAATGCCGACGTCAATATTGATACACTAGATGGATTAAACACCTTCCATTCTATGGGAATGATAGAATGCGTTACTCCGAAGCGAAAAACCTTGGAATCTGGTGGAGTATTCCGAATCACAGACGTTCCATCTGCGGCAGTGATAGGAAAATTCGGCAATATCGCTATCGAGACATATTCATCGGAGAAATCAACTGACAAATACGAAAAGTCTCGAGTCCAGCGGTTGGGTATATTCCAGAAGATCACCCTCCAAACTTCCGACATTGTGTGGCTATACGGCAAAGCATATGAAATTCCGTGTATATGTGGCTGGAATGGATTCATGGAACAACTCTATTCATCTGAGAAGTACTCTTTGACAGAAATCATTCCTCTGCCTTTTGTCAATGCTCCTCCAAGCGACTTAAACACCATTTATACGACGTTATTGAATGCTCTTGAAAAGTGCGACAAGGTGAGACAAACCACTTGCATCATAACGTTTGACCAACCGTTGTACCAGAAAGCCCGTCAAATGGTTGAATCTAGTCCTGATCCCCGTTTCCGACGCATTGTAGTCCGGCTAGGAGGTTTTCATATGATGATGTCGTTTATGGGCTCAATAGGGTATCTGATGTCTGGAAGTGGAATAAAAGAACTGCTATCTCTCATCTATGCACCACTATCCGTCGACAAGATGTTAACCGGTCACGCGTATGGTAGAGCTGTTCGAGGACACTTTTTGGCTGCTTCGGCCTTGGGCCAAATTGTCCTAGAACGGATAAACATCACAGACGACGAGAAATCTGAAGTTGAAGAGCTCCTTGAATATTTCGATAATGGAAAATCCAGATATCTATTACAAGACAAGTCTATAGTTTTATTCTCTGAGCGATTTCATGAGGAGCTAGATAAATTGGAACAGAATGGCCCAACATCAGCATTGTGGGTTCAGTATATACGGCTAGTAGGTTTGATGAAACAATTCATCGAAGCGGAGAGAAGCGGAAACTGGGAGTTGCATTTGTCTACGGCGATGAAAATGTTGCCAATATTTCATGCGACAGGACATTTCAACTATGCTCTGTCGGGACAAATTTATCTACAAGATATGCAACAGCTCCAGTCCATCATGCCGCTAAATGAATTTCGTAAATTCGTTAACAACAGTTTTTTTACAATAAGAAGGGCCAATAAGTTCTGGTCAGGAATCTGGTCGGATATGACTATTGAGCAGACTTTGATGAGGCTCATGAAAACTGAATCTGGTCTGACGAGTGGACGAGGAATGACCGATAGCACGATTGCAAAATGGACGCTTGGAATGCCAACTATGAACCGAGTTTCTTCAGCAATAGAAGAATTTGTTGGTGTTACAGGTGCAACCACCGAACAACACATCGACGCGCGGCCAACTCGGCAAGAGAGAGACAACAGGGACACCGAAAAACTTATACAGTGGTTCCGAGATCATGAACCTTTTGCTATTCGTGAGTTCATCGTTTCCTTGGGAACAGGAATAGTTGGTGAAAGCAACATTGACTGCTATAAAGCATATGACATAGGTGTAGAACGATTAGAAGAAATGATTGGAAAACATTTTTCAGAAATTTCATTTTCACGCAAAAAGAGAGTTCTGCCATTATCAGCAGTATCATCATCAATAAAAATTTCTGGTGACATAATACCAATTGATCCAACACTCCTTTACCAACGTATTTCTTTTTTGAAGAAGTCTCCAGGAGACTTACAGCGTTACCTTTCATACGAGTTATCCCCTTTCCCATTGTCACTGTTTGATGAAAATGGCCTACGCAAATCAAAAAAATCTGCTTTATGCGAAATTTTTGAACCACGACAAAGCTTTGAAGAAAATCTGGGGAAAACGCTGCACGTCATTGACGGAGGATTTCTTATCCACAAAGTAGTTTGGAACAAAGGGGACATGTTCCTGTTCATTTGTGAGAAGTACGTGAATTATTTGAAAAAGCATTACCAAGGAGATCTTGCGGTCGTTTTTGATGGCTATCCAGATGACATAATCCTGAAAAGTACGAAGTCAGCAGAACGGTCTCGGCGATCATCAAAAGTCTTATCTGCTGAAACGTTGTTTGATCTATCTATGAAAGTTACAACAACTCAAGCCAAGTTTCTCTCAAATGAAAAAAACAAATCTCGTTTGATAGCTCTGTTGATGCAAAAAATGAAAATGGCGGGACTTACAGTGAAGCAAGCTGATGAAGACGCAGATAAACTAATTGTTTCTACTGCTTTGAAAAAATCAGAAGAATATGATACCGTGTTCATCGTAGGAGAAGATACGGACTTGTTGGTGATTTTTATAGGAACTGCAGAAGAGAAACACTCAAACGTCCACTTCTTGAAACCTGGAAAAGGAGGAAAAATGAAAACTTGCTATTTCTCTGCAAAAAGCTTAAATAATCACGACCTTGCGGCAGTGTTACTGTTTTGTCACGCCTTCACTGGTTGTGACACTACGTCAGCACTTTTTGGTCTTGGAAAGCTCAAACTTCCACCAATTCTTCTGAAAAGTGAAAATTTATATCATGACGCGCGAAAATTTTATGATCCTGAAGCCGATCCCGATGTTGTTGCGCAAGCCGGCGAACAAATCATGATCGCGTTATATAAAGGAAGAAATGTGAACACTTTGGATGATTTGCGCTCAATAACTTTTGGACAATCTGTCACAAAAAGTAAATTCAATCTGGCTAGTATGCCACCAACAACAGATGCTGCTCGACAACATTCACTTCGGGTATACCATCAAGTTCAGCATTGGCTGGGTAATCAGAAATCAGCGGAATCCTGGGGATGGAAGCTAGAGACTCAAGGCCTAGTTCCAGTGAGGACATACCGAGAAGCTGCCCCTCCTGAGTTACTTAAGCTTGTCACTTGCAGATGTGAAAAAGGTTGTAGTTCTGGACGATGCAGTTGTCGTAAAAGTGGTCTGAAATGCTCTGAAGCATGTTATTATTGCCACGGACAGTCATGTGAAAATGCTAAGAGATGCGAGTTCACTGAGAATGATGTCGCAGATGACGAACCGGAACTGGAAGTCCAACGTTGGCTCACTCAAACCAACAAAAATGGCCAGCCTCTTGATGAATCTATAGATGACGACGAAGAAGAGCTGCTGCAATGGCGAGTTCATAATGAAGATAATGGTAAAGAAGGTACAGAATGGGAAGATGAACGTGATGATGTACTTAACACACAAAGCCAAATCGACGAAATTCAAAAAGAAAGTTCATCAGACAGCGACTCTAGTGAATTGCCATGTAAAAAACTACGGCCTGTGTAACTTTGTAATTTGAAAAACGACCTGTGTAACTTTGTAATTTGAAAAGGCAACAAATTAAATGGTCAGTATTTCAATTTTATGGACAGTACTCTTTGCCATTATTTTATTTCCCTTGGTAAGTATGATAATAAATGGTCGGTTGAAATAATGAAAGGTCAGTAACAGTAACATAAAGAAGTGGTCAGTAAAAATAATAAATGGTCAGTATAATAATAAATGGTCGGTTGAAATAATTAACGGTTAGTAATATAAAGAAATGGCCAGTAAAAATAATGAAGGGTCAATAACATAAAGAAGTGGTCAGTAAAAATAATAAATGGTGGATATAAATAATCAAGAGTCAGTATCATAAAAAAACGATCAGATAAATTAGTAAATGCCTGGTGGAAATTATGGACAGTCCATAAACTTAATAAAGCGACAGTAAAATAATGAATGGTTGGTTAGTCATACAGTGAGGACGTAAATAGTCCCCCCCCCCTCTAACTTTTGAACGCATTAATATTTTTGGCTCAAATTTGGAAGTGTGTTTCAGGGTAGGCTTTACTAAATTTGACCTCCAAAAAAAATTTTCATCTGTCAAACTGACAGCTGGGCACCATTTTGAACAAAAAATTAAATGGAAAAGGGGGACATGTGATACTTTATTTAAAAGGTCCTTCCATTCTCTTTTCACCCCCAAAGTTTGAAGTCCTTATTATTTTTCATAAGGAATTAATAATTAAATAATTTTGCATGATTTCGTTCTTAATATTATCTTTAGTATTAGGTTTTTTTGAAATGTTTTATCAAATACTGTTGTAGAAACAATCACTTATGTTATAGGTTAGTTTTTTCATTGTTAATAAAGTTCTTTTAAGAATTAGAGATAGTATTTTGACCCAAATAATTTATATTCGATATGGCGCCATTTCCTTAAGAAAAATGCTAAGGACTTCAAACTTTGGGGGTGAAAAGAAAATGGAAGGACCTTTCAAATAAGGTATCACATGACCCCCTTTTCTATTTGATAATTTGTTTCAAAATGGTGCCCAGCTGTCAGTTTGACAGTTGAAATTTTTTTTTGGAGGTCAAAACTTAGTAAAGCCTACCCTGAACAACACCTCCAAATTTGAGCCAAAAATATTAATGCGTTCAAAAGTTAGAGGGGGGGGGACTATTTACGTCCTCACTGTATATTTTATTTCGTATAAATACAAAAAAATTTACAACGGAACGAAACACAACTTGGTAAAGAGGAAACACTCTGCCTTAATGTCATGATGAAGTAGTCAGGTTCTTTTGAGAGGCGGATTTAGTTTGGGTTAGTTTGGGTTAGTTTGTGTTGGTAATAGAAATAGATGAAAAATATGCAGCGGCTCGTTGGTTAGCACTAGGTTAACATCACAATTATTATTGTATATTATAATTGACCTGTTGTGTATTGATTTTATGTGGATCAAGTATGGGTTAGTTTGTGTTGGTGATCGAAATTGATAAAAAATATGCAGCGGCTCGTTGGTTAGCACTACATTAACAATTATTATATATCATAATTGACTTGTTCTGTATTGGTATTATGTGTATCAAGTTTGGGTTGGTTTGAGTTAGTTAAAACTATTACTAACTGTTGCATACTGGCCATTTATTATTTCTTACTGTACATTTGTAGAGTTATACCAGCTAAGTCATACTGACATTTCATAATTTTTTACTGACCATTAGAATCACAATAGTGAACATAGAAATACAGGCCAAATAGTACTTTTACTGCTCAAAAATTCCATTTTTACTTATCATTTTTAACAGAAATACTGAGTCTTTTACAATATTATACTGACTGCTTGTGATAATATACTGTACATAAAGAATTAAATACTGTTCAGTTTATTACAACCCATTTGAAAATATATCTTATATATTGCGCATCTATCTTTCTTAGTAGGTACAGCAAGGAAAAATACTGGATGGCATTAGACATTATTCTAGTTTTCTGGAATTATTTTGTATTATAACTTACATTATTATACAAGATGTTCAATTACTTATTTTATTTGATATAACAGCCTCTTTATTATGTATTTGCATTTTTGATAGAAGCAAGAATACCTTTTCAATAATATAGTATACTTTAATTGGTAGTTGGGGTTTCTCCTCATTCCTATTATTGTACGATGTATGTATACTATATTGCTTGATACACGCGTCACGCGTTCGCTGTTCGTTAAAATTTATCCTTCCGCGATCTAAAGAATACCCACCAACATCAAAAATCATATATTATGTCTCTTGAAGTGTTTTTTTTTAAAGATCTTCATGTTTAGGATCCCACAGAATGGATTTCACAAGGTAAGTATCGATAAACTCTTCTTTTCTCCTTTCTTTTTCACAAAAACTTTTTTTGAGTTCAAGCTCATTTTCTTTTCCTCTGTTCTTTTCACCAGTTAGCTAGGTGAATTAGGTATTATAACAGTGTAACTCACTATACTAAAATACATAATATTATGTTAATAACTGAAAAATAATAAATATTCAGAGATGTCATCTGTCGAAGTTACCAGGCAACTTTTTACTAAACAGAGTGTTTCCTAAGCATTGGAAAAAAAATCGGGGGGTGATTGCTGAGGTATTTTCATGACAAAAAAATTCCTCTACACATTTTGTCCAAAAATGCATAGAGAAGCTACGCCCTTTTAAAACAGGGCAATATTTCCGAAACCGCTCATACAAGAATTATAAAATTTGAGTCAGAATTTGAGTTCAAAATTTCAACATTTTAATCAGGGCCATACCACTGGGGGGGTTAAGGCTAAAAACAATCCTATCTCTTTTAAGTTACTTTCACACTCTGATTTTAGAATATGATACAACAAGGTTGTTTATCTGAAAAACATATACTCCTACTTCATATCGATAGGGCTAGTAGTTTGCGAGAAAACCGCATCGATGCATCGGCACCCTAAAAAGAAGTTCTCAATATTTTCGAAACCACTCACATTGAAATATTGAAATTTGGTACCTGCATAAACTTTTGACAAAATCTGATCTCAAAATTTTAAAAATGTTGTCAGTTGCGTATTATACTGAAGGGGTTTACCCAATTTTTTGATGGTGATTTATTTTTGACATTTTTATTTCAGAATCATAAAGGCTTCGTAATAAATTAGCCCAATCGATGTGGACCGGGAGTATCTTTTTCACGTAAAAATAATTCAAGACTGTGATTCTAACATGAAAATGTCAAAAAATCACCATCAAAAAATGGGATTGTTCTTACCTTTAACCCCCAGAATGGTACGCCCCTGATTTAAATTTTGAAATTTTGAGCTCAAATTCTGATCCAGCATCAAAAGTTTATGCGATGTATCAAATTTCAAAATTTTTGTATGAGCGGTTTCGGAAATATTGAGGAAAAACAATCTTCAGGGAGCCCTATTCAAAATAGCGTAGCTTCGTTAGGAAGCATTTCAGGACAACTGTTTATAGGAACTTTTATTCATGACAATACCTCAGGAATCATACCTTGAATTTTCTACCAATGTTTAGGAAACACTCAGTAAACACCATTTTTTCCCGTTTTGTATAATTTTGCCACGCGGGATTTATTTTAAATCTTATGAACTTGCCAACTTCGAACGTTGCTGCGAAAATACTAGCGCATTGGTCAGAAGGAACTTATAATTTGCAATTAAAATTCGCCCATGTTAAATTTGATTCGCAACCTATTTGACTACGATTTCAATTGGAAATTATAAGATGCTGTCATCGGAGAAAGGTGCAAATTTGCAGGGTCATCGAAAATAATACTATCAAGTGATCTGGAGTATTGCAGCGATGTTAAATTTTGTTCATAATCGAAATATCGCGACGCAGCGCCAATTTGAAATCTCAACCACTTGCCAACTTCGACGACTGCTGCAAAAAGAAGAGTGCGTTGCTTACGAGATACTGTTCATTTGCAACTAAATCTCAACCATGTTGAATTTTTTTCGGATCCGTTTTTGGCAAATAATTAGTTTTTCACTTGAAAAATGTAGATGCCATCATCGGAGATAGTTGCAAATTTACAGAGACATCAATGACAATTTTAGTAAGGAATATGCAGTTTGGCAGCGATGTTATATTTTTTTCATAACCGAAATTCGCAAGACGACGTCAATTTCAAAATCTAATCACTTGCCAACTTCGACGACTGCTGCAAAATGAAGAGTGTGTTGCTTACGAGAGACTGTTCATTTGCAACTAAATCTCAACAATGTTGAATTTTTTTCGGATCCGTTTTTGGCAAATAATTAGTTTTTCACTTGAAAAATGTAGATGCCATCATCGGATATAGTTGCAAATTTACAGAGACATCAATGATAATGTTAGTGAGGAATGTGCAGGTTTGCAAGCATGTTAAATTTATTATAGCAGAATTGTATGCATAAATATCGATAAACGATATTTACTGATTTTGCTAGAGGTTTTTGTAGCTGCAAAATTGTCAGTATGTCTTGAAAAATACAATTAAGCGTTTATGAAATTTGCAGCAATGTTAATTTTTGTTTGTGCGAGTTACAGTTTTTTTTCTAGTTTTTGCCATTTTAACAATGTTGCCGACCTTGAAACAAGTTGCAAAATTTTATAGTTTCATTTCTTTTGGTACCTAATGACGTGACAAAATTTCGACAATGTATGAATTATTGTTAAATTTTGCGGAAATAACACCTTTATTCACTGGCCTATATGAATTCTCAAGTGACTTATTGCGAAACACGACGCACGAGTGCCATACAATGTTTTATCCAACAAATGGGGGAGATCGTTTTTTTATGAGATAATTATTAAAAGTTTCAGTGCCAGAATGACTAGACAGTGACATGTTTACATTTTGGTCAAAATAGATTACTGTTTGTTTGGTTGCCACGGGAACGTGATAGGTTGTTTGTTTGTTTGCCACGGGAACGTGAGTTATAATCCATAACTCACTAGTGACTAGTGAGTTATGGATTATAACACACTAGTGGATTATTTGACACTCAACTTGTCCAAAATGACATCAATAATGACACCTATAACTATCATGCGTTAGATAAAAGATTATTACTGTTATCAATAAAGTGAATCACAATTTTCGATTATCAATTTCTATTCTGGATGATGGCTGATGATCGACTGTTTTTATTCTTTTTTGTAAAGAATGAATTTTCCGGAGTTGTGAAGAAGTGGTTCAAACATTTTGGAATTTTAAAACAGATTCACAAATTTGAATGAACTATCGGTATATCTTGTATCAATCATCATGATCATCAGTGAATAAAAAATCGAAACGTCGGATCAAAAATTGGATTTCGTTATTTTATGATTTTTGTGCAATTTGTGCGTTTAAAATTTTCTTTTCCTCTAATTATTCTGAAAACTTTTCTATTTAACTTAGCAAACAAATACGAAACTGATGACTCAATCATTCATTGAAAAGTATCTTGATGACAATAATTAATAAAAATACATTTTGCCGAGACATATTTGATGACCATAAAAAATGACCTGATGAAACTCGGTATACAGTGTGTCCAGAATAAAATGATGTTTATGGCACTATATGGGGATATTGGAAACTTTAAAAGATACGACGTTGCGTAAATGGAAGAAAAGCAGCATATTTGTATGCCCAAAAATATTCCACCTTTGTTTTATTTTAAATCGATACCGTAATGTGGATACAGGGTGAAAAGGGAAAAGGCAAATTTTGAAGAAACCACACAATTTTGCTTATTATAAATGCTAGAACTTTCAAATTTTCAGGATATGGTTAAGAGGATACGACAATTCTAAAAACGACGTCAAAAAAATTTTAGGCCCACTATGTTGCGTCCAGCCAAAGTCAAGTCTGTTTTTTTTTATGAAAGTCATATTTTTGAAAATCATTTTCAATGCGGATTTTGAAAATGAAAAAATTCAATATGTCCCACATAAGAAAAACAAAAGTTGACTTCGGCCGGAAGCAACATAGTGGGCCTACAATTTTTTCGACACAATTTTCAAAATCACCGTATCTTCTTACCCAGATCCAGAAATTTTCAATACCTCATCTTTTATAATAACCGAAATATTGTGCTATTTAAAAAATGGCCATTTTTCTTTTTCACCCTGTATCTCCATTACGGTATCGAATCAAAACAAACCAAAGTGAGATTATTCTTGGGCACGCAAATACGCAACTTTTCTTCCATTTAACCGATACTGTATCTCCTGTAGTTTCCGATATCCCCACGTACATCATTTTATTCTGGACACACTGTATAGATAGTGAATTCTGGATAATAATAATTATTGTGAAGGATCACACAAATTAAACAATTGAAGAATGAAATAACTACATATTTATCTAATTTATAATGAAAAATAAATGTTGGTTCGACCAGTGTTGTAATAATTGGCCAATAAAAAAACGAATTGAGGAAAGATAAAAATTAAAATATGTGTCATTGAAATAGAATGATACGCAATGCACAGTATTTAAAAGCAAAACAATAAAAAATAAATAGATATTCCATAAATGACAAAATTAAAAAGCATATTGAAATCAATAGTTTCGTAAGAATGAAGTTTTCAACGTCAAATTTTGGTCAAGTATGATTCAATCAAAAATCTAAAATAAAATAAAAAAAAGACCAAAAAAGGTTTTATGTTTAAAAATCCTTAAAAAGGTGAATAAACACTCAGGTAGCGTACAATAATACATGGTGGCGAAAAAATTCAAAATAAAGAAAACTTAATCATTGAGACTATAGAAAACCTCAAACATTTCTTGAAAATGAACTCGAGAAACAAAATTGTATAGAAACCATAAAACAAGAAAAAAGTTGAAAAACAAAAAAGAGGAAAACAATCAAAATACATATATTATCATATACATTGTAACTAAGTTTTGTGTATAGACTATCACAATTAGTATTACTGGGAATCCAAAAATATAATAAGAATCGCAAAAACTGACACAAAAATAGTTTGGACAAACATGGCCTGAGGACAAAAATGTTTAAACTAAATTCAAAGCACCTTAGAAATTATTAGGCGAAATTAACAGAGTAAATTATGTTAACTCTGGAAGTATATATGAACACTGTAAATTAATTTTTTTTTAATTAACTTTTTTTAATTTATCAGATATTTTACAATTCGTTTCAATTCTCATCTTCCCAATATTTACGAAACTGATGACTACATTATTAATAAAAATTTTCATTTTACCGAGACATGTTTGATGACCATAAAAAATGATAATTTAACTTAGTACATAGTGAACTCTGATAGTAATACATAATACATAATTGTGAAGTTCCAAAACTAAAAAATATTCGAAAATTCAACAAAACTGATTTGTAACTGTTGACGAAGGCAGGCTAAGGATTAAAAAATTAAATTGATGGAAAGGAATCGAATAAATTTTATTATGATATTGTAGACAAATTAGAAAACCCAAATTTGTATTCAAAAATGAAAAATTAACAAAAATTAGAAAAAATAATTCTTGAATAAAATTGATGATAATATGCACTGACAAAAAGCAAAAAAGATGAATAACCAATAATTGAAAGCTAAGATTGAAGATCAAATGAAAAATTAGATCTATGAAAAAATACAAATCACAAAGATTGAATAAATTACTATCAAATTCGCAATAAAGAAAAGATGTTGTAATAAGCCAATAAAAATTGATTGAGGAGAAAGGAAAATTCAAATAGAACAACATTGAAATAGAACAAGACACAACGCAATGCACATCATGTAGGTATCTAAAACTTTCAAAAGCAAAACAATAAATAAAATATTCCATAAATGACAAAATGAAAAAAGCAAATTCGAGAAGCAAAATTATGAAGACTGGAGAAGGTTCAAAAATGTTTTGATAAATAAAAAAAAGAAGAATAAAAATCACCAAAGTTTAAAAATCCGTAAAAAGTTGATATGTAAACACATATCGTACAGGGTTTTCAGAGATATTTAGTGCCATATCTATGGGCTTCCCTGTTAGAGATAGAAAAAAATAAATGAATGTAGGAGTGGTTGGGTTGGGCTTCACATGAACCGTCAGAAAGTGAAATAAAAGTGAACAAAAGACGATCAGATAGTTAAGAAAAATTCATAACTTTGTTTTTTTTAAAGGGAACACCCTGTATATTTTACACTTTTTTGAAAGATCTTTTTATTCCGATTCCAATAATATATAGTTTGTTTATATTTGCATCAACCGTTTCTGAATTATTTCGGATTAAATACTGCAACCGCTACCACAGAAAATGCATAGTATAATATAATATTATAATGATATAGTATATTTTATATTCGTTTTTCTGTGGCACATAATTGTGTATTTTATTATTATTATTTTCTATTCACACAAATTGTCGAGCAATAATTGTGTCCAAGGCATACAAAATGTGCAGTGAAGGGCGCCCACTAGCGGCCACAAAACGGACTTCTTAATAAAATGTCTCAAACCACAATACCAATTTCCAGAGAAATATTTGAAAAAGTGTCCAAAATAATGAGAAAAATCGATTTGTAATTTTAAACTTGACCAACCTGCGTATCTGAGATAAATTGCGGTATCTTTTATAAAAACCATGTGTATAATAAGAATCGCAAAAACTGGCACAAAAATAGTTTGGACATACATAGCCTGAGGACAAAAATATTAAAACTAAATAAGCACTTAAGAAATGATTAGTCGAAATTAACAGAATAAATTATGTCAAATCTACTTCCTATACAGTGCCAGTACAATTTATAATAATTAAAAATGGAATAAATATTTACTTGATGGAATGTTTTTTAATTTGCTTTTTAGCTCTTGGCGGCCAGTCTACCCATTAAATAAATTATTATTTACGACTAACAGAGATTTCGGATGCAAAAGTATGAGCACATATCACAGCAAAGGCAATATGCCTTGTATGTTCCCAAACGTATATTCGCAGAGGAGTGTTAGCAGCATGTCCATGCAGTGCATATTCTCAAAAGATATATTCTTTATGGGATAAGTAACGCATGTGCATCGCATATTCTTGAAAAAATTTCTTTCGAAGACTAGTAGCACATGTGCTGGGAATATTGTATAGGGTATATCATTATGTCACAAATTATACCGGAAGGTATATTATGTGAGGAATTGCATATCAGGGCGATAAGAAGATTTAATCAAATTACTATGCATGAATAATGAATACAATCAAAAAAAGTCTGGACGTTTTCAGAAGTTTTGAAACTATGTAGTTCAATACTGTTTTATATCCACCAAAGATAGGAATGATTGTAATTGTGGGTGATTAGAAAAACAAATTGTGTATGCCCATATTCAAGAAAAATGTTTGATATATGCCGACAAGAAATCCAAATCACGTTCAAAAGACTTTAAATCATCAGACTGCTTTCTACATTAGCACAACATATGGCGACAAATTCCCCCGACTTGAATCGCATAAACAAAAATCACTGACCGATTGATTCCGATTAGAAATCTAACATGGCTTAATCCGAGGTACTTCATCTCATCTTACAGGTGAAAAAGTAGACCGTTGTCAAAAAAATCCCGATAACTAATTAGTGAAAAGGAAAAAGGTGTCGTACTGTAGCCATGTCGTACAGATAGAAGAAAGTGCGGGAGACTTGTTTAGACCTTAATCTGAAGCCATTAATTTGTTACAGCACACACAGTATGTGTACATGGATACACACCTTCCCGTATATTATCAGGTGTACATGTGGTGGACGATCAAATATGGGAATAACTGAAAATCTAAACGTATTATTATGCGCTTACTTAGTTATTATATTGCTACATTTGAATAATAAGCTGTTGTAATCGTTCGTAAAATGGAAATGCTGGGCAAACCTTAATCACGTAGTTTTTTTTTTTTGAAAGGTGGTTTACGTTTGATAATTCACGAATGTAAAACGATTAGGTCGAAAGTTTTCTTGCAACCTTTTTTGAGGTACGGAAAGTTACGAAATTTACAAAAAACAATATTTTTTTTTTTTTTCGGCAACAAAATTCCAAAACTTCTGCCAAGTTTAGAAATATGTAGATACATGAATACAGTACTTAACATAAAATATTTCATTTGCAACCATTTTGAAGGTACGGAACATTATCTGTCATAAACAATACTATATTATTCAACGAGCGGGAAATGATGGATATTACTCACGAGGATGAAGTTTGCGCTACGAGCCGTAGGCAAGAGGCGTAATCATCTGAGTGAGTATTAGCCATTTCCCGCGAGTAGAGTTAGATGATTATTCAAAAATTGAAGCGAACTTTGCAATATTTGATTTTATTTGAACGATACTTTTTGACAACGACTGTACTTAAAGTGAGGTTAGGTTGTTAATACAATGTGACAATGACTATAAAACAAGTATGGACGGTCAAATGGACTGTTTCAAAATGATGGATTTAAAGTTTGACATTTTGTCGAACGTTCTGATTGGCTCTAAAACAGTGGAGCAATGACATTGGATCATTTCATTGGTTAAAAACAATTGAGTGATGAAAAAAAGTCACTGGTATGAGTAACAAGTTACATTAACCAATAGAAAGTGGATGAAAAATACATCTATTATTGAATAGTCATATTTTTTGTCAATAAAATACCATAAAAAAATTCCATAAGGTTTGAGGTTTTTTTACAAAATGTTCAACCCTGACATTGTTCCGGAACATATCAGGGAAAAAAAAATCAGCACTTGGATGTTCAAGAAATCATATGACTTTTGATTTTTTGGCACAGCTAATGAGGATACCCATTTCATGAGTTTACAGTTTTCCCTTCTTGATATCGCGGAGCTATGTCAAAAATTGAAAATTTTTATCCTCGGAATATTTCCAAAAATTTTGCAAATTGAAATGTTCACCGAAAATGTTTTCTAAAATTTGCAACCTTTTTTTCCAGTAAAAAAGCTAAGAAACATTTATCTTTTTTTTTTCGCTGAAAATATGGTTTTAATTAGAAGTCGGAAAGCGCTGAGGCACAATGAATTTTATGTTTTTCTTTTTATAAATTCAATATTTTCCATAAATATCAAAGTATCTAACTTTTCATCGCAGTTTCCTAAAATGTCTAATATTATTATTTTTTTTAAATCGTTAACTCAACATAAAAATTATTAACAAACAATTTATAAGCTTGGTCATAAGTGCTGCAAGACGGCAGAACCCAACCGGTGATTGATTTGTATTTTGAGATACGTGAGATGTGTAATGTTGTATCGTATTATTATTCTTTTTAGAATAAGTATAATATATAAAAATCAATTGCTGTTCGTTAGTCTCGCCAAAATTCGAGAACAGCTGGACCGACTTGGCAAATTTTGGTCATGAATTATTTGTGGAAGTCTAGAGAAGATTTGAATGTTGAATAAATATGAAAATGCTCGGAATTAAATAAAAACAACAATTTTGTTTTTCCTTTGATGTGTTATTTATTTTCAGGAATCTCAGGATAGATTTCTGAAAGAAGCCATAATATTCGACATATGACAACCAACTACATGTAGACTGATAAAGAAAACCAACTAGGTATATGTAGACTGATAAATTAAATCTAATATACGTTGTGTCCACTCTGTAGTCGCCCACCCTGTATTAGGTATCGATGATTTTTTGTTAAAAACACACATTCTTGGATTTTATTAACATCTTATTAATTAGAACGTACAGGAAGACTCAATGAGCAATATAAGTATTAAATTAACAAATTAACAAACAAAAAATACCTAACCAAAACAGTAACATATTTTTTTTTCTGATTGAGATTCCGTTGTCAGTTTTTTCCTAAAAAATCCCCTAATACGATTTTCTGAAATTTGACCCACTTAACCCCCATAATCACCCAAAAGTACGGCCCTGGAACTGATTTGGGGGTGGGACACTTCAGAGTGGACACCCTGTATAAATTTGAATCCCGTTTTTCTTGGTCAACGACTGGAGCAAATTTTCTGGAAAAACCTGAAAACACAAGTTTCCTTTCTCGCCGATTTGCGACTCAATGATGGCGATGGCTGTTCAAAACAACCACTGCACAAGAAATCAAAAAAGAAAAATGACTTGGTGAGGTTATGTTTGCATAGTTTTGTTGATTCGCAAAGGATTTTGCTCAAATTACATGTATAGGTTCTATTTGAGAATGGATCAGAAAGTGAAAAAAAAAGACATAGTGGGGTAATGTTTACATAGTTTTTCCACAAGATTTTGTTCAAATTAGGTATGTAAGTTCTATTTGCAACTCGATTTGGGATTTGATAAAAAAAAAAAAAAATATTACATAGTGAGGTTATGTATGTTATAGTTTTGTTAATTTCCAAAGGATTTTGTGCGAATCAGATAATATGTATATAGGTTCTAATTTGGGGTTTTATCAAAAAATCAAAAAAAAGATTATGTTGGAATAGTTTTGTTATTTTCCAGAGAAATTTGTTGAAACAAGATTATAATATGTAGGTTCTAATTTGGGGGTCTGATCAAGAAATTTAACAAAAATTGACTTAGTGAGGTTATATTTGCATAGTTTTCTTATTTTCCAAAGGATTTCGTGCAAATTGAGTATGTGGGATCTATTTGGGATTTGATCAAAATATCTAAAAAAAAATATATAGTGAGGTTATGTTTGCATAGTTTTGTTATTTTCCACAGAATTTTGTTCAAATAAGATAGGTAAAGGTTCCAATTTGTAGTTTGATAAAGAAATTTAACAAAAATTGAATAGGCGAGGTTATGTTTGTATATTTTTTTTATCGTCCAAAGGATGTTGTTCAAATAATAAATGTAGGTTCTTATGTTGGGTTTAATCAAGAAATTTAATACACATTGACTAAGTGAGGTTATGTTTGCATAATGAAGGTTCAATTTGGGATTTGATCTTCGAATATTGAATCACTAGAAGCATAAACAAACAATATTTTGTGAGTCGAACATGTCAATGTAAACATGGGGGAGAGGGGAAAAGCAAGCTTCTGGTTTGCCATATTTATGCATAAATATAAACAAAAACATAATGTTATCGACTCAAACAAATCGTGTACGTTCGGGGTGCTATGCTTGTTGGTGGTTCAATGTTCAAAGGATTTGATCAAAAAATTAAACAAGGGTGAGGATTTTTGTTTTGACTGAATATTTTTCAAAGACTGAGTGTACCAGAGCTCAGCAGTGATAACTCTTGTTTTTTTAGTGCATATTTCTAATGCTGACCACATCGTTCGATATATCACGCGCTGCCACTGATCAACCCCTCGATCCATGATATGCAAAAATATGAAAACGTTTGGAATCATTGTAAATTGATTTGCTCGACTGACTGGTCTATTATGGGGTTAGAGACAGAAGAAAAATGTCATATAAAAATTTCAGTAGAAAGTTGAACAAGTTGGATAGATGAAGAAAAAAAGAATCAAAGTTCTTTTCACAAAAAATTATTGACTAATAATTTGAAAAATAACATAACTATTATTTATGTTGAATATTAACAAAGTTGTTGAATTTTCAATATAAACATTAACAAATATTCATTCACATTTACAGATGACACTGGCGAATTGATATCAAATTACGCTCAAAGAAAAAATTTTCAAATTTTTTTTTTTTGTGATACACGTGTTCACCTCGATACTGAAGTTGAAGGTACTATAATAGTACTACTAGTTGGCATGTTGATATAGACTCGAGATGAGTTTACCCATTGTTTTACGACTGTTAGACTGATGATTCTTATTCGTAAGTATGTTGTCAAATTCAGACTAGTACCAAATTGATATTTCATATACAGTGCTATCTATAAAAGAAAAAAAAAACATTATAATAATAATAACACAAGCTGAAAAACCAAAACAAGTATGATGAAGCTCGCAAATTCCTAAACGTCATGCCTATGTCAGATTATCGTTGCTGTTGCGTTTATCTGCTTCAAACGTCATATCAATGACAGATTTCGTGCATAGATAAAATATAAATAATTGCCTGAAATGAAAAACAATGTCAGACTGAACTTCCAAACAAAAAACAACTGGGAAGTAATTCACACTCAAATTCAATGACTCTATTCCCTTTTATTCACAGTTTGACTGACAAGTCCATAAGAAACGGACCCCCAACCGATAAGCACATACAAAAATGGCCGAGCACTTGTCAGTCGTTCTGCTGCTGCGGCTTTTAATAATCATAGCAGCAGATTTCCAACACCGATAATTAAAAGATCTCGCGTGCCCTTGTTTGGCACGCTGATCACGAAATGTCACGATTATTTTTCTGTTACTGCCACAATCACACCTTTTCCATTATTCTAATGTCGCTCGTACTTGAGTTATGAATTTTTCATTTTTGGGTGTGAGATTCTTCATTTTTCCGCTAGAGGCGAGACAAAAAGATGCATTATTTATGTCGATGAATGAAAGTGATAGACTGGTTTTGGTTACCAGCCTCATAACTATTTATTTATTGTAAAAGGAGAAAACAACATTTGTAACAACGATAGGAAAGAATCTATACACACCTGACGTTCAAGGATGATGTTGATTCGAAACGTTGTCAGTTGATCATCAGAAAAATGTTTACACAGGGTGTCGCTAAGGTGAACGTAGAAAGCGCCCTCTAGGAATATGTAGAATGTATTGAGATAAATTACAGACCCATCTATCAAAGTGAATATAAAAATGTTTTTAGATTGTTTGAATAGATTGAGTTCTTGTTTTCATAACCGGATTTTTATTTTTCCCCGGTATTTTTACTTTCAAAGTCAAATATCTCGCAAACGACTTGAGATATCGATTCATCAAGAGTGAATTTTCTACGTGGAAAGATTGAGCCTTTCCAAGTATGAAGTCAAAACATTCTCACCTTCACAGATTTAAAAATTATAAAAACATCAATTCATCATTGGGTAAGTGAAAAGCGCCCTCTAGGAATGAGGTTCAGAACAACTCACCTTTAAAACGCTAGTATACCAATTTTGAATCTGTCATCTTTATCAATTGAAAAATTATTGAAATTTTTAAAAAATAAAGTTTCCTTTCAACACCCTGTATCTTTTTAACGACTAGCATTTGCCACCTCATTTATTACATAAATCTTCTTGTTTTCATTCATTTTATCGCCTGCTCTATGGCAGATAAATTATGGGACACCCTGTATAGTCTAAAGTTTAATCCTATTACATGTCATTACCATATTTCACATATCACCATTCATTTCTAATGTAAACACAAGATCCGAACATACATTAAAAGGATTCAATAAAGGTCATTATAATGTTTTTTTCGAAATTTATCATTTGTTTATGTAATAAAATTTTAATTATTACATGATAAAAGTTCCTGATTATTACAGTGCAGACAGGCTTTGTTTTTATTTCCATCAATCAATTAGCCCATTCATGCCTTCTCTTATTAAAATAAACTCCGATGAAAAATTAGCTCAGCGAAATCATTAAATTCTATCAAAAGTTGGTTTTGAAAATTTCATATTGATGTCAAGTGACACGGAAAGGAATAAACCATGTTTTCGATATTTTCTTACAATAATTTTGTTTTTATTATTATAGAGTTACAACTTGAGAAGTTTGGTCATCATTAAACAGGACTATGATAATAAAATTTATTGACGTGGATAAAAATAATTGCGATTTTTCTAAAAATTTGTTTTGGTTAGTCCGCGTAAATTTCTTTTTTTTTGTTGATAATGAATCTACAGTTTCACGTTGTAACACTTAATCTGTTACACCCTGTATAGAGAGAATATACAGGGCGGACCAGAAATAATGGGACATACGGTATTAGCAGATTCCTCAGTTCCGAAAGTTGATATTGAGAAAGATACAGGGTGTCAAAGTTAAATATTTTATTTTTTGATTTTTTCAAATAACTTTTGAAGTAATCAATTTATTCCGATGAAATTTGGTAGATTGGGGTTGTTTGATATGCAAAATTCATATCTGGCCTTGGTATGGCTCTTGCTTGTAGGGGGCGCCACTCACACATATTTTCGATCATTCAAATAGTCATTACTTTTTTGTACGCACTCGAACCTTTTTTTCAATTGAAAAATTGATGAATCCGACATTTGTACGTAAAAAAGGTTTATAAGTGGATAGAGGTTACCTTTTTCAAAATATTTGCACAAATTATCCATGCAATGTGGTTTTCAATGGAAAATTTTGAAAATAAACACGGTAATTTTGAAAAGTGTCTCGATGATCAATGGTTCTTATATAAAAAAAATAAAACACAATTTAAAAAAATCAATAAAATTATATTAGATTTTTTGAAATTGAGTAACAATGAGCATTCAAGCTCATGTCAAAATTACCATGATAACGCCGTTTTCAAAGCCCATAATGTTTATTTTCAAAATTTTCCATTTAAAACCACATTGTATGGATTACTTCAAGTTCAAATATCTTGAAAAAGGTTCTTCCCAGCCACTTCTACAAAGTATACCTTTTTCATGTAAATAAGATGATGGAAAAACAAATTTTCCAATTTAAAAAAAAATTACGAGTGCGTACAAAGAAGTCATGACTATTTGAATGAGTGAAAAGGTGCGTTTAAGTGTTGCCCCCTACAAGTATAAGAGCAATTCCGTGATCAGATTTGAATTTTGCATGTCAGTCAACTCCCATATAAAAAATTTCATCAATATTACTTAATTATTTCGAAAGTTATTCAGATAAATCAAAAATTAAAATTCAACTTTGACACCCATATCAACTTTCGGAGTAGACAAGTTCGTGTCGATCGCAATATTTTTGTGTGAGGAATCTGCTCTTACCGTATGTCCCATTATTTCGGTTCCACCCTGTAGAATATTATCATTGTTATTATTATTATAAAAATTTGAGTAAAAATTACTCAATTTCTGAATCATGTTTATTTTGGAAGAAACACTTTTTATTAAGCGTACTTTCTTCCTTTAAATCGATAATAAAAAGGTTTTCAATCTGTTAACCAATTTTGGGCTCACGCTGTATATTAAGTACTTTATAGGGTGAATCTTTGACTAATTCAAAGATAAAAAAATCATAATATGAACATAATAAGTTCACAACGGGTTTTTTTTTTCAAAAAACTAAATTAATATTCTCGCCATCAATATCCACACTATCGTCCTATTGCCGTGTTACTAAACCAAAATATATGCAAAACATGAAATAAAATAGTTTTTGAACGCCCTGTATCTCAAAAGCCAAGCCCAAGGACTCATGTTCATATAAATCCCTCATTTGAAAAACATAAGAAGACATTATTTTATGTCTTCGAATTGTGTATGAAAAAAAAAAAAGAAAAAATCTCATTTGATGAGTATACTTTAACCTGTACAGGTGCTTCACAGTGAAAATGTAAAAACATGCAGGCATCAATTTGACTACAAGATAATTATTATTCTTGAAATTTCCAAACCACATTTCCCATGCAGAACAAAAAGCTATCAAAAACGTCACGATATCCAATCATAAATTATTCGTTTTCTATATAGATTTTCGATATTTTGTTCTACAAAGCGACATTCAACGGGCACGAGCACGAGCACAAGCGATCGGATATTTGTGCACGTGCTCGTCGCTGAACGGAAGAATAACGATTTTTTGAGTTTGACGAGTTAAAAAGATAAATGACGGTACTTGCTTGATGCTCGATCGCTCCGAAAACTCGTCTCAAAAGATGTCAGACTGGACAAACGACCAAGTTCATTTTTTTTTTATGTTATCATTTAAAGTAATAGAGTAATAGCCGAGACAAAACTTGGACATCACAAAAAGTTATCAATATCACTATTAGAGGAAAGATGCCTAATGTGAGATAGATTTTGATTTTATTATACCTAATATGGAACGCATTCGTTAGGGTTCTCCGAGCACCTTTCACCTAGCGATAAATTTAAAAAATTATTACAAATTTAATGATGCAATAAGTTGAACATTTTATTTTTTATTTTGGGTTTCCAAATATAAGATACTAGAGGTAATAAAGTGAAATATAAATTTTGATTACAAAAAAGTCAATTTACCAAAAGTAAATAGTAGGCTGAGTAAAATTTGATTTTCATTGAGATATTGAAGTGTCTCAAATTAGGAAGCCATGTTTATTCCTCCGTGCATCGAACCATTCATTCCGTAAACTTTGACCAAAATGTACTAAATAGATATAAATTGCACTCTTCGTCGGCACTTTCATAAATCCTGAGGTTTGTTCAAACGTTCCGTCAAATGACTGGAGTGCGGCAACTTATACACATGTATTATGTAAACTTTGCTTTCACCATTCAATTATTTCCACCAAAATGAATTCCAAATATCTTATGCTGCTTTAAAATTGAGATTTCTAGTTCATGATATGATAAATCTACTGATAAAACCTTCACAATGTCAAAAGTTTTCTCCAATTAAATTACATATAAAATATCTCTCAATCAACTCATACCCAACGACATTCCAGAAATATCTCCCACTTCAAGGAAACGAATATGTCCGACAAAAAAGACCCCATTTTATAACGTACTTCGTAATTAGTACAGACATTTCAGCTGTCAATTTATATTGAATAAATCGATAGAAAAAGCAAGGATAAAGGGAAACGTGGTAAATCACTTCGAATTACGAAATTTCTCGCCGACAGGTGGCTTGATTTAGTGTCATGTGATCGGTTTTACTATTTACGACTCATAATTTTTAAGTAATGAGCAAATGAAGTCATTAGTAATAGTAATAAAGGTATTGATTGGGAAATGTGAAGAATAATTAACGGATATTATTAATGGACTAGTTGTCATTAGTTGAACGGTAGTTTTGTTTCATACCATTTATCATTAGTTTCTTATTGTACAAATTAGTCAATATAGGCCACTTTGAAAAATCACACAAAAAAATATCTCCAATAAATCACAGCTCTTAACGATTTCCACGTACAGGAAAAAAAGGCGGGACATTCTGCACATTTTCCAACGAAAACTTTCACTTTTCACAGCCTCGGTTGTTTCCATGTAATTCAGCTGCAAAAATTTTGCGATCGTTCGTTCAATATGGCCATACTCAGAGTCGCCGGATCGACCAGTTTTACATTCTATGGACTTATAGGGATGCCCGTACAACAAGGCGGCTCGTAGATTATTCATTACGGGGAATTGATTTGTGATGTGCGAAGTGAGGAAGAAAAATCTCAATGGAGCAGTTGTTGCATCATCTATTGATTTTTCGATTTCACTATCACACATTATTTTCCAAGCAGCTGATATAAAACGACTTTTCTTTGTGTGTTGATTATTTTGTTAACCAATCAGAGCATGTATACAAATTTTCACCAATCACAGCATGAGAATTATTATCATTATTATTATCAAAACTTCGAGCAGTGTTGCCACCTCTCTCAATTTGATAAAACGTTGACTATTCAATATTTTTGTAAGCTCAAAAAATCATTTATGCAAACAAGACTCATCAATGATCAGTATATGACTGTTCTATAACAACGATGAATAGAAACATTTGAACGTTAATCTCTCTTTTTAAAAAAAGACTACATCCTGAATTTTGAAAAATCAGCATATTTAAAGAGATTTGATTTTGGATAAAACCACATTTCAAAAATTGGCTGTATTTTGAAAATCAGCGGATTCAATTTGAGTTTTAGAATAAACCAAACTTCAAAAACTGGGTAAAACTTAAAGAAAATCGCCTTCATTTTGGAATGAATTGGATTCTCAAGCTTTGCCTGTTCGACTGGACTTTGGAGAAATGCAAATTTCTAAAATTTCAAAAAACGGCTGAATTCTGGATGATTCCAGACTCGATTTCAGAGTTTGAAAGTCGAAGGTTTTCAAAGAAGTGGTTGAATCTGCATTTTAAAATAAGCCGAACTTTAAAATTTGGCTAAAATAAAAAAAAAAAAACGGCAAAATTGGGGACATCTGCTAAAAAAGGCTAAATTTTGAGATCAGGTAGCTAAACTTTGAAAATGAGCGCCGTAATTTCCAAAAATGTGCAGATCAAAACAAATGGGCAAAATGCTCGGCAAAATGTAAAAAAAAACGGCTGTTTGTCCAAAATCGATTGCATTTTGTAGACAACCAAATTAAATTTCGCTTAAATATTACAATCAAATCGTCTCTTGAAAAAATGCTGAATTTAAAAAATCGGCGGATTGAAAAGGCTTGGTTGAATTTAAAAAAAACGAGTTTTGGAAAAAGGTAAAATAATATGCTAAAATAAAAAAGGGAAAGTTTTCAAAATCATCTGAAGGCTGAAACATCGACTTTATAAAAAAATAGGCGGAGTTTTGGAATCAGCTCAACTTCAAAAATCAGCTGAATTTAAAAAATCGGTAAAATTTGAAAAAAAAAATACGAAAAAAATAGGGTGAGATTTGTTTCAGAAAAGTCAAACAGACCAAATTTCAAAAATCGACTGGATAAACAGGTAGAGATCAAAAAAACGACCAAATCTCAAAAATCAGCTGAATCAAAAAAATCGGTAGGTCGTAAAAAGAAATGGTTCAATTTGAAAAAAAATCAAATGAGTTTCAAAATAATCCTAAAAAATCCAAACCTCAAGATCAGCTTCGGCTAAAATTGGAGAAAAAATCGGGTGAATTTTGCAATCACAGCTGAACTTCGAAAATCGTCTGAATTAATAGGTGAGCGGGTTGAAAAAAAAAATGGATAAATTTGAAAAAAGTTGGGTGAATTGTGAAACAAACCAAATATCAAACAAAAATTGGCTGAATTTTGAAAAATTAATTAAAAAAATGGTTGGATAAATATAAATCGGCTGAATTTTGAATGAAGCCAGACTTTAAAAATCGGAGAATTTTAAAGAAGTGAATTTTGCATTCAAGAATAAGTCAAACTTCAAAAATTGTCTAAAATTCAAAAAAATATGTCCAAATTTCAAAAAATCGACTGCTAAAAAAAGGCTACTTGAAATCAGGTAAATTTCGAAAATCAGCTGAATTCAAAACAAAAAATCGTCTGTTTGACGAAAATCGATTTAATTTTGGAAACGATCAAACCAAACTTCAAAAAAATACGCCAAATCAAAAAACTAGAGATTTTTCAAAAATTGACTTAAGCATGAAACATCCACTTTTTTTAAAAATGAGCTGAATTATGAGATCAGCTCAACTTCACAAATTAGCTTAATCGGCAGTTTTGAAAATCGGAGGATTTTGAAGTGATTGAATTTGCATTTTAGAATAAACCAAACTTCAAAAATAGGCTGATTTAAAAAAAAAGCAAACTATGAAAAAATCGGCTGGATTTTGCTAAAAAAAAGTCTTGAAATCAGCTGAACTTTGTCTGAATTTCAAAAAAATTGCTGATAAAGATAATTGGCAAAATTATAAAAAAATCGACTATCAAAAATCGATCCAATATTGGAAACAACCAAATTAAATTTCGCGAACATGAGTTTGATTTAATCGCCTTTGAAAGAAGCTGAATTTAAAAAATCGACAACTTGAAAAAGAATTGGTCGAGATTTTGAAAATGAAAAAAAAATCGGGTGAGGCATAATCAAACTTCTAATATACAGCTTAATTACAAAAATCGGCTTAATTTGAAAAATCGACAGATTAAAAAAAAAATTATTTGAAAAGATGACCTAGGTGTTTTGGTTTAGAAGAATTCAAACAGCCGATCTTCAAAAATCGACTGGCGAGGGATAAAAAAAACGGCAAAATTTCAAAAAGTCATCAGCGTATTGTAAAATAATTGGTTGCATTCGAATCTGAAAAAATCGGTAAAAAAATTAACTGAATTTACAAAATTGCTGGATTGTAGAAGATTGCTTGAAAAGATTGAATGAGTTTTAGAACAAGCAGAAAAAATCAAAATTCAGCTAAAATTACAAAAAAAACTGTAAACATTTCAAAAATCGGCTGAATTTTAGAATCTGCCTAATTACAAAAACCGTCTTACTTTGAAAAATCGGCGGATTGTCAAAAATTTATTGAATTTGGACAAATGGTATGTTTTGTTTTGGAAAAAGTCAAACTTCAAAAATTGGCTGACGAAAAATTTGAAAAATCAATAAGTTTTTTATACGGCTTGAATTAATAAAAAAAATAAATTTCAAAAATCGGCTGAATTTTGCAGTCAGCCAAACTTCAAGAATCGTTTCAATTCGAAAAATAGGCTGAATTTTGAGGCGTTGTCTTGAAAAAGAGCTAAAATTTGAAAGAATCGTCTCAAATTTGAAAATCAGATGCTTGTAAAAAACAGTCAAACTGAAAAAAATTTTACAATTGAAAAAAACAGTTAAAGGTCGAATAGTTTCAAAAATTGTCACATGAATCGGTTGAATTTTAAAAACAGCAAAAATTAAAAATTCCGTTGAATATCAAGATTGACTTAGCAGTAGACAAATCAAAAATCTATAATCTGGTCACCATATTTTCAGACAATTTCATAAATCTACCGACCTACCAAAAACATAATTTATGTTTTCTTCGTGTTTATATGTTCTTCTGCTATTCATCGGATAAATTATTGGCAAGAGGTCAAATTTATGAAGATATAAAAGCAATATTTTCAGGTATCGAACTTTTTGAAGTTTACACGGGCTCATATCAAATTTTATACTTCACCAGCATAACACGAGATCTTTCACAATACATGCGGATCTTTTAACATGCAATTTTAAAAGATCTCTTTATAGTACAGCATTAAATCGTTTCTATCCGCGAGTGGGCAGAATCGCATGATGGTGATAACGGTATGACGCCGATATTATTGCAGTGTAAAGTGCAATAACAATTTATAATCGTCGTCAAAATCATAAAATAATTCAATTAAACAACGAAACACCGAGTTATTTATGGGTTAACTCACCAGATAAATAATAACTTGTTATCAGATCTAACATGGGCATGCTTTATTGCTCGGATATGTGCTGGAGTATGTTACCTGAAAGAAAATAGAGAACTGTTTAGAGATTGAATTAATGTTTGATCCTATGACATACAAGGTGTTTGCTAATTAATGACTGATTCTTTGTGTAAAAATTGATAACCGATAAAGTTGCTATTTTAAATAAAATATTATTGCGACCAACAAATTAACAATCTGTAATGAAATAATTTTTTTGCCTCATCTTTTCTTCAGAATCCAAAAGAAAAGGCCATTTTTTTCTGATTACTTTTTTTCAACTGCCATCATGCATCACTGTCGTTGTTTCTTTTTTTTCTCACTTTTTTTTAACCCTATAACCTTCAGGGATCGTAAGGGTGAGTTTTCCTACCTCTTTTTAAACTCCCCTTACCCCAAAAAATTCAAAGTGGGTTAGGGTTGACTTGTGTTAGTTTTTCTCCCTATTCTTCTTTCCTCTCCTACCATTCCTTTCTTTCGTAAAGAAAAAGTGAACAAAAGGAAGAAGCGCAAAAAAAGAAAAGAAAGGTAATTATAGAGATAAAAGAATTAAAGGTTGGTAATGGTTAATTTGGGTTAGTTTTCCTCCCTTTCCCTTGCTTCGTTTCCTTCCTTCTCTTCTTTCTCTACTATTTCCTCCTTTCCCAAACTGGACTTTGTGGTTGGTTAGGGTTAGGTTGGGTTATTTTTTCTTCCAACTACTTCCTTCTTCCTTTTCGTTTCTTTCCTACCATTTTTTCCTTTCTCAACATAACTAACCCAACTTGACCTAAACTAAGCTTCAGGGTTGGGGTTAGGGTTAGCTTGTGTTGAATTTTCTTTTCTGTTCTCTTTCTTTTTTCGTTACGTTCTTTTTTCCATGTCTCTCAAACCTTTCTTACCATTTTTTCCTTTCCTAACATCATTACCCAAACTATAGATTAAGGGTTGGTGAAAGTTAGCTTGACTACTCCCTTTTTTTCACATTCTTCCCTTCAGTCCTTCCGTTCTTTTTTTCTATCTTCTTGTTCTTTTCTTATTATTTTCGTCGTTTTCCAATTCATAAAATAAATAAATAATCGTTTATTTAGCAAATCAGCTATACAAAAAAAGTTAATGAAACCTATAATGCATAATAATACAACACCTAATATAACTATAACGAAAAAATGAAAAACAAAGGCTGAATGAAGGATTAAAAATAAATAAAACTATTTATAGAGTATAAATATACCGATATATAAATAAAAATACATTGTAAACAGCAGAAGATACTAACCCAACTTGACCTGAATAAAACTTCACATTTGGTTAGGGTTAACTTGGGTAAGTTCTTTTCTCTATTTTTTTCCTCACATCCTTCCCTTCTTTCCGTTCCTTCCCTACCATTCCTTCCTTTGCCGCCTTGACTTATCTAACTTACAAACTGAACTTCCTGATTGGTTTGAGTTGAGATGGGTTAGTGAGCAAGAAAGTGATCGGAAGAGAGGAGCGAGAGGTAAGAAAAAAATGAAAAAAACATCCACCTAAACTGACACTCAGGGTTAGGTTGGTCAAAGTTGAGTTAATTTTGGTTAACGTTGATTGGTTTGGGTTAGGAAAAAAATTAGAAATGGGGAGGATTTGAATAGAAGGAAGAAAATAAAGCAAAAAGAAATGAGAGAAAGAACAAATCTTTCGAGGTTGAGTTAGTTGGAAAATAAAGGAAAGGTATAGGAAAAGAACGAGAAGAAATAAAAAAATGAAATAAGGAGGGCAAGGAAATTAGGAACGAGGCCTATTGAACTTTGGGGTTGGTTTGGTTTAACTTTGATTGCCTTGGGTTGAATTGGGTCAAGAAAGGTAAACGCAAGGGAATTATGGAGAAAAAAGAAGGGAAGGACAGAAAAAAAAAGAAAAAACAAACCCGCTCAGACTATAATATTCAGGGTCAGGTTGTTCCAAGTTGGGTTAGAAAAAACACGAAAAGTAGGAAGAAAGTGAACAAAAGGAAGAAAAAAGACGAAAGAAAAGTGGAAGCAAGGAACTAAACTAGACTTTAGGGTTATATAGAGTTTGAGTTAAAATGGAGAAATTTGTGAACAGTAAGTTTGGGTCAAATTCGGTTAGTTAGAGAAGAAAGAGAACAAAAAGAAATCAGAAAAAGAAAGGTAAGGAAATGAAGAACAGATCCAATTTGATTTTTCTTTTTTTAGTTAACTTTGATTGGTTTGGAATAGGTTGGGTTATAAAAGCGATGAAAAGTAGTGAGAGACTGAACGAAAGAAAAGAAAGAACGCAAAAAAATGGGTGTTCCCCCCCTTTTTCCCTCACTTTTTGTTAACCCAAACTAACGGAACTTATCCCAGACTGAACTTTAGAGTTAGTTCAAGTTAGGAAAGAAATAAAAATAATAAAGAGAATAAAGGAACGTACCTAGAGAGAGAAAAGAAAGAAAGGAAAAACAGGAAAAAAACGAGAACTAACTCAAAATGACCTTGAACAATCATGCACTAACTGTGAAGCGTTTGTAGTGTTGTAAATGGAAATATTTCCATGGAAATGGAAACATTGGAAATTTCCAAAGGCCTACTGGAAATATTGGAAATATTGGAAACATTGGAAATATTTTATATTACATGTTATTCGGGCGTTAAGCAAATAATTCTTGTAATTTTATTTTAAAAAACCATCATATCCGTAGAAACACCGCTGATGACACTCGTAATTTAAAAAGAAATGTGTCATATTTTCGTCAAACCCAGCCTTTTTTGCACGTGCACCAGCGAAAAATCTAAATTTTGGTATTTTGTCGCATTCGACACCACCCAGATCATAAATAACGCCGACGGTCCCCCCAAATATACAGGAAATGATGAAGACAATATTGATGAAGATATAAGCGAGGAAGTTGACTGGCAGGAGGGAAATCCTGATGATAATATAGTGGACGTGTCAGATGACGAAAATGATGTTGGACGGCTCGCTGATGGAGATATTTTTATAAATACTCAAGGGCGTCAAGACCAAATAACACCAACATTAAATGAAGAGGAAGACAGCGACGAAGACATGCCCCTCTCTCGTTTGGGGTCCATTAAGACACGCAAGTTTTTTTCATAATTTATCTTTTTATACTGTAATAATCCTCAGTCACTGCAATATAATATATTTATATTTTCCTATGTATTACGTTTGCTACTTTTTGTGACAAAGTTTGTAGTTTTTGTTGTTTTTTTTATGTTTTGTCATTTAATATATATTTCCAATATTTCAAATGTTTCCAAATATTTCCAATGTTTCCCGAAATATTTCCGGAAATATTTCCGTACAATATATTTCCGGAAATTTTACAACACTAAGCGTTTGTAATTGCAGCCGATATACATAATCTCACATCAAAATCCCTCGCTTTTCTCCTATCTCGTGCCGGTTGATGAATTAATATAATTAAATACAAAAAAAACGCAATTAACAAATTTGACAGCCGTTATCTCGATAAATATGAATTTTTGTGTTGAGGTAAGTGCTTAAATCTTAATATTTCTATCGAAAAAACCCACAGATTTTTTTATGTAAATTCGTGCAACTACAAATGATTATTGCTGCAAAATTGTATACTTACTATGTAGATAACAATCCACTTTTTATCAACTTAGTCCATTCAAATTGCCTTCAGGCTAATCGGCTATGATCAACAGCATTGGTGTTAATCACGCCATAATAGCCAAATTTTGCATAATACCCTACCCGATGGATTCTCAGCTAATTTGCTGGTTAATTATACGATAAAATGGTAATCACTAATATTAGCATAAATTTTGGTAACAAAAGTTTCTAATAATGCTTTGCCTGATATGATGGTTCTTGTTACAACCAGAAAAGCTATGCAAATTTATAAGTTCAAAGGCTGCAACAGATTGATGACTTTTAGAAATATACCAACAGGCAACAATACCCAATCAATATCCGATACTCCCCAGGTCATTACGGATATCAGCACCCGGACTACCATCACATCCCATCCCATAGGAGCAGCGAAAAAAAAAGACCCAGTTATAAATGTTTTCCGTTGGGATCGTGATGAAAGTAGGCTCAAACCCAACGACCTGTAGGCGATCTACCAGTAGTAGTTGGAAAAAATCGGTAGCTCGGGCGCACGAGAGCCTTTAAAGCAGAGGCATTCTAAAAGTGACGTTTCGTAGGTGTGGTCACTTTGTTAGCTAAAGACTTATTGACTCGTTTAGCTGGTATCTGATACTAAATCTTGTAAATGCACTGCTATTATATTACAGTTCGGTCTGACAGTCCCATTTTGGCTATGTAGTATAGTTTGCTAAAAATTGTGGTTTGTCTGTTCAAAACGCGTTATGGCCTATGTTCAAGCATTTTATAGCTTTTAAACATAGGACTATCAGCTTAGATGGTTAGTTTTGAAAATGGATGGAGCTGAAAACGAAAACTGAGAGGTTTAAAAGGGTTTAGGCAATCTTGAAAACTTTTTTCAAATGTACCGATAATGTAGATAATGGGTCGTTTGAATTTGGAGAAGGTTTTCTATTTATATACAGGTTGTTACTTGATGATAGGCCGAATTCCAAACAACCAAATTCAAGTATAAAAGGTCTTATAAACATGTGCCCTAAATAGTCCGGTTTTCGAGATACCAGGTGTTAAAGGTTTAGAAAAAAGTCGGATTCATTACTAATATCTCAAAGATGCTTTTGTCGATTTTGTTGAATCTTGGCAGAGTTTTTCACTGTGACAAGACGGTCGATTCCTATACTAACTAGATGATATAATTATGGGTTCCACTGGCGTGCAGAGGGGCACTTTAACAAATAAAATTGACAAAAAATGTGCGTCACTGATTTTTCTAAAAATGTTCTATATTTTCCAGATAGAGCAGCTAAAAATCAAACTTTTTTGTCTCCCGATATTTTTTTTGTATCTTCGAAACAAAACAAAACCACTCTATTTGCGTGTTGAAAAATTGTTAAAATAAAGTGTTTTTTATTAATTTATTATTTTCCTCGAAAACGAAGGAATACAGTGTGTCCAGAATAAAATGATGTACGTGGGGATATCGGAAACTACAGGAGATACAGTATCGGTTAAATGGAAGAAAAGTTGCGTATTTGCGTGCCCAAGAATAATCTCACTTTGGTTTGTTTTGATTCGATACCGTAATGGAGATACAGGGTGAAAAAGAAAAATGGCCATTTTTTAAATAGCACAATATTTCGGTTATTATAAAAGATGAGGTATTGAAAATTTCTGGATCTGGGTAAGAAGATACGGTGATTTTGAAAATTGTGTCGAAAAAATTGTAGGCCCACTATGTTGCTTCCGGCCGAAGTCAACTTTTGTTTTTCTTATGTGGGACATATTGAATTTTTTCATTTTCAAAATCCGCATTGAAAATGATTTTCAAAAATATGACTTTCATAAAAAAAAACAGATTTGACTTTGGCTGGACGCAACATAGTGGGCCTAAAATTTTTTTGACGTCGTTTTTAGAATTGTCGTATCCTCTTAACCATATCCTGAAAATTTGAAAGTTCTAGCATTTATAATAAGCAAAATTGTGTGGTTTCTTCAAAATTTGCCTTTTCCCTTTTCACCCTGTATCCACATTACGGTATCGATTTAAAATAAAACAAAGGTGGAATATTTTTGGGCATACAAATATGCTGCTTTTCTTCCATTTACGCAACGTCGTATCTTTTAAAGTTTCCAATATCCCCATATAGTGCCATGAACATCATTTTATTCTGGACACACTGTATACAAAAAAATATGACGAAACAGAAAATTTGCATTTTTAGCTGCTCAATCTAGAAAAAATGAAAATTTACAGATTTTGTCAATTTTATCCAGGAAACTGTCCGTCTGACGCCACTGGAACTCTTAATCACCATCTAATTAGTACTAATTGAGCGTCATGTTACAATGAAAAGCTCTACCAAAATTTAACAAAATCGGCAAAAGGAACTGTGAGATATTAATGACAAATCCGATTTCTGAAACACCCGGTATATCGAAAACTAGACTATTTCGAACACATTTTTTTTTTTAAATAGAACAGCTACAAGTACAATTCTTTTGTTTCTTGAATGTTTTTTCGTATTTTTTTCAATTTTCGAGGAAAAAAATCAAAACTACTTTATTACATATCGAAAAATTGTTAAAAGAAAGTTGATTTTTTTTTCCTCGTAAACGAAGAAAGGAAAAAATATCAGAAGACTAAAAAGTTGTATTTTTAGCTGCTTCAACTGAAAAAAAATCCGGAAGTCAGTGGCGCACATTTTTTGTCAATATTATTCATGAATCTTTACCTCAGGACGCCACTGGAACTCATAATCACCATCTAGTATAGGGTAATCTAGCGTCTTGATACAATGAAAAACTCCGCCAAAATTATACAAAATCGAGGAAAAGATCTTTTAGATATCATAATTATAAATTCGATTTTTTTCTAAACCTTTAAGGACACGTGTTCATTATACCTTCTCTACTTGAATTTTGTGCATCTCTGGAATTACGGCCTATCATTAAGTACCTAACACCCCTGTATGCACAAGATGACTTCAAATTTATAAATTAAATTTCGAGTTCACCGATTTCGCTCACCCCACCTGATGTTTATTTTTTGAATAGGAAGCGAAAAAACGGGATCACTCGCTGGCTCCTTGTTCGATATTTAACACCGCAGTATTATTAATGGTTCTCCCCATAATTGTTGATTTTACTATGTTATTGTTTTACTGACTTGTCATCATAACATAACTGGAGGTGTACCAATGTTTATTGTTGTCCATGAGCAATTTCCATTTAGATTTAAATTTGACAAAATATTGGGAACATATATTACTAGTTTTGTTCTATTGTTTACGTAATGTGTATACTATTATCATGTTTTGTATTGTTTTTACTATAGCATTTTGCATTTGTATTTGCTTTGTCCATAAAATTTATTTAAATTTTTCTATGGCAATAAAGCATATTTGATCTGATTTGATTCGATTTGATAACGTATATGGAACTATATAAATAGTTTTTAGTTAATTGATTGATCATTATTAATCAATTGGTTCTGTTTGTTCTTGTTGAAGCTCTTGATGACAGTTTTTTAAGACCAAAACAATATTTAGAATAAAATAATATTTTGTCAGTAGAGGGAAAAAAGTGAATAAAAAAATAAAGATGCTTACTGAGAAAAACAAAGATGATTTTATTACTCGAAAAATGAAACGTCGTTATGAAACTTCAATATGACCATATAGGAGAACAGGAAAATCACTATGAAAATAGTATATTTCATTACCAGTACTGAAATGAGGATTTTTTCGTGCGCGCGTGACAAATTCTCGGGAAGTCATGCAAGAACGGAAAATCCATTTCTGGACGAGTAATGAACGATATTTTTTATTATACTTAGCAGAAAATACTACATTTTCAACTGTTTATAAAATACAGTGAATATGACATTTTGGGAACAGCACACGGAAATTTTTTCCCGATCCCTCTTTCCGTGCGCTTAATCGTTGCTATAGACACATTACTCGTGTAATGTAATGTAATGTGTCTATAGCAACGATTAGCAACGATTAAGCGCACGGAAAGAGGGATCGGGAAAAAATTTCCGTGCGCTGTTCCGAAAATGTCATAATTACTGTATTTTATAAACAGTTGAAAATGTAGTATTTTCTGCTTAGTATAATAAAAACTTCTTTTCTATTTACTGGTATGTCTTGAAATAAAGTCAATTGAAATAATTTAAAAAAGTTGTTTTAACTATTTCAAGACTATAAAAATATTATATTTATTTGTTATGAGTTTTTGATAGACAGTATATATGATCAGGAATTATCGAATTTGCGCGTTATCAAGAATCAATTCGACAATTTGAAATAAAATTCTCAAAGAAATCAGTGAAGCACCATTTTATGATCAGAAATATCTAGTGAGGTTTTCTCCGGGACGTCACTGGAATCCTATAAATGATAGAGTAGTCAAGCACAACTGAGCAATTTATAAAAATCCTATTTTTGTAACAACTTTAACGCTCGATATGTCAAAAATTATCGAGAAGATTATATAATTCTTTTCTATGTAGTCACACCTCTAAAATTCTTCGAACATAATTTCCGGGATTTTATATTTTTTTTCAACAAGTAGGCTTTCCTGAACTAAAGTTTGATCTTCTATTCGGGATGTCTGCTACACACCACAGTACGACCAACCTCACCTTTAATGAACGATAAAAATAAATCAGTCATAAATATTAGAATCGGTGTCGCTATAAAACTTATTGATTACATTTGTTCTGAAGTTAAAAAACATTTGTCCAAATTAACGTCCAACAGGGATGCAAGTGGCAATTGCGCAATAAATCTCAGAAAGTAGAAGAACGTAGTCTAGTTAATGAGAAATAATTACGTCGTTAAGACGTCAATTAATTGCTCGTATATTTTATTGACAACATGCAGAAGTCATTTTCACTTTTCAATTTCTTTCATGAGGAAGATCCATCGAAGGGACATTAATGGTTTTTACGGGAAAGTGAAATCAGGATTCATAGGTGCGGCTCTAGTCTAGCAGATGGCATTGATTTTCTGTTATTATAAGCTGATTTATAGAAGATCTCAAGCCGATTTATCGACAAAAAATCCTTGCAGAACAACAATAAGAATAAATAATAAAACCCACAACTCTTTCATGTTAAACGTACCCTTGTTATAAAATATTGAAAAAACCTCTTGTCAGCTGTCAGAATCAGAATTATACACCAACATTGCAAAAGAACAAGCGATCGTTGTGTCTTCACCACACAAATCAGATCTTGTACACGATTTATGTACTCTGTCAATAACAAAAGATTCCATGTTTTCTGCATCGTTAAAAAAGTCAATTTTAT
Organism: Orchestes rusci; assembly: GCA_958502075.1. Classification (NCBI taxonomy): domain Eukaryota; kingdom Metazoa; phylum Arthropoda; class Insecta; order Coleoptera; family Curculionidae; genus Orchestes; species Orchestes rusci. Next base: position 11,882,508 of record OY293304.1, on the reverse strand, counting down.
TCCAAAAAGAAGGTTAACCAAGATTTAAAAGCATGTGTTTACATCGGACACAATAATTTGAAAAGTGGTTGTTAATTATGGTCAGCTGTAGTCTGTATGGTATCCAAATTACCAAAACCTTGATCAAAATAAAAAAATTACCATGAACTTCGTGACTTTTCATCGACTCACACTTTCTAGAAATTATCTCCGTGCCACGTTAAATTTAAAGTGGCAATCCGTAGACGTAAAATCGCAATTGGCGATTTTATCGCGAATTTGCGAGGCGTTATTTATCGATTTTCATTAATTAAGAACTTGGGTCTTTTCGTGTAGCATCTAATTAAATAGGTATTGTGTTCGAGTTAAATATACTGTCGTGATAGTCGGTTTATCACTGGGCTTATCACAGAACACGCGGTATTCGAATCGCGTGGAAAATTTAACACAAACAGTTAACGAAGTGAAACAAGTGGATTTCGTTGTGGTTCGGAACAAATTTTCACTAATGACCAATTATAAAGGTTTAATTTGAATAAAGCCAATCCTTCACGCGTGGGTCGAAAAGGGTGATTTATTTATTAAAAGGGATGGTCTATAGTGAACTGATATCCATCCAATATCGGAGGGAGTTCCTGTAAACATATATATTCAAATTTATATCGTTCTCGATGTTATTCTTCCTACACACCTTTCTCTATATATAAAGTTGAGCGTATCTTTAATGCAGTAAAATTAATTATTTATGATTCCGATTGCCCGTTTTCAGACAAGCTTAATATTTACGGCCAGTAAAGATACGGAGCACATCTAATGTGTACGTATTAGTTGGTCCCGTAAAATATGTGCAAATCAGAATTACACCAGTTTGGTTAATTATGGAATTGGCGGGTATAAATGTCTAATCATTCAAGATCAACCGGGAAAATTCAATCTTGTTATATGACAGAAGTTATGTTCAACTTATACTGATTGGGCTGGTTTATGTAATGCTTTTGATACATCAGGATATGAGCATTAAAAAACACACTCTAATTCTGGTGAGCTGTATTGATGATCCAATGATATACCGTTAAGTTAGATTTAAGGCATTTGATGGATATACAATGGACGTCCATAGGACATTCCCTGATTCCAAAAACCATGTGATAAGACTTCCAAATATAAGTGGTTGTTAGTATTAGATAAATTACATAATATCTATAATTATTCATGTACTGTCTTCACGAAACCTATTTGGAGGGGTGTACTCAAAGAGCGACTAGGGTCATCTGACCTCCCAAACAAGTTTCAGAAAATCAATAGTTTCAACCACTTCAATTACTTTTACTTGTCAATAATCAATTTAATTTCAAATTTTACTTATATTATTTTGACCGCGCCTCATAATACGCTCAAACACAGTCAGAATTTAGGAATACGCTTATACCCGAAAAATACAAAGCGTATAGCCGAACGCGTAAGCGAATTGGAAAATTAAACCGCGTCTTGGGTCATCAGCCGCGGCTAAAATTTGATACATATTGGCTATATCGTTCCTATCCGTTTATCGATCGGACGTATCGACTATAACCATATTTTTTTGTTTCGTGAGATCAATTCGGCGATGCTAGACTTTGTCGATCTGGTCGATGGCGATAGTCGTTGGTATATAAGAAAGATAAAAGTTGGGTCGTTTGGATTCAAAAAATGGCGTCAAAGTAGAAACTTTTTTCATAGAACGACGGTATACACAAATCTTTTTTTATCAAATATTTCATGTTTCACTTTTGTTTATTGATCAGGTAAAGCAGATTTTGGATTTTCAAAAAAGGACGCCATTTTTTGAAGCTAAACAAGCCAAAGACGGTAATATTTTAGATGTACCTATGACAACCGTGATTTGAGAGTCTTCTTTGTTTTCTTTCGTCAATGGTTTTCTATTTATATTGGTGGAATTGGGTTATGCTTGCGCGAGAAGTATGATCACTTTGTTGATATGATACCACGTGATCTGTGGTGCTAAATAATAAGAGCTGTCACGTATTGCTCGCATGATTTGACAGCTTCGTGCCAGCCGCATCCATCCTTCAGTTTCAGTCATGGACTTTGAACTCCATACTATACGTACCTGCATGGAACGGATCCGTTTATTGTTGACAGTGAGCAATAGAGATAGCAATAGTGACGGATGTCTATCTTTTTCTAACTCATTGGCGTAATATGCACGGAGTAAAAAGAGATAGCGATAGTTACCCCTCATTACAGGAATGATACTTTACCATTCGTTGTCGACAACGACTGGGTCCTCTCCTCTCCGCATGCAGGTAAAGTATGGAATTCAATGGTCATCGATGAAATACTAGAAACGTCATTTCATCTCACATCTGTGGAAATTATTTAATTTGAGTTTTTTAGCACCAAAAAGATTACGTCCGTGAATTTGTATCATTGTGGATCCTACCGATTTTGTAAATTCAACATCTGCAGTAATCAATAGACATCAGGAGAGAAATTTGAATTATTTGATGAATACGCGTCTCCTATGAAAACTGTTATCTAATTTGACATCGACGCCATTTTTTTTGTGCCAAAAGATCACCACTCACATTGTGGGATATAGTCCCTTTTCTCTCATCTAAGGTTATAGGTTTAAACATTCTTTATTAGGTTGTTATTGTTTTCGGGCGCTTTACCTATTTTATGTTTGAAAGTTTTCCTATTTTATCTTTACCTTTTTTTTTGGTGTTATGTTTCGCTTTGACAGCGTACCTTATCGTTTTAGGTCTACTCTCGATGAAATATACAAAACAATCGACGAAATCGCCTTGACAGCGGACCGCGGCAAGATCAGTATACAAGAGGTTGCCTCACTTCGCCTGAGGTAAAGACGGAAGGGGGGAAATATGACGTCATTTGTGGATAGCGGTCTGAAACAGTCCGCGTTCTGACATTTGAGTGTCATTCCTGTCATGCAATTGAATCGGACTGCATCATGTCGTGTCATGTGTCATTACTGTCATTCGATCAATGATTGATAAAACGTTGAATTTCTTGCTAATTTTATCATTTAAATCGAAATAAAATATTAATAGAGGTGTAAAATTATCTTTTGGGACATTATTATTGTATATTATTGGTCAAGGAAGCGAAAATACTGTTCCAAATGTGAATATTTTCTATATGTATATTCAAAACATCAACCCTCAGATTTCCACAACTTTTTAACTATTATTTCATATTAGTCCTGCCTAAATATACTGAGAAATCTACTATTGAGATAAAATAAAAGCTAAATGTAGGTAGAATAGAATAAACAGTTGAACACATGTAAACAAACTCTATTATGATCATTTCTAGACACACCTACCTTTAAAACACTATATTTGATAGACAAATCCAAGGATAAGACACTTATAAACAGTTTTCAAAACGTAAATGGATGATTTCACAAAAGAAAAACCATCGACAGCAAAAAATCTCTCGTCCACCTGGAAATAAATAGTGAGTTTTATGATATTGATGAATGACATTCTTGATTTTATGATGGAATGGTTCGAGAAATGGCCGCAGTGGCGCGACAGTAGACATAGATGAGGTCATGACCGTAAAAGTGAGGCCTCTTATATAGAAACCTTGGGACCGCGGACCGTATTCTTTTGGTTCTACTCCGAAATTATTGTGTCTTTTGACAGTATCGAAGAAATATACAAAACAATCGACGAAATAAGGAAGGAAACAGTATGTGTGTACTCAGCCAATTTTATTCAAAGTAGCTTCTGTTTTCTTTCCTGGTATACGAAGCTCACTCCGGTCTCACTTTTCAATTGGGGCTTTGTAAGCCGAAAGCGCTTGGCCAGCTACTTTGAATAAAATTTGCTCCGAGTATACACATACTCTTTCTTACTTCGAGATGAGCAACACATCAGACATTCCTTCCTATTAATCGACGAAATGCATGGCTTTGACAGCGGACCGTATTCTCTTGGTTCTTCTCCGAACTCAACGTGTTCTTCGACAAAATCGATACATTTTATTAGCCAACTTTAGTATTGACGCTTCTATGACTGATTTGTTTCACATTATTTCTGTGCATCTACATATTTTCGATTTTACTTTTCTTCCGCCTTTGTAGTTTTCATGAGCCTTTTAAATAGTAGTCAATACTTTTGGTATTAATGGTAAATCTCAAAACAAAATGAATGGAAAGAAATGAATTAAAACATCAAAACCCATTAAAAACTGAAGAGAGAGGGAAAAAATATTCTTTAAAAAAAATCCATTCTACACATTTTTGGTATTGCTACTTTAATAAATTCTTTTTTTGAAAATTTTCCTTTTTTTTATCAAGAAATGACAGCTTTAGATGATACAATAACAGCTGGGCGAAGTTTCGATTTTTTTAAATTGAAAGTTTGATCGAGTGATACAGTTGGTGGAGTCGCCGGATATTTGTACCACAGCCACCAACGTGTGTAGAATCAATTTGCTTCTAGTACATTCTAGCGAAACTAGATGGCGTCGAACCTTCTACGCTAGGTGTTACTAGAATATTTTTCCAATCCTGGCGAGGGGATATGAGCCCGTCAATTTGGGGAAGGCAGTTAGTTAGTTGGGTTTCAGTGTTCGTAGCATTAAATGTGAACGGGCAGAGTTAAAGAAAACATAAATAATTGATTGTACATAAATAACTGTCAGTAAATGAATTAGTTGAAGTTGGGGGGAAAACCCTTCATCAAATAATCAAATTCAAAATAATATCATTTGAAAACCAAGAAGAGACCTTTAAAACGATGTATCACTCGACCCCACCGAGCTGTCATTTTGACATCTGAAGAGCTGTTATTTTGGCATCTAAAGCTGTCATTTCTTTATTAAAAAATTGAAATTTGCTGTCATTCCAAATGGCAACAAATTAAATGGTCAGTATTTCAATTTTATGGACAGTACTCTTTGCCATTATTTTATTTCCCTTGGTCAGTATTATAATAAATGGTCGGTTGAAATAATGAAGGGTAAGTAACATGAAGAAGTGGTCAGTAAAAATAATAAATGGTCAGTATAATAATAAATGGTCGGTTGAAATAATTAACGGTTAGTAATATAAAGAAATGGTCAGTAAAAATAATGAGGGGTCAGTAACATAAAGAAGTGGTCAGTAAAAATAATAAATGGTAGATATAAATAATCAAGAGTCAGTATCATAAAAAACGATTAGATAAATTAGTAAATGCCTGGTGAAACTAATGGACAGTCCATAAAATTAATAAAGCGACAGTAAAATAATGAATGGTTGGTCATATTATTATATTTTATTTCGTATAAATACAAAAAAAACTACAACGGAACGAAACACAACTTAGTAAAGAGAAAACACTCTGCCTTTATGTCATGATGAAGTAGTCAGATAGGTTCATTTGAGAAGCGGATTTAGTTTGGGTTAGTTACGGTTAGTTTCTGTTGGTAATAGAAATTGATGAAAAATATGCAGCGGCTCGTTGGTTAGCACTAGGTTAACATTACAATTATTATTGTATATTATAATTGACGTGTTGTGTACCTTTTGGTTTTATGTGGATCAAGTTTGGGTTAGTTAAAATTATTACTGACTATTCTAAGTCATACTGACATTTCATAAATTTTTACTGACCATTAGAATCACAATAGTGAACATAGAAATACAGGCCAAATGGTACTTTTACTGCTCAAAAAGTCCATTTTTACTTATCATTTTTTAAAGAAATACTGAGTATTTTACAATATTATACTGACTGCTTGTGATATTATACTGTACATAATGAATAAAATACTGTTCAGTTTATTACAACCCATTCCAAATTTCGTTGTAATATACCTAGCGGTTCAAAAATTCGAGGGGGGGGCTACGGACGTTCTCACTGTATAAGTAAGTGAAGAAGTGATACGAGGAATGTTCATATGATGATAGAACAACACATATGTTTGGGATAGTAAGCTCAATTTGAAATTCTTCTAATGATAAGATTTTTTTGTATGCTAACCAAAACTCAATATGAAAAGCAAGTTCTATAGAAACGGACAAATTCGTATTTTTTTTTTGTACAACCTACACGTAAAGTCCACTTTTCAATGCATGCAAAGCGAAAGTAGGTCGCTTAGCAACGGTTTCTTGGATCCCAACGCCTCTGAATTTAATAACCACGTGACAGTCTAGCATACTAAAAGGAACTTATCACGTGACAATCTCGGTGACAATGAATCCGCACCACAAAAGAATACGGGAACGCACCTATTGTAACCATGATTTGACAGTTGTCACTTGTCAGTTGTCTGACTTGTCAGCAGTGTAGAGTGTAGTGCAGTTTATCGATTATTTATTTTTGATTTTCATAATTATTCTTTTTCAAATGATTACAAACTGGTTGTACAAAAAGCATTGTTTGCACCACGGACGAAAGATGATTTTGACTCGGCTAATATCAGCCCTCGCTTCGCTCGTGCTGCTACTTATACCCTCGTCAAAATCATCTACTTTCCGCCCTTGATACAAAATGTACTATTTAGTGCTTGCTCACAACCATTCAAAAAAATAGGAGAAATTGAAAATTTTTCAATTTTGAGTTTACAAGCTAAAAATGGACATAACCTCAATTGTATGAGCGGTTTTTGTCATAGTTCGAGAAGACATTTCGTCGTCTTTAAGAATAAATGAAAAAGTAAGTCTCAACTTGATTTGGTTCGTAAAAAAATTGTAGTTTAACTGTTCCAAATCAATAAATAATGTTGAAAAATCTTTTTTTTTTTCGTGTGTCACCCTGTATATTCATACCACCTGTCACATGTTTCAGACATATGACATGTTCAATTATTCTCCTACATAACTCAACCCCTGCATTTTCACTTAGAAAGTAACTGAACTTGCAAAAACCATCAACACACTTGCTTATCAAACACTTGCCACTTGGCATAAGATCAATTTCCCCACAACATTCTCATGATAATTATGATAAATGAACGTCGCCTGTCATTCCAACGAGACACATTAACAATTTTCTATGAATGCATCTCCTAGAGATTTCGTTTTGTACCTTCATGATAAATTGAAATATGTAAATTAACATGTTTTTAATGCTATTAGAAGCTAGTACACGTATTATAAATCTTGCGATGCTTTCATGCTTTGATACAGTTTGGCTTGTAATCAATTTATGGCTATATAGAGATTATTGTTGATGTCCAAATTTGTACATTTGTAATAGCTATAGTTACAGCACTGAAGAAGAAAAAAATTAAAAAAATCAAATTCTTTGTACTATTTATCGTATTGATTTTGTCCACAACCCCGGTTTTAACTCTTTTGGAATGGAGATAAACCAGTTTTCTAGCAGGAAACACATTTTTTAGTTATTTCAAAAAAGTAACAGTCAGTTTCCTAAATCCACCAAATTTTAAAGAGATTCAAGATTTGGAAAAGTGTTGGAAGTTTCACGAGGAAAGGGAATTCTATGTGGATCTGTTTTAAATTATTATTTTGGCGCGTGTACACATCCAACGGGCACGGACACGAGCACAAGCGTGTAAATGAGCCACTCAAGGCTGCTCGAATGTTTGTGCGCGTGCTCGTCGCTGAACGGGAGAAAGTCGTTTTTTTCGCATAAGTTCAAATAATGTGTGACACAGAACATAGACATACGGAACTTTTATCTCAAGCCCCAAAAGCACCCAGAAACTTTGTAATTAACAATCTTCTGGTTTAATCTGAATCACAAAATGGTCTTTCGTCTTCTAAACTGAAGTCTACGCACCGGTGCAATAAGGGAATAATAATAAATCATGTTTCTGGATTCGAGCCAGACACTCCAAATGCACCGTCTATTCTTCCGCTTTTCTGGATAAACATGAAATATGTAGAGAAGTTGTTTATCTGAGGACATAATGCTGCCTTTCATTTGAATTATTCCTTTAGAGACTATTAATAAATGTTATTTTGAAGATATGTACTGGCGAGAAATATGATGTCGTGTAACTTCGGAAGTGATAGGTTATATAACATGACAATGATAAGTGGGTTCCCCAGAAAATGGGTGTGAAAATCAGATTTTTATAATAATTTTTCCAAAATATATTAGCTAGGTAACTTACAATACTTGTAGTCAGTTGTGGGAAAAAAATCTTGAATAAATTTCGGATTTCCAAGAATGAATCGGTAAAGCCGCTCGTACACCTGCGCTACGCTATCAAGAAGATACCGCGACTCGTCGTCGCTAGAGGGCAGAGAAGTTGTCTCAACTCCTCACCAAGGATACGGCGACCCGATTTCTACTCTTATTCTTATATTTGAAACAATGTACCGCGATCTCAGGCACTAAATCGTATATAACTTTATTTCATACTGTACCGTAAAGTATCATTTACTGGACCCAAAACCAGTCCGGTAAATGACACTCTACATCATCAGAGACTGTAAAAAAGAATTTCTTGACTACTCCAAAAATGACATTTGCATCATCAAAGACTGCGAAATTGCATTGGTAGCATGGTTTGGCTGGCGCCATCTTATGATTCTACTTAATAACTTGACATAGAATGTTGGTAACATATAATTAACCTTTCTATTACCCAAGTGCACGGTGACATGGTTTGGCTGGCGCCATCTCATTTTAAGAATGTGAGGCGGACTGCCACTGCAAGAAGTGCATGGTTTGACAAGAAAGCACTTTAAACCTTTTTGAAAAAATTATCGCATCAGTATGAAACAAAACAATGTACGATACACAGCCGTTAAATGTCATTAAACTACTCGTCTAGAAATTCCTGACTCGGCTCCTTCGTCGCCTCGTCCATAAACATCTCGACTCGTAATTTGAAAAGTCTTTTAACGCCTTAGTAACGTAAATTACTATTGCGAAAGTTTCGATGAACTTTCTTATTTGTGCCTTTACTGGTTTGTCGTATAAGTTCACGCACTGGACGACCACTTTTCATGAATTCACTTATTTTTGCAAAATCAAGTTCGTTGGCAGTTGTTTAATTTTCTACACTACCGATATTTTGTTATCTATAAAAGTAAACTCTACCAATAAGATGCCTAGGCAGTGTGTAAATAGTGCAAACAATTGTTGTTACATTGTCAAGTGAACAATCAGTTCGTATAGCAAATGAAACTAGGGTGATGGAGACAAATCTGATGCTGTTTTTGGCTTATTTGGAAGCTTTTATACATAATAATCAATGAAATTTTTTCATCACAACAAAAAAGTTCATTTTTGTTGACCAGTGTAAAGTGTGTGTAATCACACCGGTACTTACCGCATGGTAAGTAGAAGATGTTTTCAGATCCACCCACTTGACCCGTCTGCTGCAATTTTGCCCTTCACCCTCAGTGCATGACTTGATAAGCATCCGGAATCTTTTCAAATGGCCCAATGGTCACTAACTTTTTTTTACCCAATGAATAATGGTAGGGATGCTTCGATTGTTCAGCAGCCACTGCTTTTGCTCATCGGCACATTATTTGTGAATTTGGGATACGCGCCTCTTTATATTTTGCCCAAATACAGCTGCTTAGTGATGAAAATGATACCATTGCGGATGACGGACCTTATATTGGAATCGACGAAGATGATAATAGCGAAGGCTCCGATGAGAGATGACGCATAGGTCAAAACAAAATCAAATAACACATAAATTCTTATCAACTTCCTCATTCCGATTACACAGACGCTAATAAAATTTCAGGCTTGAATTGCTCTAATGTCTTTGTTTATCTCTGGGGTCACCAAGTCGTCTCAATTCATGAATTTAAATTGATATTTCTGGCCAACAATAGAAAGGAATTTGTGTAACGCGCGAAAAACACCTCGACAATAATGGAGTTAATGAACCATGTATTTTGCACTTTCTCATTTTGCAAACTTGTCATCCGACAACAATGAATATTCAAACAAAAAAAACCTAGTTTAAATGAAGCGATTCAACAACACAACTCAGCTGTCAATTCGACTTTTGTTTAACGAAGGTAGGCGTATTCCGACAATTGAAAAGTTCCAGGAATCGAAGATAGGACCTACTTTCTTCCGCGTTTTTTGCATGCGCATGATGATGATTAGACACATGAAGATGTAACAATGAAAACTATTGAGGTTGCTGTTATTATGTAACGCCCATGATAAATTAAATTTGGTCATGCCTTGAAAAATCATAGCATAACGGTTTATCCTGATGATTAGCTGTCAGTAGCAGATTCATTTGATGAGTGATGAAATCATAGACTCAAAATAACAAGACGAAACGTGATCCACTTTTTTTTCACTTTTGTTCAGCGATGTTGCCTGGTCCCCTCAATCTTCAATGTTACAGAGGTTAGACGTTATGAGTTTGGTTTCATGGGGGGCGCAAAAATTATATTTAAATATATTTTTCATTACAAAATATTGGTTCCTACTTCCAACATCTAAATAGATTTGTTATTTATTGAATTTTTTGCGGTCCCAACTTTTTCTTATCAACAAAAAACTGTGAAAACTTTTTTTTAACTATATTTTTTTATGTTTACCCTCTAAGATCTATCTATATTAAATAAACCAAAAACATCGATAACCTCAGGACACACATTTTCACTTATCAAAAAACTTTGTTTTTTGGGAAATTTCATATTATTTTGCAGCGAAGACAAAATGACCAAAAAAGTTTTTAGTAGCATAATTTAATGATTCTTGTCACTTTGTTGGTTTATCGTGGCTTGTAGTACAGCCACGATTTTTTAAAGCGCGAAGAATTTGAACATTCCGGTTATTATTTTCCTGCATAAAAGAAAATTTTATAGTTATAGTTTCATCTAACGGTTCAATTTTCCTTAAATTTCTTCATATTATGGATTTGTACTTTCGAAATTTTGTATTTGTTTGGTTTTTTAACCGTTTTCTAGTTTTTCAACTTCTTTTTATATTTTTTCTTCTCTTTTAATAATTTTCTCTTCTTCAAAATTCTTATTTTTTGGATTTTAATATTCTCTTTGTCATGTTCCTTCAAATTTTCAAACAATTTCAACGAGTAGCTAATAATAAATGATATGAATACAAAAGATATACTAATTCCGCAATACTATAAATACTAGGTGGTATACAAATTTCTATTTTTTCAAGAAATTAAAGTTGCTTGGAATTATCTCTACTTCTATAATTATTATTTTTAGTAATTCCGGTATAAGTTTTTATAAACGATGATAATTACTGCAAATTTTGCTGAAATTATTGAGAATGCTAATTCCTTGACAATCACTAGCAAATTACTTGAGAATTGTGGTAAAATTATTAATTCTCGGGAATATTTTTACACAGAGTTATTTATTCCGGAATTATCTCTTATAAGCGGTGATAGTACCCTTAGCGCCGGTACTTTCACATTCAAATAAATAAAATGATAAATGGAGCGTTACCATGGCGGGACCTATTTGAAGGGTATTCTGCAGGGAATAAAATCCATTACTCGAATGTGAAAGAACAGGGTTATTGATTATAAATGCCCCCCCTCTAACTTTTTAATTTGACGGTTTGGAAAAAGGTGTTCCAAGTTTCATGGTTGAAAATGAACTTTTCAAATAACCTGTTTTCACATATACAGGGTGCTCCAAAAAGTCTGGGCGAGGTCCAACTTTCTTATTTCAAATTGATACCCTATTTTTTTATTTGGTATTTGGACTCTCCTTTCAACTCTAAACATTTTCTATGTAGCATATCCTATACCTAAGTTTAATGTATAAAAAGATATTTGATATTTATTAATTGAATAATAATTATTTATTGTTGTGAAAATATCAAATATATCTATGATTTCGAGTTATTGACGCTCGTATTGACGAAAATGTCCTGTCATTAAGTACTTTTAAAGTGTAAAAGTATCAAAGTATAAATAATTCTGCATTTGATTCAAAAGATTTTTTTTATATATGACGTTATTTTATTTTTTGTTCATTTTTTGGGTATCAATTGAAAATCAGAGAAGTTTTGGTATATCCTACACACACAATTACGTCAAAACTACGAAACCATAGATATATTTTACCTTTTTATTACAATGAATAAGTATTATTCAATTTCTAAAATATATCTTATTATACATCAAACTTGGGTATAGGATATGCTACATAAGAAATGATTAAAATTTTAAGGAGAATCCAAACATCAAATAAAAAATAGGGTATCAATTTGAAATAAGAAAGTTAGACCACGCCAAGAATTTTGGGACACCCTGTATATGTGAAAACAAGTTTTTCAAAAATTACATTTTCAACCATGGAACTTTCATTTGGAACACTTTTTTCTAAAACGTCAAATTAAAAAGTTAGATGGGGGGGGGCATTTATAATCAATAACCCTGTATACCGGGCCTTAAAATGTTATCAAATCTATACCTAATTTAGTGAATTTTTTTCTAGTATTTTCGTTGGATCTGGTAAAATATTGCTCAAATTTTTCACAGTTCCCTAAGACATAGAATTCCTACTACCTACTGATTTTTGAATAATTCCGGAATTACTTAGTCAGTCTCCATTTTTTCTACAGCTGGAGCTGAATATGGTCATTTCTTTGGGAATAACAAACTCCGTTTTTTGTTACTAGGATGGACAAAATTATGAATTCACGTTAGATAATGCTCGAAATTATTGTCGTTGTTGGTAATTATTGCAGAATAAGTTCTTAGAAGCGGTGATGATAATTCCAGCATTTTCATTAGAGCAGGTAAACATAGTCAAACAGAAACAGAATAATTTCTGCATGCATGGACCTTAAATTTCGAAATCACGGTTTTAAATAATGAATAATGAATGAATGTATATTTATTTTAGCTTACATTGCTAATACAAAAAAATATTCTAAAAATAAAATCCAAGTCTAAAGTATAATAATAATATTTTAAAAAGTCCGAAAAATAATAATTTCAGCTGATATTTTGAGAATTAGTTTTTTGAGTTAGTGATCGCGGGAATTTGAGAACGATGAAATTGAATGCCTCTTTTTCCAAAAGTCAACAAAATCGTAAAAAAATTTTATACTTTCGAAATTATCGTTTATTGGAAATTATTACCGCTATACTGACTTAATTTAATCTTTTTTTCCTGAATGAAGTTTTTTGTCTCTCAGTTTTTTTTGTATCTAGTCTCGCTTGACTGTTTTCAAAATACTTTAGCTGTCTTGAAAAAAATAAAAATATTTTTACGAAAAACCTATGAGGCAAAAAAGTTTGATTCTTCTTTGTTTTAGTGAAAAAAATTACAACAAATTCAGTTGCGTAATTTTTTTTGATATTTGGTAAAGTGAAAGACACTGGTTTTTAATATTTTTGGAGAATTAAAAATTGGAGAACACCCAGTACAATACATTGATAGTAATATCGTAAAATGCCGTTGAGCTAATATTGAATGGATTTGTTCAGTTTGAACGATTTAATTTAAAATTAATTAGAGTTTGATAAATATTTATTTATAAAAATACACAAACATGATTTTCTTTAGAATCCTTGGTTTCAGAGTTCTCCCTCACGAGACACCCTTGCTTATTATTATAACCATATAACGGCTATCAGTATTTTTATAAGCTGTTTTCCATGAAGCATAGCGTAATTTCGAAATCTGTCATGAATTTTGTACCATTGTTTGACAGCAAACGTACATAACTTTATGTTTCAGCCAATCCGGATTCACGGTGGAAGGATTTCAAATGTCCGCATTTCCAAGTCTCGCTCTCGTATACCGTGACGGTTGTGAATTTTTCATGCAAAAAACGTCGATCTTCGTTCTTTGCCGGCTTTTTGATCGGATATACGTTCATATAGGGTACTTCCGTTATGCGAAATGGCATTTTGCATATTTTCCCTCTGGTTTGGATGGTATTCTTTCGGTATGGTTGAATCTTATGTTAATTTATTATAATTTTAAGAACCGAAAAAATGTTTAGTAAAGCTCCATGCTTGCCTCTTTTTCCTACGATTTTATCTGACGGGTTTCAACTAACTATAATACGGCTAATAAAACTGAATAGGCGGCACTGATTATTATTATTCAATAAATTTGATATATATATTTTTTTTAAAAGGAGTCTGTAAATATTATTCCTTCAAATATGAAGCCTCTAAAGTGAAAACTTAAAAAGTTGAATTCTGAAAATAAATTAAGTTCAATGCAGACGATTGAATTTGGTGATTGTTTAGGTATGTATCAGAAAGGAGTGTTTGAGGCATAACTTCTCGGAATTTGAGGAACTGCTTGGTTGAGTTTTGAGAGGCTTTCATAGCTGAACTAGAAGAAAATAGACAAAAATAATTGCATTTTGGAAAAGAAACCATAATGAATGAATCAATGATGATGCATGGTTTATGATACAAAAGTTTTCGAGGCATGACTCCTACAAAAAGAAGCTGGATGAATCGATCGGTTGAAGTCTGACATTTCTCCAAAATTGTTACTTGAAAAAGTAAAAACAATTTGCAAAAAAATCATAATAGAAAATTTAATAGTTATATGCGTAATCAGTTTTTTCGAAGTGTCTGAGGCATTACTCCTTCAAATTAGAGAACGATAACTCAATTGGTTGAGTTTTGACCCAACTCCAAAGTCGTAGCTCAAATAACAAGATCAAAACATTTTATTGTGAAAAAAAATCATGAAGCAAAAATTTATGGAAACACATGTATTTGACAAATGGTTTATCAAAAAAAAGTGTTTCGGGTAGAACTCCATCAAATTTGAGGTCAATAACTCAATTGGTTAAGCTTTGATGCTTTGATAGCCTTCCAAAGTTAAAACTTGAAACATTGGACAAAGAAACTCTTCAAAAAACAAAAAATATCAATGATGGAGACGCATGAATTAATACAATAATTGTACATCAAGTAAAAGGTCGATAACCCAATTGGTTGAGATTTGATCAGCCTCCAAAGTTAAAACTTGAAAAATGGGGAAAAAATTGAGTTCAGCGAGAAAATTCATCATTGAGAATTTAAACAGGTACTTCAATTTTGAAGATAGCTTATTGGACAAATCACTACTTATTCAAATCTGCAAAAAATGATGGAGCCGCATGAACCAATGATCTATCAAAAAGAAGTGTTTCAAAACTCACTCATTCAAATTTGAGGTCCAGTAACTCAATTCGTTAAGCTGTGAAACTCTTCCAAAGTAGACAAAAAAAAAAAGCATTTTCCAAAAATAAAAATTGATAATCGAAAATTTAATGAAGGTGCTTCAATTTTGATCATGATTTATTAAAATGAAGAGGCTTCACTTCTCCAAAATTGAGGTCGATAACTTTATTGGTTGAGTTTTCAAAGCCCTTCAAACTTGAAAATTCAGACAACAAAAAAAGAAGGGGAGAAAGAGGAGAGACTGTGAAAACGCAGTCGAAAAACACTATAATGCAGAAAAGGTTTCCCAAAAAAGTACAAAAAGAATGAAAAGAAAAGGGGAACAGATTCGAATGTAAATAGAAAGAAACAGAATTTGTAAAAAATGTAGAAGAGGTTGCGTAAAAGATGAAGATGGATTCTTAAAAGACAGAAAAAGTCAATTCCACGGAATATTAAAAAGGTTTCCTAGAAAAAAAAACTTCTGAATGTAAACAAACTAATGCAAAATTTTAAAAAACCCTCAAATTTGAAAAGGATTCCCCATAGAAAAAAACTTTCGATTGTAGAAAAAAGGTAAACAGAATTTCGAAAAAACCCTGGAATGTAGGTAAGGTTCCCCAAAAAGATTAGAATGCCTGGAATGTGAAAAAGATACCCCAGAAAAAGAACTTTTCAATGTAAAAAAAACGAAAACAGAATTTAGAAAAAACTCTGGAATATATAGGTTAAGTTCTCCAAAAAGATTAAAATCCCTGGAATGTAAAAAAGATTCTCTAGAAAAAAACTTTTGGATGCGATAAAACGAAGACAGAAATCAGCAAAAACCTCGGCAAAAACCCTGGAATTTGATTATAGGATTACCGAAAAAGATGAAAATCCCTGGAATGCAAAAAGGGTTTCTCGAAAAGACCCAAACCTACAAAGGGTGAAAATGTCAGAATGTGAAAAAAAGTAAAGTTGAAAGTGAAAAAACATTTCACACAGAGAAAATGGAAAACTTTAGAATTTAAATACAGAAAGAGGAATGTAAAAAGATTTTTCAAAAAGTAGAATTCAAAAATCGTTTTCCAAAGAATACAGTGTGTCCAGAATAAAATGATGTACATGGGACTATACGAGGATATTGGAAACGGTAAAAGATACGACGTTGCTTAAATGGAAGAAAAGTTGCGTATTTGTATGCTCAAAAATATTCTACCTTTGTTTCATTTTGAATCGATTTCGTTATGTTCATACAGGGTGAAAAAAGAAAAGGTTCATTTTGAAAAAAACACAATATTTTGCTTGTTATAAAACCCAACACTTTCAAATTTCCAGGATATAGGTAAGAGGATACGACGATTCTAAAACGGCGTCAAAAAAATTCTAGACCTACTATGTTGCGTCCAGACAAAGTCAAGTCTGTTTTTTTTATGGAAGTCATATTTTTGGAAATTATTTTCAATACGGACCATGAAAATGGAGAAGTTCAATATGGCCTCCATAAGAAAAACCAAAGTTGGCCTCGGCCGGACGCAACATCGTGGGCCTACAACATTTTTTGATGCCGTTTTTAGAATCGTCATTTCCTCTTACCCATATCCTGTAAATTTGAAAATATTGGCTTTTATAATAAGCAAAATTTTGTAGTTTTTCGAATATGGACATTTTCTTTTTCACCCTGTATCTACATCACGGTATCGATTCAAAATAAAACAAAAGTAGATTATTTTTGGGCATACAAATACGCAACTTTTCTTCCATTCAAGCGACGCCGTATCTCTTACCGTTTCCAATATTCCCATGTACATCATTTTATTCTAGACACACTGTATAGATAGCCTGGAATATGTAAAAGATTGATATGAAACAGATTTGATGTGAACAAAAAATCACAAAAGAAAGAGAGAATGAGAGATAATTTCAAAAGAAATATGATACAGTAGAACATTTTTGTAACAAGTATTCGGTCTATTTCTCATTTTCACCAGGTGATATGTATTTTTTATTGGTTGGTCCAGTATAGGCTTAATAATAGGTCTGTTCGTAGAACAATCACAAACCAGTCAGAGCTAATCAGCATCCAGTATTTGCAGTTTGCAAACTGTTTCTGATTATTTTGACCAATCGATGAAGCGCTGATCGATTTGAGATTGTTCTACGAATAGACCTAATATTATTACGGTTTGAAGATAGTAGTTTTTACCTTGGCAACGTTGCACAGGCCAACCGTCAAAGCGTCAACGTCAACCAGCCTTCCATTCACCAACCGTTTGACAAGCCAAGTCAGATAATTAGACTAAACCACGATTTTGTTTAATTAAAAAGTATTGATTACTTCTAAGCTCTTTTTTAATTGAAATTATTGTATCATCATCGTTTCCTGACAAGTGTGCAAAGTTTCGAATTAATTTGGGCATTTGAAGTAGGTAAAAATCGAGTTCCAATTGTTTTTCGGCTCTCTTTTTCATTCCCACAACACTACGTTATATCTTTTTTCTCTTTCTGTAACGAAATCTGAAAAAGTTCCCTTTTTTCCAATTCGCTGTTTTTTTTTGTGAATGAAATTGAGTGGCACAGTCTACACTAAATACATATAGCAAAATTCGTCTTCTTTTCAATGCTCGTAACTTTATTAGTTTTTGACTTATAAAGTTACAAAGAACTTAATGGAGACGAGGAGACGTATAAAAAACAAAATTTGAAATGGTGACTAGGAAACTTACTACAAAAACCTGATATTTACATTTACATTATTCAATAACTTCTTTTTGAATTTGACCATATTTTCACAGACTTTTAATTTTCCTCAACGTTTTTAAATACAGTGTTCAAATTTGGTTCACAGAATATTATGAAAATACACTAGTTAGTCTGGAATGTTTGCAGTTTATTTAGTTTAATTTACAATAACGAGAACATAAATTGTCTAGATGCCAACGGACTGTGTAATTGGGGTTATGTCATGGGAAAATACTGTCGCTGGACTGCAAAATGACGTCTTGATTGAAGAGAGATGATGATTTGCTGATGCAGACTGTCATAATATTTCATATGCATTTGGTGGCGGATTATTCTACTTTTAGTATTGTTCCATTGAAGTATGAAGTTGAACAGGAATTATTTTATTAAGTTTTTATGTTTACTGTTGCTGACACACTGTATATTGTATTAAATCGTAGTACATGATAAATAAATCACCAACAACATCGATGAAATCATCAACATACGCTAAAAAAATCGTTTCCAATCAATTCACGTTCCCACACACAATCAAATACCTATTCTGACACACTTTGATCAACAATACGATAAATGATTTTGGAATAATCGGGTTCATTCACCATTCTCAAAATTCACAACACAACTGTCAGTTCTGTCACAGTCCCACAAACATCATTAAATTAATTCGACACGATATCACTTAATATTCTGATGAGCTCCGATTGAAAAATGTTCCATTGAAGATGAATTGCGTAGTTTGTTTCAGACCAGTTTCGAAAGTATCAGTTGGGTGGGATTTTGCGAATTAAATTTGAGACAAAAAAAAATTGTGATGACTTAGATAGATACATGAAACGTGCTTGAATTTGACAGCGCATATTAAAATAATTGATGTAGTTGTAGTTTTAATTTTTTTAAATGTGTTTTTGTTGAAATAAATATAATCTCATGGGATTCTTGCGAAAGATTCTGATGAGAAGCAATTTAACAATTTTAATGGCTGATTACACGCGCACATTTTGAGGTATCTCCATGAATAGTTTTGTATATTTTCCATTACAAATTTATGATGGAATGTACAAAAGTCTAGACAAAAGTTTTTTGTTTTAATTTTCCCAAACGAAAAAACATTTTGAAATTTAATTTTTTGTACCTTGACGGTCAACGATCACTCTTACGCAACTTTACACTTCGTTTCAAAGAAGTTCAAATTATCAATTTTTCGAAAATCCTCAGCAAAATATAGTTGAATAACAAAAAATGTTTTTTTTAGGTTAAGTCTATCCTGTTTTTGTTTCAAGACAGCGTTGAAGTAAACAAACTGAGCGTGAGCAGACATAGCGGAACGATTGATCGGATCGGGTCATGTACATCTTCATAGGAACGTGACCTGATCGACGGATTTTTTTTGATGGTGAGTTAGTTTTCACACCTTCTAAAACTTTAACTATTTTTTTCACTCAAAGACCGTGTATATTTTTTTAGTAATTTCGATAGAGAAATTGTTGCTGAATGCAATGGTTACATGCGCAAACAGGTAGCTTTAATGGTTTTTGAGTTATGATTTTTGTATGATTTTTTACACTTTGTCAAATTTTAATGTTCTGGCGCGATTTCAATGATACACCTTGTATGTTTTTTTTCCATATTTCGATAGAGAGAATCCATTGGTGACATGAGCGAACGGCTACTTTTTTTTTGTTTCTTGAGTCATGTTTTTTTTTATGAAAATAGTTTTCACACATTCTCATATTTCAACAAATTTTTTTGCCCAATTTCACTGATACACTCTGTATGTTTTTTTAATATTCTCAATAGAAGAATTCATGCTGAACCCATTGTTGACATGCGCATATTGGTAGCTCGACTAGTTTTCAAGTTATGCATTTTTTTATGAAAAGAGTCAATAATTTTTCCGTCCATATTCACAAAAACACCCTGTATGTTTTACTAGTTATTTCGATTGATTCATGTTGAATCAATTGGTAACATAAGCAAACCGCTAGCCTAACTGGTGTTTCAGTTATGATTTTTTTATGAAAAGAGTAAGTTTTCACAGTTTTTCAAAATTCAACTAATTTTTCTGCCCAATTTTACTAAAAAATGTTTTTTGAGTAATTTCGAAGAAGAAATGTATGCTAAATCCATTGGTGACATGCGTAAACCACCAACTTCATTGGTTTTTGAGTTATAATTTCTATTAAAAAAAGATTCAGTTTTACCAATTAACTCATTTTTCCGCCCCCTAGAACACCCTGTATGTTTTTTTTGTGATTTTGATCAAAAAAATGGGTTTGTCCTATTCACGAATTATAATGATGCATGGTGGAATTGTCGAACTCTGACAAGAATTGAATGTTTAAAAGAGTTTTATGTCGCGAAGTAGCAAGTGAGGTTATGTTTGCGTAATTTCATTATTTTTCAATGAAATTTGTTAAAATTTGGAATGTAGGTTCAATGGGGGATATAGTTGATGTATTTTTTATCTAGTGAGGTTATGTCAGCAAAATTTCGTTATTTCACGATTAATTTTGTTCAAATTCGGTATATCTTCACGTTCTATTTGGGCTGGGCTTGGATTAAGTGAGGTTATGTTTTCATTATGTCGTTATCTTTTGAATGATTTTGTTCACGTTGAGTGTTTAGGTTAAATTAGGACATTTTGGAAACATTGATTCAGAGAGGTCATGTTTATATATTTTTATTATTTTCCAACGGATCTTGTTCAAATCGGGTACCTAAGTATGTAGTATCTATTTTTATTATATAATTTGATGATTAAAAAAAATATGAGTTTTTTCAACGAATATTGTTTGCAGATTCTTTATAAGAAACTTCGCGCGCGTTTGACATTTTCGCGAGTTTGACAGATCGCGTGTTTGACAGTTTTCGACTTTGACATTTCGCGCGTTCGAGTTCATAGAAAATAAAAAATGTGATTTCACACAACTCGATTCACATCAATTTATCATGTTAATCCCTCAAAGACCTTAGTACTTTATAATAAAAAAGGACACTAGACCAAGGAAATAAAACATAACACATAAGACCTAAAAAAGTAAGAAAGTAGCACAAGGTAAACGAACAAAAAATAGAGTCAAGGGACTTGAAAATAAAAATCCAAAAACTCAAAGAGAAAATCTTATAGCTAAAATTTATATTCATTTGAATATTTTCCTATATCATTAAGCAAAAAGGGAATCATCACTAAGACGGCAAGCATGTGTAGGAATGAATAATGATTAATGACTACGCCTGATGAACATCCTAGCATAAATAGGACAACAAAAACAATCTGAGAACAGAATCAAAAAATAAAAAGGAAAAATTAAGTCTCAACAATGATTATCATTATCAATGACACTATGTCTAAAAAATCAAAATATCTACCAAAACCTTTAAAATCGAATAATTTAGAGAGAAAAGTGAAAGTGAATACACGCAAATAATAATAACTGATAATTGTATGTCATTGGACAGAATACGTACAAATCAAAAAATAAAAATGCGAGAAAGTTATTGGAAAACACGCTGGGTAATAGAAAAAAAAACAAAGTTATTGATCTCTTCAAAAAAGGAAACTAAAAGAAAAAGACACTTTTGAAGAGGCAAAAAAAACAAACCTACAAAAAGAGGACGTCAAATAAAAATGGAGTTAATAAATTCATAACACAGCTATAAAAAGAAACTAAATCTATTAAATTAAACAATTAAAATACTAAATCTATGAAAAACAAATTAAGCAAAGAACCAAACATACCTAAAAATGTTGACAAAAAATAAAATAAAACTTTTGAACATAATGTTTAGATCTAATAAAAAGTTGGTGAAAGTTTTGTAAGTAGTTTCAAATTCTGCTCATAATTCAACTAACACTGATAAACACATAAAAAAATCCAAATATAAACCAAGCTTCTTTATTGTAAAAACAATCACGTAGCACAACAATGGGCCGTAACATCCGGGTGTGAAAAATGCGAACAAAAGTGGGCTCCTCATTTTGGCTTGCTTATATCACTCATGTTAACAAGTGTTGAATTTGGGCCACCAATTGACACACAAAGGGCGACCTAAACGGTAAACAGAGATTCTTTATCAACAGTGAATACAATCATTTATATTTTTGAGACTGAATGCATCTTCGCAGCGTAGGTTGACAATAAAAGCTGTTAACCTTAATCCTGAATTATTAATATTTTGTATTTTACTAGTTTTCCGAAAACTACTTTCCTATTTGTAAAGGGATTAATTGAATATGGTTTGGCTACTTTCACCAGATAAAAAGTCTTATTTATGATCGTAAAATTGGTAGTAATTTCTGATTTGAGCATCAGATGTGAAGTATTCAATTATCTGAATTACATTTGAAAGTGTTTCCTGGGAAGATGATTTAGACAGATGGTTACTTTCTGATTTCGACAAAAAACAAAACACAAATTTATCTTCAATCCACCATACTGACAGTATAAATTAATAATGTCCGACTGTAATAACAATCGATAAAACTCAAATGACCCAGCAATCAAAACAGCCACTCCTCTGTCAAACAACGAAATACGTGGATGAAGCATTAATCATCTCCACATTTATAATCCCAGAAACGTTAACACTGAACGGCAGTAAAAACAATCAAATCTATTTTCTCTCATCTGTCTTGTCTATTTTAATTTCTTTTCCTACGTCATTTAGAGCGAACGTCGAATCGCAAGATAAATAAACACGCTGTTGCAAAATTCTCACAGTTCAAATTTAACCGGCTGTAATTAGGCTAAACTTTGTTCAAGTAAGTTAACGTTTATGCTGTTATGGTCTGTGGAGTTCCCACAGAAGGTTGGGTGAGAAATTGTGGGGTTAAGACTGATGGGCCCCAAGGATCTACGTTCTATACCATAATAATATGAGCTCCATTCTATAAGGAAGTATGGTTAGTATTGGTGCAACGCGACATGTTGACTCCAAACTATACCCCGATACAGATGTAACGTCCATCTGTATCGAGGTATAGTTTGTAGTCAACAAGTCGCGTTTCACACATACAAACCATTCTGTAATATGGTATGGATACGAAGTTACAATACGTCGATTATTGTACTCCCAACCATACCACGATACAGAGTTTATAGAATGATTATAAAGATAAATAGTGAATGGTGTGACGATTTTATTCCTAATTTTAGCATTGGCACCACAACAACTGGATTATCAGGTATATCACTGAAGTAATTTGATTACAAGAAAGTGTTATCACAATCACTTCAACAAAGTCCCTTTTGACAAAAGGAAAAGCTTTATCAAAGTTTACTAATATATTAGTAAACTTTGGCTTTATGAATATATTTAGATCTCATTAACTTTCATGTAACGTTTGAGTTGTAGATAAAGTGAGGAGTGGAATCGGCATCTTCTTCATATCCTACTATGTTATAGAATTAGGTTCATTTGTATCGCAGTATAGTTTGCAGTACAATTAATAATCGATGGATTGTAACTCCATATATCTTACAATATTATAGACTAACGTCCATCTGTATCGCGGTATGGTGTTTGGAGTAAACATTTCACAAATAATACAAATCATACTACGTTACAGAGAGATACTTATCTGTATAATGGTGAAGAACGTAAATACGCGCCCCGGGGTGAGTACTTCATTCTCACCATGTACAACCATGTTATTTGTTGAAAATAATCAAAGGCGAAGTGCCGAGACCGAACCAGAATGTTGAGCGGTGCTGAAATCCAGGTCGAAATGTTGATGTATGTCACTACCTTCCCCTACTCACACGAAGATCGGTACGCCAATGAGCCCTGTACCAAAAAGACGTGAAATTGTCTAGGTTTTCTAACCATGTTGATAAAGATATACCTCAATCTGAGAATTTCCGGAGAAATTTCGAATTTTAATAAGCATTGATTGCGCCCCCTACCGGAAAAATTTCGAAGTTATAAATATTTCCCAGCATTTTCTCGTGGCCACTTTAGTGATAATTTTTTTTTTCCTGAACTTTTAGGTCCAGTAGTTTCTGAGATATGGCCGGTGGCCACCCTTGCTGGGACACCCTGTATAGTGTGCATACAGGGTGTTCCAAAATTCAACCGACAACGGTTAAGAGGTGATAGAACTCGCATTTTTATGAAACTTGAGATGGGGGCATACAGCCCTAAAGTGCCTAGTTTTCAAAATACAGGGTGTCAAACTTTTATTTTTTATCTCAATTTTTGTCAATTATTCCTCATCAAGACGACACAGCGATACAAAATTACGCATGGGTGAGTTTTTTATGACGAGAAATCCAAATTCATTAACGGTTCTGATATCACCAGTAGGGGGGTGCCTCCTACGGCACATCGAGCTCATCTAGATTATCAAAACTTTTTTCCAGTTTGGTGCATCGAAAAATCGATTCTTCAACCTTTTTTACGTAAAAAAGGTGTACCTTGTTTAAGTCTCTAGTGTTAACCGTTTTCGAGATAGCCTTCATTGAAATTTCCCATCCAACGGAATGAATTGGTTAAAATTGCAAAAAAAAATGCACTTTAGGGCTGTATGTCCCCATCTCCATGAAAATGCGAGTTCTATCACCTCTTAAGCGTTGTCGGTTGAATATTGGGACACCCTGTATATATACTTAGTGACTGGTCAGGATGAGGTGTGTGTTTACATGTTTTTTCAGACACCTTGTTGTGAACAAAAAATCGGAACAAAAAGATGATGCCTCCAAGCAATCATTCATTGTTTGTTAGACTCTTTTAATAAAAAATTATTATTACATGAAAAAAAAATAAAAATCAATTATAATGGAAAATAAATGAAAAATAAAATTTTAAATAAATATGTTGATGTCTTCACAATCCAATGTATGTATTTAAATTATTGTTTTATCATATTGAGTAGCAGGTATTAAGTTATGTTTAAAATGTAAGGACATGAAGAAGGTATAATAGGCAAGTAGCAACAAAAGAGTTGTTTGGCAAATTAAAGGCAATTCAGAAACTGTCAATGCTGATATCAATCTTTCCATTGCAAGACCCATAATCATAACCTATCCTTATCAAGTTCTCTCTGCCAACAAATTAGGAGTGTGAACGGAACAAGAAAAGTACTTTCTCATAAAGAAAGTACGTAAAATCTATTAAGCTTTAATTTTTACAGTCGCCCGCTTCTAAATACCTTCTAAAACCCATACGGCATAGCAATATTGGCTATCGAGAGATAGATCCCACGATAATTTCGCGTTGGGCCCGAAGACATTCTAGTTGTATCGAGCGCCAATTAGTCTCGGAGAAGCCCAGTGGCCACGCGGCCAGATCCAGTACGATTAGAACAGTACGACTGCGGGCTGTGTGTCAGACCGTCCGACAGACCGACACATTGCACACTGTTGTTGTTACGGTGATACGGTGGCACTGCTTAACAGATTTATACTGTTATGAACAACGTGATTTTGCAATAGTCGGATTTGACTAGATTTGGAGCATCTTAGGTATAGAAGATGTAAACTGGTTGGTTCTGCTGATTAAATATAATATATTCGTAGCATCATACATAATACAAAATTGTATTCACATAACTGTACACATTTGCTTGAATTGCTGAAGCCTACCCAGTAACATCGAGTGTGAGTGTGATTTTTTGTAGATACAACCTCAACTTTACGGTTTTTAGTTCCATTTTGTGAGAGGGCTTCACAATCTATCAAAATATGATGCACAGATTCTTCGTATTTACCTTGTAGATGTAGATGTTACAGTGGGTGGCTCACGCCAAAACCTGCTTAGGCCTCCTGGGCCCGTTGCAACCCACACTAGATAGAAGTGAGATTATTGAAGGCACGATGCTTTCGCGAAGCTCAGCAGGTCCCTCAAATAGATCCCTTCCAATTCCTGGAGTGTTGTGAGTTCAGCTCCGAAGTGTTCCATCCTAATGCTACGAAGAGCCGGACATTCCGTTAGGATGTGGGCAACGGTCTCTACGTCTTCAAGGCACCACCTACAGTCAGAATCTTCCCCGATCCCGATCCTATGGAGGTGACCCTTCAGGTTCATGTGACCAGTTAATAGACCAGTCATTGTGCGGAGGTCTTTTCTGCTCATATTTAGGAGCTCTTTGGTTCTGCCCGTATCAGGTCCTGTTATCATTGCCTTGGCATGTAGCATACCAGGGGCATTGTTCCAGCATAGAGTGGCCTTTTCGAGTAGAAGTTTCTTCGCCTCGACCATTCCTATTGCTTTAGAGATGCCAATCATTGGTTCGGGTCCTATCGGCCTGTGCGATGAACCACTTTTGGCAAGTCTGTCAGCTTCAATGTTCCCCTTTATACCGCTATGGCCCAGGACCCATATTAGCCTCACCTTGTTGTTATTTTGAATTATCTTATGCAGAACCTCTTTGCATTCTAGGACTGCTTTAGAGTCTACTGCCTTTCTCACAACAGCCTTTAATGCTGAAGTGCTATCTGAACAAATGTTGAAAGTTCTGTGATTTGTGCCGCTCTCAAGAATGTTATATGCACATTGTGTTATGGCGAAGATTTCGGCCTGTAGGATCGAAGCGTAGATCCCGAGCGAGAAGGTCATTTTATTGTCCCTCCCGCTCTTGCAGAATCCTGCTCCTGTGCCTCTCTGATGTTTGGAGCCATCAGTAAACCACCACGACCCTTCTCGTGTTTGAACTGGTCTGTTCTGATCCGTCCAATCCTCTGGTCTAGGAATAATCAGCTCAGGCGAGCTACCAGCATAGAAGATTGGAGTCATGTAGTCGGAGTGCATTAGCAGCACTCCATCTTTTATCTGGGGTTCACTCATGATGACCGAGTGTCCCTTGTTCCTTAGCTTCAGATGTTCCAGACAGTGAAGACGGTATGCTGTTCTGAGTGCAACACTCTCTACAAACAAGTGCAGTGGGGGTAGCTCCAGAATTACCTCCAACGCTCTCGTTGGTGTGGTCCGTACTGCGCTTGTTATACTGATGCATCCCATCCTTTGAACCTTATCAAGTTGCCTTTGGATGTATGCTTTCTTAGTTGCGGGCCACCATACTATGGCTCCGTAGGTGATCAGAGGTCTGATAACCATAGAATAGATCCAGTAAACTATTCTGGGTTTCAGTCCCCATGTTGTCCCTATAGCTCTTTTGCATGCCCATAGAGAGCATATGGCTTTCCTAGAGCGTTCTTCGATGTGATCTTTCCAGGACAGTTTCTGGTCAAGAGTTACTCCTAGGTATTTGACCGTTTTCCTGTATTCCAGGACTCTTCCTGAGAGGGATATCTCCGGTTTGAGTCCTGGTTTGTATTTCCTGGTGAATAACAGGATTTCGATCTTTTCGGGGTTGATCCTAAGTCCTTCAAGGGAGCACCACTGTTCTATAATTCTCAGGGCTCGCATTGTGGGTGCTCTCAGCTCCTGAATGTGGCTACCCGTCGTTAGGATCACCAGATCATCAGCATAGGCCTGTGTATACAATCCCGAATCGTTCAGCTGCTTCAGCAGGCTGTCCACCACAAGACTCCAAAGGAGAGGGGATAAGACTCCACCCTGGGGACAGCCTCTGGCAGCCATAGTTCTGACATTTTGTCCGTTTAATTCGGCAAATATCATCCTTTGTGATAGCATATTTGATATCCACTGGGTCAGTGTTCTTTCTGAGCCCCTTGCCTCTAATGCTCGACAGATCGATTCAAAGGAGGTATTGTCAAATGCGCCTTCGATGTCCACAAAAGCACCCAATGCTGATCTATTTCCGTCTAGCGCTCCCTCTACCTTGGTGATAAGGTGATGTAGCGCCGTGTCCGTCGATAGACCTTGTCGATAGGCATATTGATTGTTATGCAGTGGCGTGGATAACAGATGCGTTTCCTTGATGTATCTATCAACAAGTCTTTCCAGTGTCTTGAGTAAAAAGCTTGATAGACTAATCGGTCGGAAGGACTTGGGGTTGGTGTAGTCTGATTTCCCTGGTTTCGGGATAAATATCACCTTCACTTCCCTCCAGCTAGAGGGAATATAGCCCATGGCAAGGCATGAACGAAAGAGCTTCACCAGGAATGCGGTTACACGATTTCCAGCTTTTTGTAGCAAGGCCGGAAATACCCCATCCATCCCTGGAGCTTTGTACGGAGAGAAGGACTCGAGAGCCCATTCTACCTTTTCATAGTCGACTATCCTCTTTGCAGTTTCAAAGTCTGGAGCTGTGCGGGCTCTTACCTGATGTGGGAGTGCAGCGATTTGCCCCGATCCAGGAAAGTGCACTTCCAGTAGCCTGTTAAGCGTCTCCTCCTCGGACAAGGTTAATTTACCATCCGCTTTAACTAGGCATCCTATTTTGGCTCCAGGGTCCTTTGCTAAGATCTTGCATAGGCGGAGCGTAGACGGAAGGTCGTTCAGCTCTTCGCAAAAGCTTTGCCAGCTATGTCTCTGAGCTGATCTTATGACCTTCTTGTAGTTTCTTTGGGCTGTCTTATAGTCATCCCAGCTGTCCGGAGTACGCAGTTCTTTAGCTCTACTGAGGAGCCTGCGAACTTTGCGACGGTGAGTCTCCGTTTGTTTATTCTACCAGACCGTCTTGGAGTTGTTTGGCTGTTCCCTTAAGGGGCATGCTGTCTCAAATGAATTAGTGAGGCATTCTTGAAGCTGATTTGCAGCCAGCTCAATGTCCTCTTCTATTCTCATTTTGGTAAGAATGTTGTCGACACCTCTTTCTATTTCCTCTCTAAAGAGATCCCAGTTAGTGAGCTTCCTATTTCTTACCTTAGGCTGTGCTATTAAGCACTCTTGTTCGAGTGTGAACATGATGTGCCGGTGGTCAGACAGTGTGACTTCACCAGCCACCCTCCACTCTTTCACCTTGCTATATAGACTCGTTGAGCATAACGTTAAATCTATGATTGACTCACTCCTAACATTGGAGAATGTAGGAGCAGCACCCCTGTTTAGGACATGGAGGTCCGTGGAGCTGAGGTATTCGGCTAGATCTCTACCTCGTGGGTTAATATCTCTACTACCCCATATAAAATGATGAGCGTTTGAGTCACATCCAATAAGGAGAGGAAGATTCCTTTCTTTGCAGAAATTCACAAGATCAATCACCTCGGTTGTAGGGCTTTCCCTCTCATGTGGGAGGTAGGCCGATGCAACAATGAGGATCCCATTGTCCTTTGTGATTATCTTGATGACAGTCAGATCTCTGGTTGAGAGTCCTGACAATAGAAAACTGTTAACTTCTCTTGTTACAATACACGACCTTGGGTTTTTGCTGGAGGGGCTATGAAACAGTGAGCCTCCTACCAGTCCCAGTCCCCTAATCTTACCCTGGTTAAGCCAGGGTTCCTGAATGAGGGCTATGTGTGTACCTAGTTTGTTTATCGTGTTACATAGGACAGCTGTTGAGGCTTTCCCATGTTGCAGGTTAATCTGTATAAGTTTTAAAGCCATTTGAATGACAATTTACACTGTTGTAGGTTAGTCTTAAGTTCCTAGAAACTAAGGTTAGTAATACCAAGACTGACATGAGACTCACCTGAGGAAGATGGTGTATCCTCGTTGGCTGTGATTGGGGACAGTCAGGAACTGTCGCCCTTCTCTCCGTCCTCTGGGGTCGGGGCGTGTGGCTGCTCCTCCTCCCCTTCCTTGACCCCCTGTTCCGTCGGAGCCACCTGGACTTTCGGCCTGGGTCTAGCCTTGGGCGCAATGCCGGTGGAGAAGTTAGCCCTCCCCAAGCCATAGAATGGACGGTTGCCCAGTCCCGTGAGCCGTCTTAACGACTCACGATCGACGCCAACGATCAGCCGTAGGCCCCGAGGCTCTTCCGTCCTATCCCACACCCTCCATTTGGATGAGGACAGACCGGGGTTAGACCGTTCCAGGTAGCTGAGAGCAGCCTGGTCCGTTGGGTGTCTAACACCCGGAAGCCACAGGACCCCACGGGTCAGCCTGAAGGCGGCAGGGTCAGATGCCAGGAGGGACACTCCACCCCAGGGTCTCACGCTAGGTAAGGCCCTGAGGAGCCACTCCCTCGATGGCTGGTCTGCAGCTGTCACCAGCACCTGCCCCCGCCACAATCTGGACGACATGAATCGCGGCGTCGGTGTGTCGCTGCCCGCCGGTGTCGACATTATCGTCTCCAAAATCGCATCGGAGAACTCCAGTAACTCTGTGTTGGAGATGTCTCTGGAGTCCTCCCTGCTTATCACTATTTGAAGGGCTCTATCCATTGCAGCGTCCGCGTAAGAAGCGTCCCCTGACCCCCCCCTTTACCTTATGTTTTTTAGATATCCTTTAACTAGTTGTTGTCTTGTTAATGTACCAAGGTGATTCCTATTTAGTAGAAGAAGGTTGTTCTCCTCACAATATTATAAGTCCAAGCCTGCTAGGTTGTTCCAGTATGAGGTTTGTTCCCATTATCCAATTTTTGGTTTGATGTACGTCTTTGCGTATCCGCAGAAGGGTTTCGATCCTACTGCTCTTGCCAACTTGTTGGCTTTTTGCGGCTTTGCTATCACCGGCCTTGAAGATTCTTGCTTCCTTTTTCCTTCCTTCATGATGCAGGCACAATCTATTATTTCGGTTTGAAAAACCTTCCCAGCATTAAAGGTCCATAGTTCCCCAGGTCGGGTGATGACTTACGGTGCAATAGTTTGGTATGTGAAGGGCCATCAAAGCACATCCAGAGCCAAACTAACAAGTCTACAGCGTCAAGCCAGCCTGGCCATATGTGAAGCGACCAGTACCACACCATCCGCAGCGCTTGAGTGCCTTCTAACACTTCTTTCTCTGAACATTGTGTTGGAAAAGGAGGCGAGAAGGGCAACGTATAGAATCATAGCTTACCACAGAGGTAGCAGGACAGACACACCCAACAGACTATTCAGATAATTGGAGGACCATCGTTCTCTAGGTGCTTTCTCTGATGTCATGCCCACCAAGACCACTAGCAGGAAAAACTATGACATACTTATCCCTCTCCAGGAAGAGTGGACACAGGACCTTTTCAGCCTAATAAGAGCTGACACCTGCTGGTACACGGACGGATCAAAAACGCCCTTTGGCATAGGATGTGAAGCCTATTGTAGTCAGGAAAAAGTTGAAATATCACACAGCCTAGGAAAACTAGCTACAATAGTCCAAGCTGATTTATCAGCTATTGAACTTAGCTGTCGACGACGATTGGACGGCTACCACAATAAAATATATTCTCAGACAGTCAAGCGGCGCTCAAGGTGCTTCAATCCTACAAGAACTCTTCGAGGACTGTAGAGAGCTGCAAGACCGCACTTAACAAGCTCGGCGTAGCTAACAATGTAAAACTGGTATGGATACCTGGCAACTCTGGATACGAAGGAAATGAAGTCGCAGGCCGACTTGCACGCGAAGCGGCGACCAGAGACTTCATTGGACCAGAGCCGGCACTAGGTATTGCATATAATGTTGCGGTTGAAGAAATATCCACATGGATGGACAACCAGTTTATACAATACTGGAGGAACCTGCCAGGCATGCGACACTCAAAAGAATTTATCTTCGAACCACACAAGGAACGCACCAGAGAAATTCTGGTACTCAACAGACAGAGGATCCGAGTAGCGGTGGGTTTATACACCGGTCACTGCCTGTTAGGAATGCCTATGCACAGAATGGGGCTCACTGAGGACACTGCACTGAATACAGACTGTGCCTGGAGGAGGAAGAGACAGCCAAGACACATTCTCTGTGAGTGCCCGGCGATTGCTCGCCTCCGACGAAATGTCAGTCAAAAAATCAGTCTGTTTATAAAGGACTGGTCCTCATGGGTGAATTACCTGGCAATCATGTGAGCCAGAATAGATCCACTAGTGGTCGCGGTGGAATGATGTCATGTGCCCACTCACAACTCGAAATCACTAAAAAAATCCCCAGGTCGGATCCACCTTAGTTACCTTTTGCAATTGAATATCTGGTCTATGTATACCCTCAGATGTTCAAATTCTTTGGACATATCCACTTCTACAACATTCATATTTACTGGGGAGTAGAGGAAACTACTCCCATGTTTCTCTTCTTGGAGATGAGTATAATTACAGTTTTTGGAATAACACTCAGACCTTTGTGAGCAAATCAAAAGCTATTTGCCTCAGGTGCTTTCCAGTGATGATTTTGACTATGTCGTCCGCATATACCTTATCACGACATATATAGTCTCACCGGATGAAATGAGAATTCCTGTCTCGTCTTGCAAATTCACCGAAATCACTTTATCTTAATTCTCGTCCAGTCCAGTATAGAATAACTTTTTGGAAGGTCTTGAATCCATTTTCTTTTGGCTTGAGTATGGGGTAGGATTTACTGCATGCAATACTTCAAAATCGATTACAAAATCTAATTTTTCTGATTCTAGATTTTCTTTTCTTTGTCTCTCTCGAACGTTGGCCATCAGATTGATGAAATTAGACCAAACATTTCAGGAATTATATCATACTGTTGGTTGTCGTTGGACTTGTTCTTTTTTGGATGTCTGCTACACTTACGCAGTTTCTTAGTTCGGCATCTGACTCATGAGACCACTAAAAGTTTCGACTCGTTCGAATATCGGTTTAAATTTAAAACCATATGACATCAAACGAGGCCCTTGTGGGTATCACTAGATAGTCAATCTCTCTTAGCTTGAGGAGGAGAACTCCACTCCTGGGTTACATCCCCTTTTTGCTTTCTTGCCATTTCTCTTCTCATAAGTCCTCGACTTGATCCATTTTCTTTTGGTCCGATGTGCTCTCAATAGCGTCAGAGGAGGTGTTATCGAAAAGGCCATCTTCCTCCTGCTAGCCATATGGATGCTTTATGAACATTTTTGCTAAGGGTATATCGAATCGGTTCTCTCATTTAATACTTTTTCCTGAAGAGGGTATAGAAAACTTTCTGGAAGTGTGAATATAGTATTGTGGCGTTCCCAGCTGTTTTTCATTTCTGCATCTTAAAATTCTTTCACCAAATAAGTAGATTCTGATGTCTATCAATATTCTTCACGAAACCACAAATCTCTTGGACGTTTGCTTCTACCGAGGGTAAGAATTTTGTTTGAGTAGGACTGGAATAGATCGGATCAGTTCTGGCCTGCTCATCATAGCTTCGAAATAATCAATCTATTATCCACCAAAAAACCAATAAAAATTACTTGTTTCTGTTTACCAATCACGACAAAAGTGAAGCGATGCCGATTTGCCTTCTCAAATTTTACTTATACGTGTGGCGCGTGCCGTTACCCTGAAGAAAAGCGGAATTATTCGTCTTTAGCCATTAACCAAGGCTAAAGTTATACGTATTTGATATTGTAATTTTTTGTGTGTTTATGATATTTATGAGTTGATTTTGGTTGATATTGGAATATTTATTTAATCGGCGTGTATGTGTATCGAGGATAGAACGAACTGATTGACTGACAAGAGTGACAACTGACAATGCAGACAATAATTGTACTAAAAAATCAATAACAAATGTACTACATCTGTTCGTTTTGAAGTGAAACAGCAGTACAATCAGCACAATTATTGTACAAGTTTTGGGACGCACCTGAAAAAGTGAAAATGCCCCTAGTATGTATTCAAATAGCGCACGGTGGCGCCCTTATATTGGACGATTTCCCGAATAGTTCCGACTGATTTTCATAGAAAAAATGCATTTGACTTGAGCGCCGAACGAATACACACATGGGGTGGGATAGACTCGCAGAAAACCTTATGACTATTCAACGGAGTAAAAGAGGCGAAAAGCGCGAGAGTTTTCTGCTAATAAAGGGTATTTTTGCACTTTTGTGATAGCAAATACTGCGTAATATAAAAAATATTCTGTTATTACGATTCACTTATTAAAACATTGTTTCTATTTTTTTTTTCGTCACAAGCGCTCTTATTGCCTGTCTTACATAGACAAATTGCCATACTTTTTAAATCTAAAAAGTGACTATTCAAATGCCAATTCATATTATTTTTATAATAAAATCAAAATATCGGTTACCAACTTTGATCGTCAAATAATATTGTCACCATTTCACTCCTGACATATTTTTTCACCACTCTTACCTACGTTTGGTGATTCATCAGCTCTGAATTGAGTCATGGCACCAAACATCAAACTCACCTGTAAAAAAAACAAAATATTACATAATGCTCTATAGATACCCAAGCTTCAGTGCATATCACTCGTCGCCCGAAAACTGGGCCAAACAAAAATTTAAATGATCTATTAATACCTTGTCATAATACACAGATGAAAAGTGACTCAATGCTGGGCAAAAATGCGCATTTTTCTGACCTTGCATTGAGGAATTTTCTGTTTGAACAAAAAAATGATTATGTCGCCAAATACTTCGACAACCATAATGGAATAGACTGGTTAATTGGATAAATACTTTGTGTGAGAATAGATTATCTTTTATGGGTTCGTGGTAGTTATGTATTGTATTTCCGGCGCTATAGTTAGGTTAAAACATAGGCATTAAATAAATAAGATTCATATATAGTTGAAAATTATTTGTCATATAATCTGTGATTTATAGATCGACGATTAATTGGAGATTTCAAATAATTGGCCACTATGAATTCCATTTGATGTGCATTTATGCTACTTGGTCATTTACATCAATATACTGGGAACTTGTATACAGTTATAAAGTTGAAATTACTTTATTGCCCGATTTAAATTCTAGAATTTCATGGTGGCAGTTACAGTAGACCTGAAGACGCAGTAAAATTTTAATGGCGTGCGACGGTTCCTAGTGATCAATAAAATTTTCCGGGTACATAAGTTGGAGTTTAACGATCTCTAGTCTAGAATATGTTGTATGCAACTATGTTGAAAATGTTATGTAGTATATGGAAAAATTAATGGTGAAGTGTCTACAGGTGTCATTGGTTTTGGCAAATTGGAAGAAGTTGAAGATTTTCCCTGATACCTATTTTGTACTTCATTTATGTTTATTGTTAAGAAACTAACCCCGAAACTAACTAAACTTTTTAAAAATACGTTTTCTTCCAATAAACTCCCCAACAAACAATTCAAAAACTCTAGATAGATGTCATTTAGGTAGCATATAATGGCAAAAATTAACTTGTAGGTAGAAGACATGATATTTTGAAATTACTTTAGTTTTTTTCCACGCATAGGAAAATATAGACGCAAATGTCGAACATTCTATGTTTGTTGGGTGTCCTTTCCGTTGGTGACGTAATCAATACATGCATATCTTTAAAATGAAAATTCTTCAAAAATTGTCTAAATTGATAATACTTACCGTTACCCCAAAAAGAAAAAAAATATCAGTCAAATATTTTTTTGACTACAGAAAATTTAAAATGATCTGATTATTTAACATATTTTTTTTCTATATACGTAACAGTACAGGGTGTTTTCTAACCTCATTGACAAAATGACAAAATCCTGTTAAAATTGCGTTTTAGTGTTTTTTCTTCAAAAACGAAGTAAGATAAAGAGTCAACATCAGGACGAGAAATGTATTGTTAGTTGCTTGATCCAAAAAATATAGTACCTACATTTATTTATTGTCATTTGTCATCAATTCTTCAAGTTACTCCCCTTGGAACGCCACTGTTGATGATTAATGATACATGCGTTCAAATAAGTCATCTCTTTTCATTAAGTACTACAAATAACGCTGCAAAATTTCAAGCAAAAATACCCAAAAACCCCCAAAAAAAAATGAAACCCTATTTTTTAAAAACTAGGTATGCATTTTCGGATCTATGTTTATGTTTATATCATATCACCCCCTCTACCCATTTTGTCAATGAGGTAAGAAAACAGCCTTTACCTTGCACTTTTATATCAAGCTTCATATATACAGTGTCTTTCAAAAGTCCCGGAACGGTCTCAGAAAATGTAAACGTGGTAACATGGCCGATATTACCATCGGATCAGGCATGTCCGAAAACCACCAAGTACTAATTTTTACTTTATTTTTCGAACCGTTTGTGAAATACGAGACCGTTCCGGGAGTTTTGAACGAAAGTGCAAAGTTGCTGCATATTTCAAATAAAAATTTGATATTTGGAGAATATAATAATCTGGGGGCACTCAATTTATTGCAATAAAAATCGAATGGGCTTTGCATTAAAAAAAAAAAAAGTTGTTCACTTTATCTTCAAAAATGTAAACGTGGCAACATTGCCGATACTTTTTTTTTCGAGCCGTTTGTGAGATACGAGACCGTTCCGGGACTTTTGAAAGACACTGTATATTTTTAGAATGAAAATAATCAAAAAAAAATGAATAAAGTTGAACATCAAGACAAACAAATAAATACTCTGACTCTGGACATTTTTTTTTACGTGCATGCATGGGCTTATCGATGAAAAATGGCTCAGAAGATACAGAGATAAATGGTCAACAAAAATCATCCAAAGTGAAAAAGCTTCATTGAATATAAAAGACAACTCGTAAAAAACCATTAATATACAGGGTGACCCCGTCGACGATCAAACTTGAGGAAACTTGGAAAAAATTGTTGAAGAAAATCTGATGTTCTCCTATTTTGACTATCTCTAGTTTGTACATTCATTTCATAAGTTTTTTTACGGCAATTTTTCTTGTCAGTGTTTATTAAGAAACTACTAAGATTTTTTTGACATGAAAATTTGTTTCAAATCATTTACCCTCGTGTTACGGGGTACCTACCGAATAGTTTTGTTAAAAAAAATTATTACTAAATGAACACTCTTGGAATTGAAAATGAAAAAACGCGCAGAATTTTTTTTTTGAAAAATTCGATTCTGGCAAATACAAAAACTTAAATAGCTTTTGGATTACCACATATTATTCTATGTACATTTTTTTTATTCCCCCTTACCCTCTTTAAGTTTGATTGTCTGATATTAAAACACCCTGTATATATCTTTTATTACAGTGAAAAACAATGAATCCAGAGTAAAAACAACCCTTGAATGTGAATTAAACTAAATGACAGAAAACAAAAACTTTGTAGAAAATACATAGAAAGTAAAAACAAAAAATTGGAGATAATTCACTGTCTCGCTGGATTAACATTTTCCTTATACTTCAATCAAAATATAGGGTGTCCGGAAATTACGCGTCAGGATTTTGGTGGGCGATTCTACATGAAAAATTAATGCAACAAACTTCTATACAATTTTTTCAAAAACTCAAAATTAAGGAAGTTACAGGGTGTTAAAAAATATTTTTTTTTTCTTATTTTTTTTAATAACTTTTTTTCTAGTGTAATGATTTTCGCCAAATTTTGCATGCATGTCACTAGTGTTTCTTTGTATTCACCCTATTAATTTGACGCTAGTCGTCAATGACAAAAGGCTGAAGCTGTCCTTCACCTTAGGAAAATTACTTAGAACTTTTTTGTTTTAATCTTTTTATAAATTTGGATGTCAAATTAGTAAAGAGCATCAAAATATTTTTTAAAAAGGTGCTCGAGTTGCATCATCGTAGGTTTCCGAGAAAAACGACTTTAAACATTAACCGTACCTTGAATAATTAAAAATTCGTACTTTGAAAAAATTTTTGAAGTTTTTGAAAAAATTGTATAGAAGTTTGTTGCATTAATTTTTCATGTAGAATCGCCCACCAAAATCCTGACGCATAATTTCCGGACACCCTGTATTAGCCATCTTTTTATGAGAATTTGTATTCAATTAGTTTCATCACTTCAAAGTTGACCAACCCAATAAAATAATTTCAACATCAAGATAAAATAATGACAGAACAAGAAAAACAAGAATCCACAAAACATTCCAAAGATGCCAGATCGATCATTCTGTAAGAAAAATTTTTTCATTCCACGCATCAAATATTTCAGAAGCAACAGGCGTGGTTCACGACCAAACCGCTACACTAGATTACAGTTGTAGACATCTCAAAAAACCTTTTATCTTTGGCCCAAACTACACGCCGTGAAAAAAAAGCTTCATCATTTTCTTCGTGCCACACCGACTTAGAATTTGCTTCAAATTACGGTTTAATTTGTAAAGCCAGTTCAACGACTTCTAAATATGTGACTTTTACTGTCCATAGAAGATGTTGAAAACGGCTCTAATCCAATAAAGAACTGAGAGTCGCGATCGTACCGTGTAGTCCTCATTAGGTGAATTTCGGACTTTCGATTTTCTCTGGACAGATTAATGGTAATTTAAAGTCAACATATCGCAGAGGTGTGTGATAATGTAAT
This sequence comes from Orchestes rusci, assembly GCA_958502075.1. NCBI lineage: Eukaryota > Metazoa > Arthropoda > Insecta > Coleoptera > Curculionidae > Orchestes > Orchestes rusci. Next base: position 11,844,566 of record OY293304.1, on the reverse strand, counting down.
GATCAACTTCCTAACATAAAACTGTCAACGAGTGTAGAGGGAATTATAAATAATTAGAATTTCTTGCATATTTATCGTTTGGAAGTAACTGGTTGACAAGGTTTTTCTGAATATCGTGGTAAACAGTTGCAGACTGGAATAACTTTAATTATACAGGGTGTCCCAGCAAGGGTGGCCACCGACCATATCTCGGAAACTACTGGACCTAAAAGTTCAGGAACAAAAATATGATCACTAAAGTGGCCACGAGAAAATGCTGGGAAATATTTATAACTTCGAAATTTTTCCGCTAGGGGGCGCAATCAAAGCTTAAATATTAAAATTCGAAATTTCTCCGGAAATTCTCAGATTGAGGTATATCTTCATCAACATGGTTAGAGAACCTAGACAATTTCACGTCTTTTTGGTACAGGGCTCATTGGCGTAGGTACCGATCTTCGTGTGAGTGGGGGAAGGTAGTGAAAGTGTAATTGTTCAAGTGGCTGTAACTTATAAACGACTTGTCCGATTTTGTTGTGTATAGGCTTGTTTGGAAGATAAATGTGAGTACTTTCGTATATCGTATCCAGTGATGCGTGATTGTCTCCAGAAAAGTTGCTAGAAGGCGTGATTTGAATTAAAAACTGTTATTTTCGTTTCACCGCAAAAATTTAAATGGTATGGTATAATTCTGATAATAATAACTAGTCCAAATTATGTAAAATTTAATGTTTTAAGGTTTTTTTTTTTTTAAGGTTTTTTCTTGTAAATTTAATCTTCATTTCGATTCTGTTATCTGTACACTTTTTACACTTTCACCACCTTCCCCTACTCACACGAAGATCGGTACGCCAATGAGCCCTGTACCAAAAAGACGTGAAATTGTCTAGGTTTTCTAACCATGTTGATAAAGATATACCTCAATCTGAGAATTTCCGGAGAAATTTCGAATTTTAATATTTAAGCTTTGATTGCGCCCCCTAGCGGCAAAATTTCGAAGTTATAAATATTTCCCAGCATTTTCTCGTGGCCACTTTAGTGATCATATTTTTTTTCCTGAACTTTTAGGTCCAGTCGTTTCCGAGATATGGCCGGTGGCCACCCTTGCTGGGACACCCTGTATATATCTACAAACTCATAACAGCTATATTTCCAGCAGCACGGACCACACCATGATTACTATCCCGCCATAAATGAGAGGCTGTTTAATAATTTTTTTCTAAAAAGTTTTCTGATTGGGGTTAAAAATCTTTCTGAACAGCTGCCAATATTTGTGTATAGAGTTTCACAATATCCTGCAAGACGCTGATTGTGTGGGAAAAATTGATCAGAAATAGACAGTCAATTATAAAACTTCTATTCAGCACAGTTCGGGAATAACTGCTGTCAAATTGGGTCTAGTACCATAATTCCATTATCATTTTCTAAATTTCACCAGACTAGTGTATAACCAACCTTCTAAGTAGCACGTTAAAAACCATTTGGATTTGTTCGAGGTTTAGAGCGGTTTTATTGTATGGTAAATAAGAAGATAGTAGTTTCAAAGTGGCCTTAAAACTGTTCAAACCAAAGTCATCCCCTCTTCTTTCATGCCCTAAATGAATGAGCTATTTTCTTCAAATTTATCATTGGAGAAGATGAAGAAATTGATGATTATAATTGATTACTTGAATTAGAAGACCACATTATAACTGCAATATTTTAGAAAAAGCGAACTAATTTTTCTCGGTGCCGACTAGCATTTATAAAAGCCGCTTTAAAACTAAAAACAGGTATGTCCTCCTGGACCAGTATGAAATATGGTCAATAAAACCATTTGATCTGAAAGTTGCTTTGTATCGTGTATCACGTGTCACATTGTATGCAAGTACGTATACACTTATATTATACTTCACTATCGCCGCGACTCGCAGACAGCACGATTCTGATGAGATTATCGTATGTGACCATGACGCTTTATACCACTAATTTGTGAAAAATTTAGATTCAAAATCATTTGTTTGTATATTCTAACGATTTACAGCGTTTTATAAATCGTATCGTTATCGCGTGGTGCGCAGCGACAGCTTATCGCATGCTTTCCTAGAAAATATTGCATGTAACCGAGAGACTTTTATGATATCCTCCGCCACAAAATGCTGGTCTGAGAACAATATAAGGCTTCAGTCTATTTGCGCAACACGCGATATTTATCGTACGATGTCAATCGCGTATAGAAGGTCGCGTGGTTCACTTATTATTGAATCCTTGCATCGTCGCGACAGCTTATCGCACGATTCCGAAAAAAATATCGTAAGTAATCGAGACACTTTCGTGTGATATGATTATTTTGGAAATCAGTCACTTCCACTTCGAAGTGAAATTGAATGTTACTTCGAATGTTTCTGACATCAACTCTGTCGACAAATTTTCTCTGAAGTCAAGATTCCCTAAAACTAATAAGTGAAGAGTTTTAGCGACTAATTTAAAAAATATATTAATCATAAGAAACAAATTGTTGGGATAAATCTTGGAACGATTCGCCTATATTATACGAAACGCGAAAAACTAAGAAATTTTTTATTCAATAAAGTATTTATGCCACCCTGATAAAAATACAGACCTTCAAAAACAAAACAATAAATGTTCCCATTTAATCGAATAGTATTGTTACTAACGTTTGTCACAAAAAACATTTTTTTTTTATTCGGCGTCAGCACATCTGGACGGGAAGTTTTCTCAATAGTATTTGGGAATAAACCAGATTATTTATGGAGTAGGCTTTCTCCGAGTCGTTGTGTATAGAAAAATTTAAATGAGGTGAAGCAATTTTACGACTTTGTCATCTAGACTCTGTAAAGACATTTGATGAAGATAAAGTTTGATATTAAATTATATTTCGGCCTCGTCTCATATATAAAGATTGTGGTACCTTCGCTTCAGCTCGAACCGATCACTATTTTAAAAGCTAAGAAAGTCCTAACCCCCTGTGACATGTCCCACACCTACGATTCAGTCTTTTTTTTTGTGGAATTTCAAATTGTTTTTTACTTGTGCGATAAATTGTCAAAGATGAATTACCTAGGGTTGTTAATTTCACATCCACTATTATAGCCAGGGGGTGGCTTATGACGAAAATTTCCTACCAGTCAATTCTTACCAATCATAGGCTTGCATTTTATTATGTTGCTATGGCAACGACCTAATTTTATCGGAAATCACCCTACTCATAATCACGTGACTGAAAGATTAATAAGTGGAAATCTCCCTGGCTTTTTGAATCTGAACGTAGCTCCCATATGATTACACTGCTGCCGTCCCCACTCTCCCTAACAATCTCAACCCAACTCAACTTTCACAGACAGCGATAAGGCGAACGGCAACACTGTGGTTGGTGCATGGGAGCTACATCCAGCCGCGAGTGCTTGACAGCTGTTAAAAACACTGACATATCGACGGTGTCACGACAAAAGGGCATAAGCGACATTCGTAATTTTTTTCAGGAGACGAAAGAAACCTTTAAAATCTTTATTTTTATATCCCAGTAGATTTTTTTTTTATTATTCTATTTTAGATTAATAAGCGCATGTTTCAACAACTTTCAAGTTATAAAATATGTAACTGTTATTTAGTTATTCAAACATTTGGCGCTTAAGCCTTTTTGCTAGAATCTGTTGGCGTTTACGTCTTTTCAAAAGGCATTTAAGCCTTTTATGTGTTTTCATTTAGGTTATTTATTGTCGGTTAGTTGCAGTTACGCCTTTTGAATTCTTCATGTGAAATTAAAACTGTCGGATAAATCTTTTCATTTTTTTTAATTCAAAACAATACAAATTCCGAAAAGAAATACAAAAATTTAAGTCAAAGACCAACTAAAATTTAAAACTGAAGACAAATTCTTAACAAAGATAACTTACTACCTAATCATTCTTAAAAGAAAAGAAAACGATGCTATTTAAACAGAAAAAAACTTAAACGTATTTTTCAAAACATCATGCTTCAATGCCTCTGTTAGAAGTTCACCCGGTAGATCATTATCGAGTATAATATTATTATTATCGTTCAGGTTACTTGCACTTGCAACCTCTTTTTTGGCCAGGGACGATATTATGGTATTCTAAAAAAACAATAGAAAAAAAGGCGTAAGCGACATGAAAAATCCAAATTTTGAACAATTATTACGGACAAGGGAAAGCACTTTGCCTTGAATTACACTTTTTTTTCAAACAAATAAGTTATATCTTTTAGCTATTGTGTAGTTTTTTTGAAACGGCTGAGGCTCAAGTTTGTAAAACGCAAAAAATCACTCAATTATATTCATATGAGCGAATGGCGCTTAGACAAACCAAACAAAGAAATACTAAAAGGCGTAACCGACAATAACACATAATGTGAGTTTTTCATATGTAAACAAGGCCTTTACAGTAAAAAAACGATCTAGGCTACCAAATATCAATAAAACCTATTCAATTCATAATATCATTCACTCACCTTTCGCCAGGAAAATGTTTTCTTTCGTCCAGGGCGTAAGCAACCTATCAACACACGTGTTGACGGCGGTTAGTGATTTTCGGGTCAAGTTCGGTTCGGTTCGGTATTGGCGGTTAGAAAATGAAAATATCATTTTTTATGCGTTAGGAATTTTTGCCGGTTAAGCCGTTTGGTCAAGTTGTGGGCAGTTATTAGTACTATAGAATGGCATAAAAATCTCATTTTCTCAATTTTGGCACTTACGCCCTTTTGTCGTGACGCCGTCGATATATTTTTGATAAATGATTTATTTTCAACTTCCAATACAAAGTTGCAATGTTATCAATTATGGACAAGATTGGTTATAACTTCCAAATGTTTTATAAAATCCTGATTCCCTTCTTTCTTCCTCAATGGCGAGTAGAGTAAGGAGCCGTTGGTTTCTTCCACTAAATGCGAGGTGAGTCCTGGGTTATGTTTTTTCCAATGATCAGTTTTGGCATGAAATTTTCTTGCCGAATCTCCCTAGAGCTCGAATTAAAAATCCGGAAATTTGTTCTCGTTGCGAATTTTTCAAGAAAATTTCCCTCGGCTTATTCGCAACTCGACAAAATTTCCGGAAATAATTCGAGCTCCAGGAAGATTATAAGTGAAAAATTCACTCATGTTGTGCGATATCGTGTCAAAGACATTGGACCTGGGGTGGTATATATTTTACATCCAATTTAGACCCTTATTATGAAAAAAACATTTAATTATGTCTAGGCATAATAGGAATTCATAAGTTCGGCAATATGTTGTTCAAGATGTATATTTGCCTATTAACATCCACTATGCTTAGAACCCAACGATGAAAACATCATTTCATTATGTCTAGGGTGGCATAATGATAGGAATTCACAAGTTCACTATGTATAGTGTTTAAAAATGTGTTTGCCCAGGGTGGTAAACTTTACATCCACTATGCTTGGAACTTTTATATGACTCTTTGGGTCATGGGTACTTATGTTTTTTATCGTTTTTCTCTACCTACCCTATTTATTGCAATATTTTTATTTTAAGTATGAAAGACTTTCCATGCTTCGTCACTATTCATTAATAATTTGCTTGATATTCCCTGACAAAGATAAACATATTTTTGTGAATTCCATAAGTGAATTATCAATGATATTCTGTCCAATCCCGAACAGTCAATATTTTGATGAATGAACTAATTATATCCAAAATGTGAGGCAAATTCGAATCCTTATCGGTAGAACGAAAAAAAAAATCCATTAATTCATATCAATTAAGTGTTATTATGGTAATAAATAAAATATTATATTATCAACCATTTATTGCTGGCATGTTTTTGAAATTCAATGCTATAAACTGATTGAATAAATTATATTATGCAAACATTTTAGTGCAAATTAATAGAAAAATTACAAATTGCACACCATGCGATCTCAATGTTATAATCACCACCAATAAAAAAAAAAACGGCAATGTCAAGGAAAATGACCAAATAGCGTGCAAGGATGTATCAACAATTAGAACCTCCGCTTCCTCCTCTAACTATGTGAGCGTATCATTGCAGTGAAAATATATAATTATTCCTATTTCATCATTTTTCAAACTTTCTCGTGGATTAGGAGAGCAAATGTAGCACGAAATGTTTCGAATAAGTGGACGCGTTCCAACATGGTTTTCTAAAACAAGTGGGCATTTTGTTATGTGGCGTAGGGAATTTTGGAAATGTACCAGAAATATTAATATTCACAATAATTGTCTCGTTTTCGAGCGCAAATATTTCAGCAGGACAATGAACGTTTTGTGCTTTGCAAATGAGATGTTGTTTTTGGATGGACCTTACAACATTGAAAAACTAGAATCACTATCGGACGGCATTGCTTGAGCTCAACATCAACACAGTTTTATTCACGATACTGCCAAATTTACACGAATTTCCTATTTATTTACTAAGTAATATTACCGGCTCCAACTGTGTTCATTAAAAAAAAAATGATAACTTAGAATCGGAAATTCTTCAAGTCAAAATAATCCCACTTGGCTAAATTTACATTATCCAAAACTGGATACTTACCGAGATACAGCTTGTTGAAAATTAATTTTTATTTCCGAATTTTTAAAATAACTTCAACACAAAATTTAATTCGTATTGTCTCAAAAGTGACTGTCTAAACCACTAAGACACCGAGCCTTGAGACTATATCTATAATCGGGGTACAGTTGTTACCATTTTGTTTTTTTTTGGGTATCTTGTCTTAAATTGTGGGGCTGATGGATAAAAGACATTAGTTTCGATGTTTTGTGTGGGGCATGTGTGGGGGTAACTCAGGTTTTGACGTTTAAAGGCCACCTGGCGAAAACATTTGTGATATGGAGTTTTGGAGATGCAGAGGTTCCTTTATAGTTTATGAGCTATTCAATCGTTGATATGTATAGATGGCGCGTACTATTGAGTCAATTCTTTGAGCGTTTGATATTAGAATTATTAGATGGCACTTCGGGTTAGTTTGGGTTAGTTTGGGTTAGTTTGGGTTAGTTTGGGTTAGTTTGTGGGGAAATGGGGTATTGAGTTTTTCGGTTGACGTTTGGGGTAACGTTAACGTTAGTGGCGGCTTTTGTAGCGTTGATTCTGAGAGATGTCAAGATAGATATGTGGGCAGTGTTGTCACTTTTGGATTGTCTTCATTTATTTCTGAGACAACCCGAATATTTTTTTGATGACTTCGAACTAGTTTTGTATACTGAATCCTTTGATACATACCGCAAAAAGCTATCTCTTCTGATTTTGGAGTTCTTCATTTTTTTATAGATCTTCATTTATGAAACTGATGAAACTATTGAGTGGATTTTCTTCATTTATTTCTGAGCTGAGACAACCTTTACATTTGTTTGATGACTTCGAACTTGATTTTTATGCTGAAATCTCTGGTGAATACCACGAAGAGCTATACCTCTTCTGATTTCGGAGTTATTAATTTCTTTTCATAGATCTCCATTTATCAAACTGATAGAACTTTTGAGTGGATTTTCTTCCTTTATTTCTGAGTCAACCTGTACATTTTTTTTATGACTTCGAACTAGTTTTTCATGCTGTAAGTAAGCTGCGATTCAACAGATTATGCCGTCTTTTCCGCAGGACGATTCAAGTGTAGCCGGTACATCGTGATCTGTTTTGGTTTCTGTGGGCTCGCGTGCGACTGTGTGGAGTGTAGTTTGGTGAACCAAGGATTGCAACATTGGAGTGTTGAACAAAAAAAGCAGATTATTTCAAAAGGTATGCCAACATTGCCAACTCCAAGGTTAATTCAACGCAACACTGTTTTTTTCGTAAATAAGTCAACGAATCCAAAAAAGGACATTTTCACTTACCTTCGCGATCACTACACTGCAACTTGTCTTCATAAAAAACATTCTAAATTCTCTTGACTGCGTGCAAAGCAACGACAAAAAGTTCAAGGTGCAAATGGTTGGATTCCAATCAGCACCAATATATCGATTTCATAGGAAACTCACGATGCTACGGGTATATATGGGTCATCAACCCAGACGCAAGTATTTTTTTCTTGGCTGTCTTCGAGTATGTTTTAAATCGCCACGTTACCCAATTAGCTTGGGATACCTCAAGGTTAATAAGCGCATGCACCTAATCTCATATATACCCTTTAGACGCTTGACAATGACCATGATTTGCCCATCGTAATTGCACTAATTAGTCGATAATTTAGATTTTTAGCCAGTATCTTTTTGTGCGGAGCGGCATTCACTTGCGACATTGCTTGCTAATGAATTGGTGAATTGCAAGAAGCTCTTTGGGTATGTGGATGCACTGGAGTTTTGTAATGCTAAATTCAACGGCGAAGTTGAAGTTTGAAGACATGTTGTATTGTAAAATCATAAGTTATGCATTTGTATTTTTTAACTGATTGAATAAAAGACATTTTTCTGTTGCTTTTTCAAAAGAAAAAAACGCCTTTTTATCAGATTGTATTTTTCATACTTTCTCTACAAATCTGCAGAGTTCAAATCTTCAGTTTAGTATTTTACTAATAAAGTGGACACCATCAGCTGAAGGGTCTCCAATAATTTATCGTTCAAAGTTTGTTTACTTTAGTGAAATCTACGTGTTCTTCCACAACCAAAGTACACAATTTTGACATTATAACGTTTATACATAATATAAGATCACATCGATTTTGTTTCCCAACCATTGCTCAAGGTAGGCTCAGATCCAACTTGAGTACGGCTCAGATAACACATGCTCAGTTGTCACTATACTGAGCCACAGTGGCGACTCGTGGTAAATTATCTTGGGAGGTCAAAAATCAGAGGTCAGGAGAAGAGTTTAGCGCCGCAGGGACTGTCCCTTTCTCTATTTAAAACGGTAAAACAAGTTCTCAACCACATAACCAGTCGGCCAAATCGTACATACTTTTGCGAAAGATTCGATGAACTTTTTTGTCATTACTGGTTTGTCGTATAATAAGTTCAGGCACTGAGCGACCACTTTTCTCGAGTTCAAGTATTGTTGCAAAATCAAGTTCATTGGCACTTTTAAGTTGTTCAATTTTCTGCTCTATGAACATTTTATTATCTATAAAAGGTAAATTCGACAGAGTGGAACAGTTTATAACTCAAAATTACTCGAAAAAACCAAAAATAGTAATTCCACTATTGTCAAACTATTTCGAATTAACCCTACAAGAAGATATCGTAAATTTAGGTGATGCGCTTCGCAATTAGCGTATCACTTTGCGTATCCGTTTTGTCGAAATGACTATTGGCGGCGATATGTTTCAAAATTTAGCTTTGACTGATGATTCCAGACAAATTTTCAATCGCTGGCTGTGTATTTTTCGCAAAGCTTTATCGCCATTAGGGCAACTCCAACCAGCAGTCCAAGTCATAGATAAATTTTATATACTGTACGTAAAATAGGATGATGTGATTGTTGGGAGCAGGTCTCACAGTATACCAACGAACGAATCTTAACTCCTTGATACAAATCGGCATCATTATGGGATTATGCAAGCTCCTTACAGCTAAAAGAACTCGTTTGAGCTGGTGAGTACGCAGAACTCACTTGAGCGGACTGGGCTTTCTGTATAAGGGTGAGCACTTCAGCCAAAGTTTACTAATATACAATTCAGCCATTGTGCGCCTCCACCAGAAGATGTAAGTCGGCCTAGCGAGGGGATGACTTCGCCGACGGCAGTGACCGAATTCTCCAAGGGATGGGCAGGATTGTCCAAAGATGGTTCTTCATCTTAGGAGTGAACAGAGCAGTCAATTCCGCCAATTCTCGTCTTGTTTATGCCCGTTATTAGACGTAGTGTTCTCCCGGTCAGCGACAGTTTCAGTCTGCTGCATTTTTGTCTGGATACCTTAGTAGCTCTGTAGATGGATGTTTCATCCTAGCACGTGGGAGCATTCCTTGATCATATAATATATCTTTGACTGTGGCCATGATCAAACCCACGAAGGCCTCTGGTTCCCAAGATCGTGGCCTATAAGCCCTTCTTGCTATCCATTCATCGATATCACAGTGAACAAAAATTTATCTTACCCAGAACAGGCAGGTTAGATCAAGTGAAATGGTCGGAAGCACAAATTCTACAGATGCCAAGATTTCTAGATATTTTCATCATTTGACAGAGAATTTTTAGCAAAAATTTCACCTATGAAGTTCAAAAAGTCTAGCATCAATGGCGAGATCTACTTGATGACTAAATCCGATCACTGTGCTCAACCCTATCTGGGATCCGATTCTGGGAAATGTAGGATGTCATCGATGGGGTGATAGAAGTAATTAATCGCCGGTGATCTATCACATCATATTCTTCTAATCGTCGTATTCCAGGTGTTGTGTGAAGGGCGTTGTAAGATGAGCTATCATATACTGTATTCGAAATAAAAATACGTTCAAATGGTATGTATAGGGATTGGTTTGTTTATCATGGGATAAATTAAAAATGAGATGAAAAGGATGGGATACAAAAAGTTTTCCGAAATTTGGATATAAAGCGACGCGTTATACATCAGGGTGTTTCCTAACCACGGTACAAAACTTTAGAGGATGATTCGTTGAAAGTTCTTATGAACTATGTTGCTTCATTTCTGAAACACAGCGCATTGAAGTTTTAATGAAAAACCGGTATTTATAAAATATAAATATTCTTCAACCAATTTAGTTGAAATTTGGTACAGTTATTTGGTTTAAGAAACCCCTTATTTAGCTCTAATCAGAATTACATTTTTAGGTGCAACAACACGTGGGCCACACAGCCAATTAATTTTGAGAAAAAAGTTATCGCACAGTTTTTTTTCTGGTTTTTTAACTTCCTATAGATCAATCAACTGAAAATACAACTTCTTGATCTTCTGTGTTTTCTTCATATTTAGCTTCGATTAAGAGAAAAAAAATTAAAAATCAACTTGACTTATTCTAAGAACTATCCGTTTACAACATGAATTAAAAACCAAGAGTAAAAACAAACATATTTGACCTTTTAGTAATTAACCTACACGTCTTCTACAGGTTTACTAGACTATTTAGTAAATAAACATTTTACTTATCATTATTTATACTGAATTAGTTAAATGAAGCAACTCCGGACATATGTTCATAAAACGACCTAACGAATCACCTTCCGTTTCGTACCGTATATAGGAAACCCCCTGTATATTATAATTATCCAGATAGTTTAATCAGTTGTGTATTGAGTCGTGCTTTATGAAATGAATAGTTAACTTGAATAACAGTGAAATAAATTAGTGCTGTAGTGAGTGTACATAAATAATGACTGTAAATAAATTAGTGAAAACTGGACAAGTGATTTCTATAGCAAAAATCGTTACAATATAAAACACTGAAAAAAGTTAGATTAAAATATCATCGGTCGTTCATTTACGACATGCATTAATGCGAAAGTTTCTCCTGAAATTGTACATCTTCTCTAGGTCCTAAGGCAAGGCAGTAAGTATATAGAGCTCCATTCGAACGATTTTCAATAATTTTCATGCGATGTGATCATGCGTATAAAACTTTTCCGATTTTAGTGAAGGTGAAAATATTAAGGATTCGTTTTCGGTTACCTGCTAGCAGCCGCCAGCGGTTTTGCCCTTTTGATCAGCAGAGTGGTCTTCTATTTACTTTGTATGTGATATTTGGTATCATATTTTTTCAGATGACTTTTTGGCTTAACTGATGAAGATAATCGGAGTTCTTGAAAAATTACTACACACATAGTGTAACAGAACTGAAAGTTGAAATTGAACTATACTTTCACACTAGTGCATGAGATCTTAAACATACGGATAGTGAAAAAGCAACTTCAAGAAATGTCTCATTAAATTATCATGACTCTATCTAGTTCTTATGAGTGGTATTCTATAGTCATGAATATTTCAGTGAAATTTTTCAATTGTTTTCCTCATAAATCAGACATCAATAACATCAATAATTTGATTCATCGCGTTTGTCAGCTACTCATTGCTTCAATTCATTTCCGGATGACCATGGATGATCATGTGCCTGAAAATATCACAACATAGGAGGGGTACGAGTGCGTTATTACTTTAAGGGAAAGATGGACAGGTTTTAGGGCGACCATCAGCCCCCAGTCGAAGGTAGAAGTTGCGCTTGCTTTTTGGTGGAGGGACACCTTGACCATGCTGTGTACATATTGTATATACGTTTTAGTTTTACTTTTTGTATGTACATAGTTTGTAAGCTTAACCTCTTATTACCTTTGCCATGTAGATACGTAATTCAATGAATGATTTGAAAATGTTTCAAATGTGATCTTACCAGTTCTTGTAGAAGTAAAGGTCAAATTGTACAGTGAGGCTCACCTGAAAAAAAAAACAGAATTGCAAAAAACGAATCACTTCCAATCATTTGAATATGACGCTTATGAATAAAATTTCATAAGTTTATAAACATTGATTTAATACGAATTGAATAATTCCAATCCACTGGCATAAAACGTAAATCTATAATTGCGTGCACGCTTATCATCCACTCAGGCCATTTAACTGGCAAGTTCATTACAACATCCAAAGGCTGGCCACCAACCTTGAAATACTTCGATAAGCTGAAACCCAATAGTTGACATCCATATTGTCTATTATGCAACGCAACAAATCGTTTTGCGAATGACTTAAGAGGCTGTGCCATGTAAAACAGATGGAGAACTTGTGTAAACGATATGAAAAATCGACAACATTCTAGAAAAGCGCTGGTGATGGTATGTTGCGGTTACAAATCTATGCAAATTCCTGATCGATGTCCGTGAAATCAGATACGGCTTTGACCTTTATGTGGAAAAATGTCGACTTTTCTGTTGGTGTAGTAATGGATTAGTTCATCATGCGAAACTGTTTTTGTTTGGAATGGAATGGATATTACGCACATTCATGTGGCGTGACAAATGACAGTATTTACCATTTTGTAAATGATAAGTTTCATTTGAATAACGAAAATTTGAGTGTATTCTATGATAATTTATCAGACTGTTTGCTGATTTGTGTCCTTCAATAAATAAAATATGTTAAACTTTGTTATCAAGACCGAAATAGAATGTCATAGGCCTTTCATTAATGGTTCTTATGTTATTGAAAGGAAAATTATTCAAAAAATGGAACAGGGTAGGACTTTGGGTGTAGATTTTTTTTATTGGAATAATTACATTTTAGACATGCAATAATAACTAGATTAATTATAGTGGTGTATCAACGGAAAGATGATCTTTTCCAGTATCAGTTTGCATAAAATAACAGCGAGATATTTTTTGTGGATTGACTTTCAGATTGATGATTTCTTATAGACCAGCTAAAGCAAACAATTAAACTTTGCCTCCACTGGATATGTATTATATTTTGGATTTTGAAAGAAAAGTATGAAAAACCTTAAATTTTAAACAAATACATTTTTGATATTATAAGATGCACTTGAATGAGTCAATGATTCAGCAGCAAATTTGTAAAGTGGTAAGTATACATATACACGGAGATGACAAAAGTTAATAACTTATGCTGAAGAATTTTAATTTCTTCACAGGACAGAATGCCATTTGAAATGTTTATGGAAATTGAGAATGATCATCAGATCTTTTGAATTCATGGCATCCCAATACTAAGTTGATAAATTGGAAAAAACTGAAACATTATTTTTTATCATTTTTGTTGCATTATTTGCTAAAAAAGATAAATACAAAATTATAAGATATCTAGCAAATTAATACGTGAATAAAGATCTTGTACACATTAAGCCTCTGGGAATTTGATTTTTTTTCCATACAATAGAAACAGAACCAACAGAAACATCTATGGAATATAAGGTTTTGAAAAAAATACAATAATTGAAAAATCCAAAATTACACGTTTTTTCAAAGCAAAGCATATTAGGAAAAATTATTTGTGTAAATAGCAACTGTCATTTGATTGACGTTTGGATAAATATATCGACCTAGAATTGTGATTCTAACAAAAAAACAATATAATGAGTTGATGGATATTGAAAAAAATATATATTTCTAATCACTCAGACCTTTAAAAATTAATTGATGTCATAACCTAATATAGGAAATTGGGTTATGCATCAATCAATTTTCAAAACGTCAACAAACCTAGAAACTAACTCAAACCAAATCATAATTTATCTTAATTCAACCCAAACCAAAGCCAAACTCAAACCAAAACGTACCAAACTTACCCAACCTGGCCCCAAACTTCCAAACGAACCCAAATCTGACTCGAAATAATCTAAACCAAACCTAAACCAAACCCAAACCAAATCCGGACTAACTTGAATCAAACCCAAACTAACACATACCCAAAACCTAAACTAACTGCAAACTAATCAAAATCAGACCCAAACCAAATCCAAATTAACCTAAATCCAACCCAAACCAAGCCAAACTCAAACAACCAAATCCAAATTAACCTAAATCCAACCCAAACCAAGCCAAACTCAAACTACCTAACTTAAATCCAACTCAAACTAACATAAACCATATGTAAACCTCAAACTAATCAAAATCGGAACCAAGCCAAATCCAAATTAACCTAAATTCAACCCAAACCACAGCCAAACTCAAACCACAACGTGAACTAACCCAAACTGACCTCAAACTAACTCAAACCAATCCAAACCAAATCCGAACTAACTTAAATCAAACCCCCAACACATACCCAAAACCTAAACTAACCGCAAACTAATCAAATTCAGACCCAAACCAAATCCAAATTAACCTAAATCAAACCCAAACCAAATTCGAACTAACTTAAATCCAACCCAAACTAACATAAACCATATGTAAACTGACTCCAAAGTAATCAAAATCAGAACCAAACCAAATCCAAATTAACCTTAATTCAACCAAAACCAAAGCTAAACTTAAACTAGCCCAAACCAAAACGTGAACTAACCCAGACTGACCTCAAAAAAACTCAAACCAATCCAAACCAAATCCAACTAACTATTCTGAACCAAACCCAATCCCATCAAACCAAATCCAAATTAACCTAAATTCAACCCAAACCACAGCCAAACTCAAACCAAAACGTGAACTAACTCAAACTGACCTCAAACTAACTCAAACCAATCCAAACCAAATCCGAACTAACTTAAATCAAACCCGAACCAACACATACCCAAAACCTAAACTAACCGCAAACCAATCAAATTCAGACCCAAACCAAATCCAAATTAACCTAAATCCAACCCAAACCAAATTTGAACTAACTTAAATCCAACCCAAACTAACATAAACCATATGTAAACTAACTCCAAACTAATCAAAATCAGAACCAAACCAAATCCAAATTAACCTTAATTCAACCAAAACCAAAGCTAAACTTAAACTAGCCCAAACCAAAACGTGAACTAACCCAGACTGACATCTACTTTTTTTAAGCTTTATTAAACTGTGTAAAAAAACTGAATCCACGTTATGTTCATTTATTGCCACCTATAAAATCCCGAAAAATTAACCTGAATTAAAAAATTTCACATCAATTCAATAAATATTTATGTCCAATTGCTTTCACATGCTTTCGCAAAATAAAAAAACGATAATTTGATGACTAACTACACAAATTCGTATCATTGATTCGAAAATTGAAAGCTTTTGACTGGCCAGCCAAAACATCCTGTCCGATTTGATGTTAAAAGGTTCCTTTTGAAACGAGCAAGTTATCGATTAAGACAAATTGATGTTCGAGTGCAGTTGCAGTTTTTATGGAAAATATCTCGAAAATGGGGTCAGAAAACGCGTCATTTAGTCCGGTATTCTGAGTCTGAGCGATATCGTTTTGGTAAGGTTATATCAAAACAGTGTCATTAATACAAAAAATATTTAACATTTGAATTTGTATACAAAATATGGAAGCTTTTTTATTTTTCCTGCTTTTAACCACTTTAATAAAATCTCCAAGCTACATACATACCTATACATATTGAGAAATTAAATAGTTCTACCTACTCCAATTATTTTAATCGAAATCAATTTGCTTTCGAAACACACCTTATAGGAGTTGTCCTTATGGCGATAAAGCTTGGCGAAAGTACCCAAAAAATACACAGCTACCGAGCGTAGCCGAACGCCCAAGCGATGTGAAAAATTAAACCGCGTCCTGGGTCATCAGCCGCGGCTAAAATTTGATACGTATATTGGCGTGATCGATCATAGTCCTTGATCGGCTATATTGACGATATTTTTTTAGTGAGGTTAATTTCACGACGCGTAACTTGGTCGATCGGGTTGTTGTTGGTATAGTAACATTATTATTAACTAATTGTTTTGGTTTTATTTTTTCTTTTTGGGAGTTAAAACCAATCCAAAGTCCAATTATACAGGAATATTAAGGACGGTTTTGTCTATAATTTGTATTTGAAAATTGAGAATCTATCCCCAAATAGAAGTGTGACGATTTTCTAAAAAATTATCAACAATTTTGTGAGGCTTTTGACATCGTTTCATAAATCGTCCTGTATTCCTATTATTTCCAACAAATTTTTGTCAAAGTCCAATTATACAGGGTGATTGGGGAATGTTTTTGAAAATTGAAAATCGGTCCTTAAATAGAATAGTGTGACGATTCTCTAAAAAATTATCAACAATTTTGTGGGGCTTTTGACATCGTTTCATAAATCACCCTGTATATTATTTCGAACAAGTTTTTGTCAAAGTCCAATTTAACTGGGTTATTGGGAAAGGTTTTGTCTACAGTTTGTTTTTGAAAATTGAAAATCGGTCCCCAAATAGAAGTGAGACGATTTTTTAAAAAATCATCAACAATTTTGTGGGGCTTTTGACATCGTTTCATAAATCACCCTGTATATTATTTCGATCAAGTTTTTGTCAAAGTCCAAGTTAACAGGGTTATTGGGAAAGGTTTTGTCTACAGTTTGTTTTTGAAAATTGAAAATCGGTCCCCAAATAGAAGTGAGACGATTTTCTAAAAAATCATCAACAATTTTGTGGGGCTTTTGACATCGTTTCATAAATCGCCCTGTATATTATTTTCAACAAGTTCTCGTCAAAGTCTATACACAGGGTGATTGGGGAAGGTTTTGTCTACAATTTGTTTTTGAAAATTGGTCCCCAAATAAAAGTGTGAAGATTTTCTGAAAACTTATCAACAATTTTGTGGGACTTAGGACATCGTTTCATAAATCGCCCTGTATATTATTTTCAACAAGTTCTCGTCAAAGTCTATACACAGGGTGATTGGGGAAGGTTTTGTCTACAATTTGTTTTTGAAAATTGGTCCCCAAATAAAAGTGTGAAGATTTTCTGAAAACTTATCAACAATTTTGTGGGACTTAGGACATCGTTTCATAAATCGCCCTGTATATTATTTTCAACAAGTTCTCGTCAAAGTCTATACACAGGGTGATTGGGGAAGGTTTTGTCTACAATTTGTTTTTGAAAATTGGTCCCCAAATTAAAGTGTGAAGATTTTCTGAAAACTTATCAACAATTTTGTGGGACTTAGGACATCGTTTCATAAATCGCCCTGTATATTATTTTCAACAAGTTCTCGTCAAAGTCTATACACAGGGTGATTGGGGAAGGTTTTGTCTACAATTTGTTTTTGAAAATTGGTCCCCAAATAAAAGTGTGAAGATTTTCTGAAAACTTATCAACAATTTTGTGGGACTTAGGACATCGTTTCATAAATCGCCCTGTTTATTATATCCAACAAGTTTTTGTCAAAGTCAATTGAACAAGGTGATTGTGGAAGGTTTTCTCTACAATTTGTTTTTTGAAAATTGAAAATCGGTCCCCAAATAGAAGTGTGACGATTTTCTAAAAAATTATCAACATTTTTGTGAGGCTTTGGACATCGTTTCATAAATCGCACTGTATATTATTTCCAACAAGTTTTTGTCAAAGTCCAATTTTACAGGGTTATTGGGAAAGGTTTTGTCTACAGTTTGTTTTTGAAAATTGAAACGCGGTCCCCAAATAGCAGTGGGACGATTTTCTAAAAAATCATCAACAATTTTGTGGGGCTTTTGACATCGTTTCATAAATCGCCCTGTATATTATTTCTGACAAGTTTTCGTTTAACAAAAAAACACTAATACAGAGCCAAATATAGAACTTATATACTCAATAATTGCTCACAATCAGCTATCATGCAGCTATTATTTAAAAGAAATCAAGATTTATAATTAAAATGTTGACGTTGACAGTGAACAGTTTTCACCGTGACAGTGTTGCCCTTTAGGGATTCAAGCTAAGCGATCGCCCTCTGGTGGAGAATTTTATATTATTATTTATTTTTATTGTTTATGCTTTGACACTGTTTACATTGTGATTTATGCAATAGTTTCCGGCGGCGTACACTCCATTTTCTACAAATCAATAATTAGGTTAGGTTGGTTTCCCTCAGCTTGTATATTGCTATTGTTGCAATGCTAGACTGAATGACGTCACTGATACTATTCGAACGTGAGCCTGGCGCCGCCGCCCGAAACGATACTGTTTGAAAAATTATCAGCTACATCGATACAACTCAAAATATGTCACTATTGCCCAAAATCATATATTTATTCGTTACTTAAGGATAATACCTTTCCGGGATATGTCACTATTCCGAAAATTTATGCGATGTTCTCTTGACAAAAAATGTAGCAACACTGAATATGTCGATGTTCTCAAGGCGACCACTTCAATTTCAAATTAGAAGAATACTGACACTTCTTTCATCTAGCGGCCGGGAGTTGAAGCTTAGATGTGACATTTTTTCAATATTATTATTGACCGTTTTGAGGTTGATTTCATGTATTATCTTAATATTGGGAAATTTTGAGATGTGTCACTGTTCTTGCGAATGAGCGATATCTTCATATTCCAAAATCAGTCTCATTGCTCTATTTTGTATTCTTTAGATTGGGTCCGTTTTATACACTGCTCGTCAAATTGAAGAACATAGCTTTGTAACGAATGAACGGATTTTTTCCAATTAAAATGCCTTCGTTCACTTTGTAAAATAGTTTTTTTTTAATAAATGTTGCAAAGAAAAACTAGAATTGCACCATTCTATGTAAATTTTTTTAACATACCAGGTGATACATAGAAATGTGTATATCTCTATTTATCACCACACACATGTGGAAGTGAAAATAGTTACCGTCTAATTGCGCGAAAACAAATGGGACAACCGGCGATAAAACTCGAAAAACTACCGCAGTAAAAATACATTTATTGACAGTAAACCGTAAATATAGGTCGCAAAAGATTAGTCATCGCAGTAATGCATCAGATGTTCAGCAGCTTTCTAAAAAAGCTGCATTATAAATTTCGCGAATATTCGACAGAAGCTATTTTTGATAACATCTATGGCACCATGAATAATGCAATTCCGAAAGAATGGATGAGTTATTTTTGAATAAACAAAAAAAACTTTCCATTTCTGACGTAATTTGGTCGAAATAATTTGCCCTGTCCGTTGACCTCTCGATAATTGTGATCAGTACCTGATTATTATTATTATTATTGAAACTGTTACTATAGTACGTTATTCATTCAGTTATGCTGCTGAACTCATTCAATTGATCTGTTGTTTTTAACTGCGATGATGAAGCATGACATCATCTTGTAAAAGTGTAGGAAAATGTTTATTTAATAGTTGATTTGAGAATGTTGATCCTTCCTTATAAAAAATTGGACGCAGTTATCGATCCTGTCATTAATACTAATTTGAAGATGACTTTTGTGTGGACAGATTAGGTAACTTCAAGTCAATCACTCACTTTTCAACCTTCAATATAAATATCCCAAAACCTCAATCGAAGCATCCAAAAAATGTAGAACCAAGTTAAATTTAAACCGATCAGTTCCACGGTGAGTAATCTGGACGTTAATTAACGTGTAAAGTTTGAGAAACATCGTTGCGAGGTAAATTTACGATGTGCGGATTAAACCGATTCCATTTTTGAATTTTATTGCATTTTAGTCAAACAAATTTAAACAGCGCACATTGCAAGGTGAGAAGGTATTTGCGAAATATGTATTAATATCTTGTAAAGGTGAGATATACACACTCAATGAGTTATAATTAGCGTAAACGATTATTAATTCTCAGCGCTAATTAATTGGATGCTGTGTGATGTATTAATTTACAGGTTTACAAGAGGGCCCACCAAGCCAAGGACGGATATTTCTCTTGAGTATGTTGTAATTATTGTGCTAATAATTCATTTTGTCAGATAGAATGGGTGGTCTTTAAACGATTTTGCAAAATTTTGGTAGTGGATTCAAAATACACGGGAGGTAGCGTCACATTACAGAAGAGTTTCTGCTGAAAGGGCGCTGAAAAATCACCCTGTTGCCTTGTCCTAATGGTGAAAGAGATGAGTCATGAAAATAATGACATTGTAACGTTTTGCTATAATAACCACTCGATCTAAGTAATTTATTTTCACACACTATTTATGTATCCACATTAACACTAATTTATGTTTCGAATTTCTTTGTGAACTAATATTTTACAACTGACCTTCTCTCCCCCAATCAATTCTTCTATTTCTTAACTTTGAAACAGCATTTTTGAAAAATGTGTATCAATATGCTACGATACTTTTATTGGAAACGTCTCGAAGACTATCTTTCATTTTAGTAACGTGTGACAAACAAAACAAACAGCAGATAAAATAAATTTGATCCTTCGAAAACACGTTTTTAAGAATTTCCCCGACGAGCGTAAAAATGTGAATATGCAAATTATTTCTAACATATTTGGCTCCGTCGCATAATAATGTCCACCACTATTCAAAATATTTCTCTGCAGCATCAACGTTTTTTTTAACAAAATTATTATATTAAGTACTGATTAATCATACATGCGTTTAATATCATGAATATGAGGATTAATTCTAAGATCCGATAATGAATGGAGAAACTTTGTAGCAAGAAGACTTATTTTTCCTTTAGATCTAAAAAATATTATTTGCATTCACATCCTTCTTAAATTATGAATTTGTATGTAACTTTGAGCAAACAACAAAACTGCAAAAAACAATAAATCATCAACATTATGATCTAAGTATAGCCAAAGTATATTAATCTTTTATAAAAATGTTATCCAAAAATTGGCTTAATAGTGGAGGTGTTGATCTTAAAGCGAATACAAATTGGGTTTTCCACAGTTTTATTAAGAACACTCAATTTGTAGTTTCTAAGATTTTGAAAAAAAAACAGAAAATCGTTATGACTGAAGTTGAATCTTCCAATCTTCAAAATTCATTGATCAGGTTTTAAGTGGAATTAGGAAAAATTATTATTTTTTTTATTATTATGCGTTTTAAAGCTTTTATTTCAATTCCACTCGGAAAAAAATTTTTGTTTATTTTTGAAAAAAAAAGTGTGAAAATTAGAATAATCAGTAACAGATTAAGTATATCTATTCACAGGAATTTTTCAATATTGTTATAAGATATAGCCAAATCAAAATATGACAACATCAAAAAAAGAAACGTCACTGCTTCCTTCTAAGATAAAAAATTATCTATTTATTTGACTTGTGTCGTTTAATATTCTCAAATCAGTGGCACCCTCCCTAAAATTCCCTTTATCATTTTTAAATGAAAAATGATACTCTAATACTTTAAAACCAGCCTCAAGGCTTCCGCAAAAAAAAAGGAGAATGCTTTTCATACAGGGTGCCCACCCTGAAAAATTTGGTTTGTTAACCGATCTAATTTTGTTTTTGTTTGATAGGTCTCGACAAACACTTTTTGAGCATACGCTAAATTGGTTCCAGGGGCGTACTTATGGGTAATTGTGAAGGTTCAAAGGTGGTCAAATTTCAGAGAATGATATTAGGGCATATTTTTAATATTTTAGAAAAAAATAAATGTAAAAAAATCTTTCAAATTTGTTATGTGGCTAGAAATTTGAAAAATTCCTCAATTCGCTGTTTATCGAAGTCTTGGAAAAATATAAAAAATCTTGATGGTAATATACGGGGGCCCAATGTATGGAAACATTCTTATAAATCTTTGGATATTTATTGTTTAGGAAAAAAGTTTTAAAAACTTGACTTTTTCCCACTTTTTTTCATGACATCCGACAAAGATTTTTATCGTTGTACACAGCTGATTCCAAAAAACGACAAAACCATATTATGGTCCTATTTAAAAAAAATCAAAGTTGGTTACCATAGCATCTGAACTCAGCCCTAGAGCTTTCTTCTACTCCTAAATTAACCCCTGTAGAAATAATATTAACAATATTATATAAGAACTAGTATCTCATAATAATTTACTATTTATATACTACTGGTCTGGTACAGTAATGTTAACGGTCAAATCAATATCCTATACCGTTTCAAGAAAATCAATGGATACGACCTTGCAAAAATCTAATATTGAGTAATATTAATCACTTATGCTAAATAGCAAAAAAATTGTTCGAAAAATACTTGGATAATACGTAGCGATGAAGAGAAAATTAAATTTATCCGATCTTATCTTTATGCAAAATCATTCATTATCGGAAACTATCAAGTATCAAGAATTATTATTCTCTCACCTTTTCAAGTGAACTCTTTGATTATCTCCCCATCACGGTTTTGATTTCAACACCATGCAATAAATAAATTAAGTTGTCGTGTAAGAGATAACGCATTTAATTTAATTGAATTTTAATCAAATAACATTTTCATTTCTCTTCCTTGATTGAGTGAGATTGCAATATAATTTTTTTTTTGTAAGCTTTGACGTGAAAGGAAAATATTTATTAATTTCAGACGGTGGTGAAAGACATTTTATTGTGTGTTGTATATTAATTTTCATTTTAATGGTTCGTTTATTTTAAAATGGGAAGTAAATTTTACATTGGATCATTGCGTATTACATAAGTGTCTTAGTGTATGTGATATTTTCAAATGACTATTATCACGCAGTTTTTCAATTTTAGATGTTTGATATCTACTCAATTGATTTTTTTTAAAACCCATATCATAAGCAGATCTTGTTGTTTACTATTCTTGAACTATCTTTTTTTTCAAACGCAAAATATAATAATATTCACGTGGTTAGTAAATATGAGACACTTCTTGAGCGAAACATGAGATAATTTCTAGTTTATTATAAAGATAAAGCAATTGTTTCAAAAGCATCAAACCTACGTACAGAGTAATAAAAGAGAGTTGACACTAAAGTGTATACAGGAACTATTATCTTTTAAAAAATGACCAATAGCAACGAGGCTCGTGGCGGTGAGATAATGTTTTACTCCGTACGTTCTGTCTTAGGAGTACATAGTATAATACTGAGTAAAAACCAAATGAGAGTTATGATGCTATCAATTTTTTTGCAATAATTTTATCTATTATCAATAAATATTCTTGTGATTTTTTATTTGAATTTTTCTCAAAAAATTGCCGCATTTTTACACCCAATTTCTAATCTTTGCTAGAAAGTCAATACATGCATTCAATTATCATCATAATGTCAACCCTCGCATGTCTCATTTTTACACTTTTTCAAAGATAAAAACATGATTTTTTTAATTTTTTTTTATAAACGTCAATTGTGCATTTTTCCAATATTTCAATAGTTCTTTCATCATCATTTATCTCAAAGTAGTCTAACACATGAAACATAAAAGTTCTCAAAAATGTCTCATCGTTACCCCACTTAACATATAATTAATTTTGAAATCATGCTCTCGCACTTATTGATATTGTCATTATTGAATAAAATAATTACTGATTCAAATATAGTAAATGACATCAATCCTAATTGTTTTTACAAGGTGTTACTATTTACAAAACAACAAATCGCAAATACACAAAAAAATCACAATCAAGTAAATTTATTTCAGTTGTTAATTGAGAAATCATAACAAAATAGCTGAAATTCCATAAAATCAAATACCTTATAAATATGGATAGATAATTATCATGTATAACGATCATACCTGATTTTATAGATATCCAAACTTGAATATTGATTTTATTTATCATTGGAATTGAGAAAAATTGAGAAGTTGAATGAGTCATAATAATAAAAGCATCATCATCTCAATTTTCATAAGGAAATGGGTGTTATATTTGAATAAATATATAACTGGAGAGATTAGATCCACAGTTAATAACATCTTCCTTTACATTTTTTGATATCCAAAACAATATATTGATTTTGTTGTGTTTGTTTAAACTAAATCTATATATACTTTCAGATTCATTTCAATAACTTATCTTATCAGACTACTCCAATATTTATGAGCTATGAAACATGAATGCATAAAGAATAAGTTTAATGTGGTCCATTGTTCTCCAACAAATACGATTTTTATTTGACTGTGATATTGATACAGTAGAATTGAATTTCTTACGCTTGTTAAAATAAATATACACAGGAAAACTTAAAATTCAGATCGCTAGATCGAGCGCCAGATTTTAATAAAACATTCAACGGGCACGAGCACGAGCATAAGCGTGTAAATTGGCTGCTCGGATGTCTGTGCACGTGCTCGTTGCTGAACAGGATGGGAAATGTTGGTTTCTTGGCAGAGTTCAAAGGATGAATGTGTTTTTTTTTATCATCCAAAATCTAAGACCCTGGGTCTTATATGATTTACACATTAATGAGTCTGTCCAGTTTTATTTCATTGGAAAAATGTAATTGTTCTCTAAAAAAATCCATAACTCTAAGAATAAAAGAGCTTGACTCATGAGTTTTTTAGCAATCGATCCAGCACGAAATTCTCATTCAAAATTCTCAAAAAAATATACAGAGAATAAAGGAAAAATTGGGGGAAAATCGAGTTAAGTATGACCAAAATTAAGGGAAAAATGTAATAGTTTCCTTAAAAAATTCATAACTCCAAAAATAGAAGTGATTGACACTTGATTTTTTCACCAATCGATTCAGCATGAAATTCTCTTTCAAAATTGTCAAAAAAAATATACTGGTTGTATTGGGAAAATTAGGGGAATTATCGAGTTAAATTTGACGTAGCAAAATTAATGGAAATATGTAACAGCTTCCTAAAAAAAATCATAACTCTAAAAATAGAAGTGATGGACACATGATTTTTTCACCAATCAATTCAGCATGAAATTTTCTTTCCAAATGTTCGTATATTCTTAGTGAATTCTTGGGAGGAGTTCCGGCCCATGCAGGCAGAACCATTCAATTGATTCCTTTCATAACTCTTCACAAAATGATCCACACAGTACTTTGGAAGAACAACAGCATATTCAGAAAAGAGAACAAAGCATTCTATCCATCGGATCTATTGGAGAAAACGGCTCGTGTTCTAATGATGAAGTGAACCTGAATGTTTGTAGTAATTTTTATACAGGGTGTTTCATAATACATGCGCAAGACTTCAGAAAGTGATGGCTCGTCCAAAAATATGAAAAAAGTATGAAAAAGTTTCCATTAACACTAAAGTGTTCGAGATTCACGGTGTTAAAAATTAATAATTAAATTGGATTCTCATTCTACTCAATGCAAGAAGACTCAGTATATCAACCACTTAAAAAGGAAAAAACACAGAAAATATTTCGGAAACACGTGTATTGGAAGGCATGTACACAAAAAAATCAAAATGTAAAACAAACGGCTGATATTAATTATTATTATTTTTTTCAATTTTGGACGGAAAACGGAGAAGAAAGATATAGTTATTTACCTAACAAGTGCGGAAAGTGGCACTTTTCCGCACGCGACGGGCGTTAAGGGCGGAAAAGACATTTTCCGCAAGAGTTAGGTACAATGTGTTTCCTACGAGTGGTTTTGTCCATCTTATTTATAAAAAAAAGATGTTTTTGATACGCAAAGATTTTCTAATAATACCTCAAAATGCCACATAAGGTAGAATATAACATAAATCACTGAATTAGTCCTGAACATGTTTATTGTTGACAATACAAAAATCGTGCGGAAAAGTTACTTTACCGCACTAGTGCGGAAAAGTACAACTTCCAAAACAAAAAATCGTGCGGAAATAGTTATTTTCCTAACAAGTTCGCAAAGTGATGCTTTCCCGCACGCAAAAGCAGTTAGACGAACGACGCGAAGCGGAGTTCGGATATGCTTTAAGGGCGGGAAAGACACTTTGCGAACTTGTTAGGAACAATATTTTTTCTACGAGCGTTCACAGATTAGACACGAAAAACTTAAGATAATATATTATTTGAACGCACTTAAAAACATAGAACTTGAGAATAATGATTATTTATGTTAAAAGAATATATTTATATTGAAAGAACAGTTTGTGGCGGCAGCTGGAAATTGGATAATATGGGTATAATCAAAATCATAATTGATTTATTTTATATTTGAAATGCAAGGGCATGTCCGATTACTGTTCATAAAATTTCCTCTTTTGTCGCCTTATTCCCTGCTATTGGCAACACTGTTTTGATTTGACATGACACTCTAGACAGCTGCAGTCAGCCTTCGTTTAATCGTTTATACTTTTATAAATTTTATTGTCCGTTTGTTTGTATACATGATCAGGTTTTTTTTATGCCAGTATTCAGCTCAAATCTTTCGAATATTTCCGATAAACACAGTAGTTTGAACCAAAATCAAGCAAGAACAACTCACAAATGCCGATTGAAAGTCATCATTATCAATGTTTGTTGACGTTACTGGCGAATGCGTTTTTAACGCAAAAAAAGAATTGAGTGTTTCATTTTGATTTTGACTGAAAAGGGAAAAGTAACAAGAACATTATTTTGTGCATTACAAAGTGCATTATCTACAGTTTGGTTGGTATGGAAACGAAGTTTAAAACAACAAATTGGTAGGTAGTTATTTGATTTGACATCGATTTGACATTTGAGTGCGGGAAAAGGCTACTTTGCACACGCAAATGAGTGTGCGAAGTGGCTACTTTGCGCACGCTCGTAGAAAAAGTAACTTTTCCGCACGCTCGTAGGAAAAATATATTACACGTCTGGTCAAAAAATTAAAAAATTGCTATTTTGTGTAAGAGAAACAATCATTCAAGGGCCTCTTATAGTTTTGGCTATCTTTGTAATTGATAATTAAAGTCTCTTATGGAAAATTGAATTTTCAAAATAAGTAAAAACTTTACCAAGAATGACAATTTGGATTTTAATATCTTAAGACACTTTTCCCTTGCACAAAATGAAAATGTATTTTTTTACCAGCCCTGTATTGGTAATTTTGAAGATAGTTTTGGGCAGTTTTAGTTACTTTTTGGTTAGTTTCCGTCAATCTGGGTTAGTTTTGGTCAACTTGAGTTACTTTTGGTTATTTTTGTCAGTTTGTATTATACTAGGATGGGGTTCAATGTCCGATACTTTTGGTCAGTTTTGCGTTTGTTTGGGTGAGTTTGCGTTACTTTTGGTTTGGTTTTGATCAGTTTTAGTAGTTTTTTTGTTAGATGGGGTCAGTTTGCGTTAATTGTGGCCTTTTTTGTTAGTTATGTAATTTTTGTATGGGTCATGTCGTGTATATTTGATTATTTTTGGGTCTGCTTGAGTTGTATGTTTTGTTCATTTTTGATAAATTTTTATTACTTTAGGGTTGATTAAGTTCAGTTTGTGTTGGTTTTGATTACTTTTGGTCAATTTTGCGTTGTTTTGAGTGAATTTGGGTTAGTTTGTTCTGAGATTTTATCGATTTTTCGCTACTCTAGCGTCAGTTTGGATCAATAATTTGCGTTGGTTTTGGTTTCTTTTGGGTTAGTTTTGGTCAGTTTTGCTCATTTTTGAGTCAGTTTGCGTTAGTTTTTGTTGTTTTTCTGTTGGTGTGAGTGTGTTTGCGTTGGTTTTGGTTATTTTTGTGGTAGTTTTGTGCTGGTTTTTATCAGTTATTGTTACTGTTGGGTTAATTTGGCTTAACTTGCGTAAGTTTGGTGTTCGATACGGTTAGTAAGCTGTAGTTTTGGTCAGTTTGGGTTAGTTTGAATTAGGTTTTGGTTATTTTTGAATTAGTTATATCTGTCTGTTTTACTATTGGATTTGTTTGGTTCAATTTTCGTTAATTTTTAATACTTTTGGATATTTTTGAGTTTGTCATCTAGTTGGTATAAAAATATGAGAGAGCGGAAGCAAAAATCAAAACAGCAGGAACATTCATCAAATATGAAAAATAACGTTATATTGAATCTTGAAAAAAGGGTAGAAATTTCCCAAGAAAATTGAAATCATAGCATTAAGAACCTCAATAAGTGGATTAAAAACTGGGGAAAAATCCATTAAACCCAAAAAACTCCGTTGAACCATTAGGAAGTAACCTAATCCTGGAAACGACAATAGAAAAATGAGAATGTTAAAATCATTCTAGAATAAAGATCCTCGATAAATAGAATAGAGATTGAAAAAATTAAAAGGAAAGTATTATCCGAAGTAGTTGTTTAAAGTGATTTTCAAAAGGCTTTAAAAAAAATATACTTCAATGATAAAAATTGGTCAAAAATCTTGAATGAAGCATGCAAACAAAGTTCTTAGAAAAAAGTCTGATGTGAAAACACAAATAATAATAAACCATACAATGCATAAAAAACTTAAAGTCCAAAACAAAAACAAAAAAGAATGATACTTAATATTATTCATCGTTTTCCTTCCAATTAGAGAAATAATAGTAAATATCAGCACTTTTTTTCAAGTAATTTTCTCATTTTGCTATTTTTTTGTCTCCCTGTATATCTCAGAATTTTTCTTGACAGATGTTATTTTTAGAAATCTAAGACCAAGCAAAAACTCTATTTGACCTCTTGAAGCACCTATATCCGGGGGCATACTGTATATTATGACAAGCTTAAAATAAGTTTCATTTGTTATTTTCAAATACAATGTTTTTTGTGTCACTTATTGCTGTCAATAACTGGTTCCTCATTCATATTTTTTTCTTATTTTTACACTTTTACTTTACTTTTTTCTTACTTTTAACTTTTCAACTTCTTTCGAGTTTTATGTTTTGGGTTTACTGTCTCATTGGATTGTTCATCTGCATCTGTGACTTTGAATGCTCTTTTTGTGTACACGAATGTATCTCTAATTATTGCCAATTGTTGTATTTCATTTTTTCAGCCTGATGAAGTCTATAAAATAAACGAAACGTCGCGAAGACAGTAAGACTATTGTCTTTGTTTGTTACATAACCTCCTCACATCATCAAAAAAAAATAAAGCTCTTCAAATTAAAACTATGTAGACATTTACAACATAAACCAAATAAAACGAAAAGCAAAGTAGGGTGATTTTTTATGCAATTTTCCGCAATTATAGTGCTAATAATCACTGTTATACGTTTATAATAGTGAATATCAAGATTCATCATTTTTTTTTACTGAGCGACTTTCTAGCATTTTGAGTTTTCTGTAAAATTATCGAATTTCGCGACTCTTGTTGCAAAAAATAAATTGAAAAAAAATTAAAAAAAAAATTAATAATAAGGGATCATTAAAGTTTTATTTAGTACTACATTTTGCTTGTTGTATATTGTGAAGATTATTTCTGTAATTTTTCGTAAATGATCTTATGTTATGTTTTGATTTTCAACCTGAATGGTATAAAGAATATACTGCAACATCATCAAATAAAAAATAATCCAGCTAGAAATTACGAGTACTACAAATTTGTTATCAATGAGTGGTTTGAATGAAGAAAAGTGATTTTTTTTACTTTATTACTATATTTGTCACTCAATACGTATAGTTGAAAATTCGGATTAATGGATGATCTCATCATACAACAATTAATGAATTTATTTAGAATTTGTAGGTCAAACTACAAATGATAATAATAATAAAAAAAAAGTACAACACAAGCCCTCTTATCAACGAGCGTACATGATAAGAGTGAATTAGTATGTTTGTAACTAGGTATTATAAAAAAAACACACGATAAACACAAATAATAGATATTGAGTTAACGAGCAACAACTCACCTTATCAATCAAAGAAATCCACACAAAAAACCACCAGCATCAAAACAATAATCAAATCCAAAAAAGCCAAAAAAAAAACCAAAACTCAAAGATAGTTCATCACTGCCACTGATCCATAATTCACATCCCGAAGAAAAAGAAAATGCAAACTCGCAAAAGAAAAACGTAAAATTGACAGGAGCAGAACGGTGCTCGGCTGCGAAACGCTCTCGTTGACGCGTTCCGATCGACAATAATAGTCAAAAGCAAAAGCAACGCAGGATTGCCGCGGCCGACGTCGGCAGGAGAAAAAAAAGTGCGGTAGGGCGACCAAACCAAACTGTCCTGCCGTTCAAGACGGACGCGCTTGTCACATAAGAGGAAATGCCATGTCCCTAAGGCTTTCCTTCTACCTTATAATGATGCTGGCTTCTATAAATCTTTCTTGAAGAAAGGGCAATCCTTCTCAAGACTAAGGGGACTGGTATTAGATACACAATAGACTAATTAATGGCATTTTTTTTTCTCAATTGTTTCTTATTATGTTTACATTGTCTTATCATTCAAAATAAAAAATTTGGAATTTTTTTTTCGTCTACTACTGAACTTTCGTAGATTGTTGTCTGATCGATTTAGCGTCCCTGATATGGTATGCTTGCTCCCTTATGCAGTTGATTGACTTTTTTTCTGTTGAAAAAATGGCTTCAGTTGAATAACCACTCCTTAATTGATTCAGAAATAATGATTTTCAAAGATAAGTTGAGGAAGTCAAAAATAACCTAAATGAGCTAATAATAATATAATCTAGTCCGATCTTAATATATTGATCAATTATTTAATATAAATTTTAATTATACAGAGGGTTTAAATTAAGTACTCAAGACAAAAAGTTCATATGGACATGGGTTCACAACGGCTTGGTTTCTACAGGAAGTAAAAAAAAAACAGTTTGTTTTGTTTTTTATTTATATTTTTGTTAATTATTATGGAAATTGAACAAAATTTGGGATACTGGGAATAATGATGACGAGTAACTCAAATATTAACTTATTTTTTGTTTAATGATGGAGGGCGCCATATACAGTGTTCATTAATTCAATCAACCATAGCTTTTTTGTGTCTTAGTACCTATTACATGTGCCTAGTACCTAGCTTCGTTTCGTAAATAAAAATCAAAAACCCCAGTCCCAGAGGGTCATCTAGTGGATAATTATAGGTAAAATCATGGTACGCCACTGCTTGTTTGAAGATTTTATAGTTTTTGGGATCAACCAATCAATAATGTTGTTATTTTGTCTTTCTATTTTTTTTATATCTAGCTTCGTTTTCAAGAAAACGAAGCTAGATACAAAAAAAAGACCTTATTGATTGGTTGATCTAAGAAAATTGTAAAATATTTAAAAAAGCAGTGACGTACCATAGTTTATCAACTAGACGACCCTCGTGCCAAATGTCAAAATCAGCGTAATGGTTTTTGAGTAATTATCAAAAAATTGATATTTTCTAATGAGAGCACCTTGTACGGGTTGTTGCAGGTAAACGGTTTTTGATTTTTATCTAGGAAACGAAGCTAGGTACAGAAAAAAATAGAAGAGACAAAAAAGCAACATCTTCAATTGCTTCATCTGAAAAAATTATAAAGTCCTACAAAAAGCATTGGCGTACCATAAGTTTATCTATACATATCAAGTGGATGACCCTCTGGGACGCCACAGGAATGAATAATGGTGTTTTGATTACACAAAAAAATCACCATCATGACAGCAAATAATCGTATGTTTTTTTTTTAAAACTTTAACACTCTTTATCACGAAAACGAAGTAAGTTAGGACATACGATTATATGAGAAAAAAAACTTTATTTTGGGCTGGTGAATATATCCTTGAAATCTTCTTACTCAGTTTTCAAATACCCTGTATAATCTTCAAATTGGGTGTGAGACGTTCTGTTTTCGAGTTACCACCATCAACCATTTTTTTAAATACAAACCTTATCATCATTTTCAAAACCTTTCTTCACATCTACTGAAGTTATTTTTTTTTGTAATCATCTGATTCTATTCATGTTTTGAGTGGTTATTTTTTGTTTAAAAAAAATTACAAAAAATATGCAAATTTGATGGAAACACGATACATCTGTTTAACGTATTCCTATACATTTGCAACCACTTGTGTGGCACGGATCACTTTTTTTTAGATTTTTTCATCGAAGCTTCATTTTTCATTGCAAAATAAGATACCTACAAAAAATTACATAACTTTTTTTCCTTGAGTTATTCCACAGATTTGCAACCCCCTATGCAAACGAAATCGTCACATAATAGCAGAATAATATCTCTATCGTCAGCAAAATGTTCCGTAACATTTGAGAGGTTGTAAATACCTACAAGCATCCTAGCAAACTTTAATGTTGAATTTCCTTAATCTACTGAACTATTATTATCAATAGTTGATGACATGAATTAATTTCGCCTCTGCATGCTGAAATAAGTCAATTTTACGTATTTTTTACACATAGCCAGCTGACAACTTTCGCCACTTATCCTATGCAGCTGACAAATTTTTGTTGTAAAGATTATTCCTTATAATGGAACTTTTCGACCCCTGTCGAAGTCATTATTAAATTATTCTGTGAATTTAACCTTGTTATTTTATTGATGTTGCATCAGTATCATTGGAACACCCATTTTTCTCAATCAAAAAGTTTTTCATAGCAATTTCTTCAATAAAAGTATTTCACATTGTTTTTTTATTATTCTTTATTCATTTCCATTTCTTATCACTACATCATTTTTTAAACGTTTAAGTTCGCATTTATACACTATACACGGTGTTTCCTGATTGCGTACATTAAATTCAAGAGCGTATTCCTGAACTAATTTAATGAAAAGAGTCCATATAAACATGGGTAGGGAAGTGCGTTGTTCTTGAGATTGAACTCTTTGAAAAAAAATCGTTTTTTCACAAATGTTACAAATATCCTTGAGCCATTTTTTTTTTAATTTGACAAATATTAATTTCTAGCAATAAAAGCATACTTTAGCCCTAGCTAGGTCAAAATGATAAAGACCAGTGCCGTCCCGAGGGACATCTTACCGAATGTATTTGTTAAATACATGTACGCCACTGACTTTAATGTGATTTTTATTTTTTTCTTGATTGAAACAACCAAAAATACAACTTTTTTGTCTCCTGGATTTTTTTGGTATCTGTCCAAGTTTTCGATTTTTTTCAATTCCGCAAAATATTTCCATTTCATTTTTAAACGGGTAGAGTTTCTTAATACAAGAAAAAGAGACAAAAAAGTTGTAATTTAAGTCGCTCCACTTAGGAAGAAACTAAAAATGACGATAAAGTCAGTGGCTTACATTTAATTTTTTATTGTAAATAGTTCAACACCATGTGTCTCAAAAATATGGACTTTTCTTCATAAAATCAGCTCCTTGAATTTAATGTACGCAATCAGGAAACACACTGTATATGCCACACGCCTGTTGTCCAATTGATTTTTTTTCTCAGATGCCTGAAGATTGTTTAAAATAAGCCGTAACGTAGGCAAAGAAAAACTTTTTTTTTCTAGAAACCCCGACACTTTACCTCTTTACTCAACAAATGTACAAATTGAAAAAAAAGGGTCACTATCTGTCTGAAGAGAATATTATGATTGATCTAAGTATCTCTGGAACAAATGAAAATCGGACTTGAACTTGAACATATTATTATCGAGTTTATTTCACCTATTTTCACGTCCTAGACATATCTTCAAAATATTTCCAACCCCTTTTGCCTGAATAGCCCTGTAAGTTTACAGAAGAATATTGGAAAAATGCACAAAGTGATGCTTTCCCGCACGCAACAGTAGTTAGACGAACACGAAGCGGAGTTCGGATATGCTTCAAAAGGGCGGAAAATACTTGCGCATGTTTTAGTGACAAAATTTTTTCTACGGGCATTCACAAATTAGAAATGAGAAAAACAATATGTTTAGCTTTAATAAAAAAAAACTGGCAACGTTGCGCACAGTTGAAGCAATTAATCTGTCATAGTTGTCTCTGTATCAAGTCGTTTCTTAGTCAAAATGTCGAATCCGCGAATAGTGTTTTTTGACGCAAAACAGAATTAGGTATTCATTTCCACTGAAAAGTTTTTGTGCATAAGAAAACAAAGTTTGAAACAATAAACTGGAAGATAGGTAAAGATAGTTTACTCTGGTAGGTATTTGAGTTGACATTTTGACATTTGAGTGCGAAGAAAATTTACTTTGTATATACGCAATCGAGGATGCAAAGTGGTGATTTTGCGCACGCTTGTAAAAAATAGTTATTTTCCTAACAAGTTCGCAAAGTGATGCTTTCCCGCACGCAAAAGCAGTTAGACGGACGACGCGAAGCGGAGTTCGGATATGCTTCAAGGGCGGGAAAGACACTTTGCGAACTTGTTAGGAACAATATTTTTTCTACGAGCGTTCACAGATTAGACACGAAAAACTTTAGATAATATATTATTTGAACACACTTAAAAACATAGAACTTGAGAATAATGATTATTTATGCTTAACAATATATTAATATTGAAAGAACAGTTTGTGGCGGCAGCTGGAAATTGGATAATATGGGTTTAATCAAAATCATAATTGATTTATTTTATATTTGAAATGCAAGGGCATGTCCGATCACTGTTCATAAAATTTCCTCTTTTGTCGCCTTATTCCATGCTATTGGCAACACTGTTTTGATTTGACATGATTCTCTAGACAGCTGCGTCATTAAGATCAGTCAGTCTTCGTTTAATCGTTTATACTTTTATAAATTTGATTGTCCGTTTGTTTGTATACATGATTAGGTTTTTTTGATGCCAGTATTCAGCTCAAATCTTTCGAATATTTCCGATAAACACAGTAGTTTGAACCAAAATCAAGCAAGAACAACTCACAAATGCCGATTGAAAGTCATCATTATCAATGTTTGTTTACGTTACTGGCGAATGCGTTTTTAACGCAAAAAAAGAATTGTGTGTTTCATTTTGATTTTGACTGAAAAGGGAAAAGTAACAAGAACATTATTTTGTGAATTACAAAGTGCATTATCTACAGTTAGGTTGGTATGGAAACGAAGTTTAAAACAACAAATTGGTAGGTAGTTATTTGAGTTGACATTTGAGTGCGGGAAAAGGTTACTTTGCACACGCAAATGAGTGTGCGAAGTGGCTACTTTGCGCACGCTCGTAGAAAAAATACTTTTTCGAAACATTTCTTTTCATTTAGGTCAAGATTTGGGTTGCAGAGGTTTTGCAAAAGTCAATAAATGGTATGGAAGTCCGCGGCCACGCAACATTTCCGAATTTAAAAAAATTCTTTTTCTACTCAATTTAGTGTATGAATGATAATTCTGGATGACTTTTTTTCGTGAATAGTAACCATCAAGATATCCTCTCTAATCACATTGATTAGTAACCTGATAATGATGTATTTGTCTTCCCGCATATTCCAATCGCTTACGCTAATATCTATAAATGCTCGTGGAAAGTCCTAATTTGAAAACCAAATTCGTTCGCAACTGTCGATAATAATTATAGTGAAATCCTATAGCAAACTCAACGAGTATGTCGACTTTTTTGAATAATCTAATTACGATTCTCCAACAACATTCCGATAGGATTAAAAAACTATTTTCAGGATTTTTTTCCAAAAATATCTCCAATAATTCACTCAATCCAAAATACACACATTAAGAAGGCCATGC
The DNA here is from genome assembly GCA_958502075.1 of Orchestes rusci. NCBI lineage: Eukaryota > Metazoa > Arthropoda > Insecta > Coleoptera > Curculionidae > Orchestes > Orchestes rusci. The sequence goes on along the minus strand of OY293304.1, from coordinate 11,809,015 downwards.
TGAATTCGAATATAAACCAACCAAAACACTAATCTCGCAACACACATAAACATCATAGTTGATTTTTTTAATGAAGTAAACCGATAGAATAGCGATTCGCGAAATTGCTTTATAATGGTCTGGAAGAAAAATGACACGAACAACAAGTTTTATGGCGACTGGAAAAGTTTCACGTCTGGCTTTGAAATTGAGAATTCAGATGTTTGCATTGGGATCGTAAACATACTTACCTCATTTCTGGTTGTTAACATTGTGTTTTTTTTTTCTGGAAAGTCTGGTTTTTGATAGAGTGCAGCGGTTCTTACCTGGAACAAAATAACAAAGTCTAAGCATATCATCATGCATGTATATTCATAAACACAAAAAATGTTTTGATTATAGCATAAACGGAGTTAATTATTGGATTCGACATTTTTAAAGAGAATGGGAAGAAACATATTAAAAGCTTTAACACAAAAAATAGCTTTGTGTACAAGAAACTGGCGGAGCACCGCATGAACGCCAATAATATTAAATAACAGTTGATAAATACAATAATTACAAATGATGTTCAACTAATTTATTTACAGTCACTATTCATGTACACTCACTATAGCACTAATTTATTTGACAATTATTTATGTAACCGATCATTCACCATTTAATACACCACTAACTTCATCTAGCGGAGTGCCCTTTATACTATTAGCACTCCAATGAAATTGAGATAGGTAGCGAACAAACAGGAACCTTCTAGACCAACACCGAACGAACTGGAAAAATCGATAACTGCGCACCGTGCCGAAAGGGACATCGATTCAAATGCAATTCTGGAACGTCGTCTCCGCTTCTGCCGTTTTGGATGACATGTCTCGTCACATTGCTCCCTCCTTAGAGCATTTCGTCCCAAAATGTCTCTAAGCTGTTATCGGCATCTTTCACCAATCCTGCAAAGAGATGTTCTGTGAAAATAGATTACACAGTCTTCTGGTTCGTCATCCGGGATGGATAGCAGCACACGAGAATGTCAATACCGGAAGAATAAGCATGCTTCTCACCAGTCTCCAGTCCACTCATTTGTTGGTCATTCCTGAGATGGCCAAATGGGTCAGGTCTGAGATGATTGAGGGTTCCTCTGACATCACTATATGTAGTCAGAAAGTGTGGTATCCGTTAAAAAGCAGCAGCCTGCCTTTCCTGGACAATGCGAAATGATAAGTTCAAACAACTCACTGCTTTAAAAATAAACTCAAACCACATTTTTCCTTGGTTAGTTCTTTAAAAGAAAACTTGTTGAAAATTATATCTTCGATCGTCGGCCATACGTCTCGGAATGAATTTAAATTTTTATAATTTTCGTCTTTCGGATCACAAATTGTTGGCTCACTTTCATAGAACGAACGAAATTCCAGAATCAGCCTGAATTGGGTCTTTGCGACTTTTTCTATTAACCAAGATCAAAATTTAATCTTGAGAGGGATCATTTTGAAAAACTCATTAATATTCAAACAACTGTAACCTACAAGCTTAAAGGTATTTCAGCGTTCTAGCACTGCTATGATGATGAGGGAAATAGTCGTTGCGAACGCGTGCGGAGAGTGATCGTTGGCATAAACACGCACAAAGGAACATTTTTTGTTGCGACTCTAATTTGCGCCACCCGCTTTTAGACCCAAGTCCGCCAATGTATGAGATGTCTCCGATAATCACAGTTTCTAATCGGGGTAAAAATGTGTAATAACTTATTTAAAATTGAAAATACACCAAATTGATGTTAAATACCGCTAAGTGATCACTAGGCTTTTACAGAAATGAGTGCAAGTTAGTAGGTGACGGTCATGTGTTGAATGTGACAATGAAACGTAATGGAATGAAAATCAAAATTACACTAATCATTAAACGCTAAGTAAATATCTACCCCAAACGATGACCTGGAAAAGACTCACCAAAATAGGGTTTGGTTCAAGTTAGTGAGGGTTGATCTAATATCCGTTTATTAGCTCAATTATTCGTAGAGGTTAGCCTGGATGATCGTAGTGGGGGCCTACCCTTCGAATGGCCAAATAGGTCCAGTGAGAGTGAGTTTCAAGTCAAGAGTAAGAATGAAATATGTAAGTGAATGGACAGTACGTAAAAGACACTTCACTACACTGCATCAACAGCACGTGATGCAGTATGTATGGTACGTTAACAGAATCAGTAACATACAGTCAGTTATAGTCCTGTAAAGAAATACCAGATAGGCAAGGGAGTTCGGAGTTTGTTCAATCCGGGTGAGCTTTAACGATTTAAATCAACAAATCTGCAATAGGGCAATTGATACAGCTAACCAATCTCCGTTGTTGATTGAGGCAGCAATGACATTAATGCCTCAAAGTTTGCTTTTGTAAGCCAAAGTTAGGTTAAGAAGAATGCTCTTCCAAAAAAATTGTTTCTACTTAAACTACTTATAACTTAGACAATGATAATGATGGGAGAACAATATCAAATGTTCATAACGTATACATAAATGATATAAGATTATCCCTACCATATAATAACCAATAAATACTGCATTGCTGGATAATAAATGAAATTATATCCTTCAGTATTCAACGCAACAATAATTCGTTCTCACCGAAAACAAAAGCTCAATAGTGCTTAGAAATCCTTGGTGTTACAACAATAACAGCCACAAGATAACGTGTACTTCGCTTGCATATGCACGTTGTTATCTCCTCATTGTTATGACTTTTGTGTAGCTTCTTGTATGCTATGGTTTATTTGTGCTGAGGTTTGTGGTTTGGCCAGTTATCGAGAGCGTGGGCTTCTTCTGTCTGTTGTTGAGAATAGTGCTGGGGAAAAGTCTATAAATCACCGCAGAGATTTTCATTTGCAGACTAGACCACTAAGATTTGGGAACTGTGATAAATATCTGTAAAACGGTACTAAAAAGAATGAACGGATATGGGCGTAATTTTAAAGTCATTAATCAAAATCTAGAAAATTACCAAAATGCCGTTTCTATTTGCATTATTTGATGTGTTACGGAGCGGAAAAAGTAACCTATATGGCAATATTTTGTTTGCTTTGAATCTTTCGTTGCAAAAACGACGTTATGATCACGTCAAGGTTCACCAGACATGTTTTTTTTTTCATAGCATGATCACCTCGGCGCTCCTTGGACCCTTGGAATAGCCTAAAGAAGAAGACATCATACCATAAAACATGCAAAACCTGGGACATCAGGGAACAACAAAACCCATGCATGCCAAAGGAGTCACCAAACCAAAAAGCCTAAGCACTCCGAGGTTGCTGAGGTAAGATTATTCAGTACCTCAATTTGGCAAACTTACATCGATACCCTAAATTCCTATAAGATAGTTTTCCTGTAGGTTATTGAATATAGTCACAGGTTACTAGAAATAGACATGCACCGTGTCATATATATACAACGATGACATATATAAGGTATAAGATGTCTAAATATACTTGAAAATTACCAAACAAATACCTTGAAGGACAAGACTTTATTTGTGTTGAATCTAGGTGGAATAATACTAGATTATGACCAATATTCTGTTTTTAACGCTACCTGTCTATTAAGTAATAACAAAGTCGATATTTAAAAAATCTATAGGTACAGATTTGAGGATAAATGTCATTTAGGAATAATATAATGGCAAAAATTGACTTGTAGGTACAAGACATGAAGGCGGCCATACTTTAGTACAGCATCTTAGGTATCAATGCATTATGTCCGCATTTTATGGAATTACTGACTTCTTTCAGGAATATTCACATGAACAGATGATGATCGCAATCACTGGCAAGTTTGTTTATAACTCTTCTATAGGCTATTATAATACTTCCGGATTCAACATTATGTTTTGAAATTTCGCAAACTCTGGCAATGTATGTATGAAAATGTATTCAGGGCGAATCAATTTTCTGCAAGTATCTTCCCGATATACAGAAAAGTTTCTTTCGAAGTTCAATTTGCTTCCAATAAACAATGAACTACTACGTAACCATTATACCTAGTATGACAGCATAATAGTCTCGTCACTACGACACGTGAAAAAATTCAAACTCCAATATTAAAACCTGGACGGACAAACATACGGTCAGATTTCCCACATTTTGACGTAAAACAGGTTGAATGTTCCTTTAATCACTTTAAACCTATATAGTAGTTGGCAAGAACCTATTGTAATATTTTTCGGCTATAGAAAACACTTGTCAAACTTTAATTTATTTATTCAAAGTCACTACAGCACAACCACAAATATTTATGTACACAATCGCAGCCTATTTATGTTTCACGATTTATGTTTCGCGGCCAATCAATAACTGAACTGAAATGTCGGCACCGCAGTCTTATATATATCCCAGGTTCCTTCGCCGAAAATGCAAGAATAGCCCAGATCTTTCGAAAATCGTCTATATAAGCTTCCATCGCGTTCGCGCACGAGCACAGCGGCGTTGCAGGGCAAATATCGGCGACAAAATGATGTCTCGTTACACTATCAACCTATTTATTACTTCCAAATTACTTTGGTTTCTCTCTCCGCATAGGGAAAAATGTAGTCAAATGTCGGTAATTTTGCCCTATTCATAATTGGTCATCATTGTCTCTGGACCTATTTAAAGGTCAAGAAGCGGTAAATTTGACCATCTATATTTGTTGGGATCTACATAACGTGCAATAATTTTTATTTGTTCCTTTTATATGTTCGATTTCGCTCTGCAAACATATCAAGAAATCACTGAAAATATACCAGAATGTAATCAATATTCAGACAAGAATAATAAATGGAAAATTTCAATTCGACACTCTATTTTGATCCCGTTTATTTACGATTATTACACTTTCACCGTATTTCAAATTCATCTCTAATGGCACACATTATTGCATTTCAATAAAATATTATAGCCGAAGCTTTATTTATATTACCCAGAAATGCAAAAAGGACCTAATATGACAGTGATTATATGGAACGAATCCAAGACCATGAATTATCGTTCCATGTACGCTAGTCGCGATTGTTTCGCGATTGTGAAGCCTCGAGTGTTTGTTATTATTCAGTAAAAACCAATAGTGGTACAAAAGTGATTTTATTCACGATTCCGGTCCAGGCACACTTATGGACTAGATTCATAGAAATCCATTCATTAATTTATTAGGAATTGTCATTGCTAATGGTCTCATTGTTATCGATAATTGTGACGATATTTTACCATACATAACGTGTACGAAATTATTTTAGCGTCACCCACACCTGATAGGATTTGAATAGATTATCGTATCTTGGTCATTTTTGAATCTATTTAAAAAATATCCTGCTTTATAGAAATTATCAAGTGGTTTAAAAAATTGAAATGAAAAGTGAGTTCTATGAAAACCAGCTTTTTTGCAAATTTAATAGTCCGAGTGAATCAAGTTCCATGTCATTAACCCCGAAGACCAAACCGTTAAACAAATATTATGACAATATCCAAACCGGTTGGAATGTATGAAAACATTATTTTTTCAGAAAAAACTTGAACTATTTTCGTTAGATCTGATTATTTTCTTCCGAAACGGCTTTCAAAAAACCGGCCCCAGTTCCTAAAAATAGATGGCTTGTTTTCAATTAACCTCAAGATTAAATACTATGTTTAAAATGTGTTGGGATATTTTATTCAAATCGGAGTTTATTGAAATTTGATGTTTATATTACTGATTTCGACACTGATATAAACGTGCGGATTTATCGTAGTTGATGATTAGAACTTGGAAAAAAAATTAATAAGACTGTCGTGATCTTGTTTGTCCGTTAATGGTCTAGGTTGAAGAGATTATTAGCCAATAGCCAATTAGAAATTTGCCACAGAACAATCCCAAATTGGCTACTTGATTGAAGAAAATAATTCACAACTATCGCCAAACCGCAATCTATAGCCACATCCCATTAAAAATCTAGGCCATCACAAGAAGCGATCAGGGTGAAAAAAGTATTCGCGAATGTCAAAGTGATAAAACCGAAGTAAAAGTTTTCGTTAGCGAATTAACTGTGAAACAAAGCCACCATTGATAATGTCATTTCAGTCAAACTTTCATTTCTGTGATAAAATAAATACGAAATTTTAAAGGTTGAAAGGTAAGGCTACATGCCGACGAAAAAATGCAATATAATCGCGATTGTTCGATCTCTGTTGAGATAATCTTAATGACGATCGGATATTGGAAAAGTTTAACATAGGAGAAGATTGGGCGAGATTGGATAAACGTGATGCGATTGGTGCTCGATTGGAAGTTGTTATAAAAAAAAACAGGTTCATGGATTCAGATATTTTGTTAAAATGCTATAACATCAATATTTATTGCACAGCAAATGATAAATTATCACCTATTCAAAATTTGATTGTCAGCTGAGATAGTCTCGAATGTGCGTGACCCTTGCCTGATTTTGCTGGACGATTTTTTCTGCAAGTGTGCGTAGACATCATATCAAGGGCGGCTCTTCCATATAGGGTCATTTGGTCAAATGACCTCCCAAACATATTACAGCACTTGCGGCGATGAAGCTTGGCGAAAAATACACAGCCAGCGAGCTTAGCCGAACGTCTAAGGAAAATTAAACCGTGTCTGATAGGGTCAAGAGCCAGTCTAAATTTTGGTACATATAGCCGCCAAAAATCCTTTCGACAAAACGGATACATACGCTAATTGCGAAGCGCATCATCTATATCTACGATATATTTTGTGAGGTAAGTTTGAAATAGTTTGCCCGTAGTAGAATAATGATTTTATTATTGGTATATTGGTTTTTTCGAGTGATTTCAAGTTATAAAAGTCGAGTTTACTTTTATGAATAATAAAATGTCGGTAGTGCAGAAAATCAGACAACTAAAAGTGCCAATGAACTTCAATAATATGTGCAAAAATTAGTGAATTCAAGAAAAGTGGTCGCCCAGTGCCTGAACTTATTATACGACAAACCATCAGTAAAGACAAAAATTCAGCCGACTGGATATATGGTTGTGAAGTGTCGAACTTGTTTTAACCTGTTCTTGCATCTTCTGTTACCAATATGTTGGTGGGAGAGATTCATTATTATCTTCATGCACGTCGTCTTTTCTTATTCTGGATAGTTATGAATGGTCGTGGGTGGGTATCCTTATATTGTAGGGTAGGAAAAAACTCAACAAATGCTCTTGTTTGGCAAAGTTAAATATGAAAAAGATAACCAAAACGTAGTGAAACATTCAAACAAGAATTTAAAACAACAATTCTCAATAACTTTTTAAAAATTATCAAAACAAGTCAGCTGTTGTTTAGCATAAAACAAAATATGCTTGAATGAAGCTACTGTCATCGGCACGATTACATTGTTGCCTTATCTTGGATATTATTACGAGTCCTACCGGTTCATCTCCTCTCCACTTAACAACTTAACCTAGGTGTAGTGTTTTATTCATCATCATCACTCAAGGTTAATAGATTATTTTTTCCTAGATGTCGAGGATTATCTGTCGTGTAATATACAAGAAAAGTGTAAATAGAAGATGAATGAATAACCGCATGTAAAGGGTGGTTCGATCCCAACGGTGGACAGATTTTTTTTCTGTTTAGTGGCACCCTGCTCAATCAAGTTGATGAAACTGCGTTAGCTGTAGCTAAGAGCTGAAGCACTCAACACAGCCTCGCACTCATTTTTTGCAAACCGACTCTGCTAAATGCAACCCTGGCAACTCGAATAACATATTCAAATGATACGTTCGGCAATCTGCCGACAGTTTGCCGATTTGTCGGCAGGTGGAAAATATTTGAGAGTGTCGCTTCTATTTTTTTCACTATAGATACAGTTAAGGTACCCCCAGACTGGCGCGAATTATTCGAAGTCATGTCGGATTTCTCTGATTTTTTACACATGCATGCAAATGCGTCAAGATTATATAAAAGATCAGAGAAATCCGCTGCGGTTGCGAATAGTTGGCACCAGTCCAGGGGTACCTTTTCTTAGATTGGAAAAATTTGATAATTGATGGCTTAAATTAATTGATTTTTTTTGAGATTCAACTAAGTAGTGTTTTTTTCAATCAGCACCTTATTCCGGATTGTGATATACGTCAGAGGTAAGACGGACCGCCCTTGGATTATGCGATCCAAGAGAGCAATCTCTCCTCTTGGATGCCTGCTATAAGAACCCTCCCCAAATCAGAACCCTCCCCAAATCAATCTAAAAGCAGATGTAGCCGATATGATGTTGGATATCCTGAAAAGTGTAATACTACTACTACGATACGATAATAATGAATCCGCCTTCAAGCACATCTACCAGTTTCCAATGATCTTTTTTCATTTCGCGAGATTTGCAAACTTTTTGGAAAAGGTCTTCACCTTCTTGAACATGAGTCACTCACTGCAACTGCAAAAGTAGTCTGTGGTCTTTCCATGGCTGTCGATTGTGTTGAGTGCGAGATACTTAGTAAATATCACAACAAGGAAGCCTTGAAAGCCAAGAAAGCCCTTCAGTCTTGCGACCTTTTATTTCTTATTCACAGTATCCATATCCCTTTTTACCCTCTTTGCAGGTTAAACCAGCGTCGTATTGTCATATTAGAATTGGACGCAAACACACTCAGTGTAAATCCACCCAAATATTATTGGCCACTAATATAATCGACGCGCAACCCAGATTTTGGGTCACCATGAGCAAGCAGTTTTGTTGCAATAAATGTCACGTCCAGCAAGAACATGGGAGGCAGTGATAGACATGGCCGATTACTCTTCCCACTTTGAGTGAGCAGATAATTCCTGTCACTCCAACTCACTCTAACCTTAAGTAAGTGTTCTTACCAAGGGTTTGTTTAACCTTCGGTTTGACCAGAGAAAGACGGAGTTCAACATTCAACAAGATAGATCCTAGTCTTTTTGTGCTAAAGATAGACTTGATGTCTACACGACAATATATTGAAGATACCAATCAACTGCGTTTCTCTACTGTTCGGCTCAGCTTCATTTCATTAGAGCACAATGTCATGTAATATGTGACAGTATCATATGACATGGAAACTTAACTACAATTCTGCAGCAAACCATTGCTGGTGATCTGGTAAACATGAAAAAATAGTGTGATCCCATCAATTATTACTGTGCGGGGTTGAAATTTGGGGTTCACATCTTGAGATTGGGAAAAGAGCATCTTCAGCTTGCTTTGGAAAAAAAACAGGTTCAAAGCTAGGAATCCATAAGTCACGTACGGCATATTCAATTTATTGAAAGCATACATTCGTTATGGAGATGCTTTTTGGTATTGATCATAGTATTTGTGCTTAAGCTGGCCCTACAAGAGAACCGTATAGTGTAAGATAACAACAACTAACAATCATCTTTTTCTCATATTCTTCAGATATCCTGTCTTGAAGAAGTGGCTAGTGGCTTGAAATTTGAGGATCACATCCTGGATTGGGAAAAATGTATCTTCAGCCTGCTTTGGAGGAGTAACAGGTTCTTAGCTTGGAACACGTAAGTCACGCAGTGAATATTCTTCTTTGTTAGAAGCACACCTTACCTATAGAGTGGCTTTCTGGGGTGGGTTAGGTTGCGAAGGGTATGCCCTGGTTCGCAGTTTCCTGCTTCGCATTGCTTTCACTCGGAGGCCAAATCGTCGATCGTGTTCCCTTGTTTGAAGAGGTGTCCCTTGGTCTTAACCTGCAGCCTTCCTCTTCATCGTTCTAAACCATCCCATGGTTTTTACGAAGTTCAAAATTAGCACGATGTCTACATTTGTCGCCTCCTGCTCCAAGTCTTCAAGGTAGTATTGTCCCATATTCCTGAGGCGTCCTTCTTTCAGAGTTCGGCAGTGGCACTGTAGATGTTCTATCGTTTCATCCTCCTCGATGCAGTCCTTGGAGATCATCAGTCCCTAGGCCCCATTTTCGGAGCATGGTTCCGATTTCACAGTATCCTATGATTACTCCCACAGGGGTGCTCATAGAGGATTTGCTCTGCTTTAGTGATTTCCATATCCAGGATTGGCCACAGAGCTCTCGATGTGTTATGTAGCTTTACCATCTTTTTATCCACGTATCTTTCAATAGTTTGATCGTTGATAGTGAGATGTTTTCAATTTTGGCTACGTCCTTTCTCAGTCCCAATTGCGCCAGCCCATGTGTGCCAGTCCATCGTGTTTCTTTCAATATTGCTGGGTCCAGGAACCCAGCATAGAACGAACTTCTTGTTCCTAATCCAGGACAATGCCTCACGGCAACCCATCACTACCTTTGATCTTACTGTATCTGATTCTAGTAGAGTCTCAACACAGGGGTGCTCACAAAGGATTTGCTCTGCTTTAGTGATTTCCATATCCAAGTTTGGCCACAGAGCTCTCGATGTGTTATGTAGCTTCACCATCTTTTTATCCACTGTATCTTTCAATAGTTTGATCGTTGATAGTGAGATGTTTTCCATTTTGACTACGTCCTTTCTCAGTCCCAATTGCGCCAGTCCATGTGTGCCAGTCCATCGTGTTTCTTTCAATATTGCTGGGTCCAGGAACCCAGCATAGAACGAACTTCTTGTTCCTAATCCAGGACAATGCCTCACGGCAACCCATCACTACCTTTGATCTTACTGTATCTGATTCTAGTAGAGTCTCAACACAGGGGTGCTCACAAAGGATTTGCTCTGCTTTAGTGATTTCCATATCCAAGTTTGGCCACAGAGCTCTCGATGTGTTATGTAGCTTCACCATCTTTTTATCCACTGTATATTTTAATAGTTTGATCGTTGATAGTGAGATGTTTTCCATTTTGGCTACGTCCTTTCTCAGTCCCAATTGCGCCAGTCCATGTGTGCCAGTCCATCGTGTTTCTTTCAATATTGCTGGGTCCAGGAACCCAGCATAGAACGAACTTCTTGTTCCTAATCCAGGACAATGCCTCACGGCAACCCATCACTACCTTTGATCTTACTGTATCTGATTCTAGTAGAGTCTCAACGCTGCTTTGCTGTCTGCATAGATTGTGACGTCTTTTGTTGTGTTGTCCAGTCTTTGCAGCAGGTTGGCTGCATCTCCAATGGCAATTATTTCTGCATGCAGAATGCCACATCTTTTCTAAGGCTTGATAGACTCTTGGATGTTTAGTTCCTTTGAGTATATCCCCTCCTGTACCTGTATTTGTCTTTACTGCGTCTGTAAAGATGGATATCTCTTCCTCCCTTATAATTGATTCTTGATTCCAGTCTCCTCTGAAGGGTATTTCAACCACTACTTTATTCTCAAAAGAGCTCTTGTCACCATGTAGTCTGTTGCCGTTTGTATCAGCTTCGCCTCTTGATTATCCATTGCCTTTGAGATTTCCCTAAGCACCACCGTTGAGTGTCCACTTGCCTTGCCTGTTTCCACGATTTGTCTCCCCTCAGTCTGAGAGCTACCTTTGCGGCAGGGCTTTTAATAAACAAGTCAATGAGCAGGAGGTTTAGGATGACCTCAATAGCTGCCTGCGGTGTGCTGTTCTTTGCTCTGGTGTAGCTGTAGGCAGAGTTTATTGATCATAGTATTTGTGTTTCGGTTGGGTAAGAATATGGGCCTACAAAAGTGTGTATATAGTGTAGAGTTACAATTCCTGACAATCACCTCACTTCATATTCTTCTACAGATATCCCGTCCTGAATCTCAAAATCAATGCTTACTGCCAAACCACATCCTGTTTTTTCAAACAAGTATTATAGTCAACAAGATATTTTGAATATATATTTATTATTTTTTCCAGTTCAAAAACCAGACAACATCTCATTTAAAAAAAGATCTCACGATTATTTCTCTATCAACTGCCACATTGTAAATTCAAACATCTTTTGGCACAGCATGTCGGTAGTGGCTGCCGGAGCAAGATTGATCGTCATATACAAAAACATTGATCTTTCGGTATCGTGTTAAGTGGTTATAAACAGTTTTTTGGTGATTAATTATAGCCGCTTGTAACTATAGCAGTATCGTTTATTTAATCCGGCATCATGCTGTCAAACTGCCGACAATAATGATGTTAATCCTGTTCCAGTCTAAGTATTTTGATGTCCTCCGTGTAAAGAATGAAGAAACCCACTACATGCTTATTGTAAGCTCGGACATAAAACGAGTCATTAAAAACATTTTTTCCAATCTTCATAAGGCATTGTCGAATTATCTTTGATTTTATCGATGAGACAGAAAAATGCCGATAAGTCTTTAATGTAACCAGCAATCATTGGTTGTGGGTGGAGAGTGCAAGACTGTGGAGAAAGTTGCCCGGTCTTTTGAGCTTTTAAAAACCCGGCATGTAATTGGTTGGTAGTAAAATCATATTGTATACTGGACCCGTTTATGGGGCATCAGATTTATGGTGTTGTAGGTTTGGTGGTGTTATTGATTGGATAATCGTGCTTCCTCATTTGTTATAGTTAAATAGAGCAGCGAATGATAATTTCTCTATTATGTATCAGCTAATGATAAGGTACTAAGTAGGTGAGGAAATTATAGCTTGCGTACTTTCCTAATAAGCAGTAGTCACGACGTTGTTCTTAAGCATTTGGGTAGCTATTCACACTTTCAACTATGTACTTTTTTATGTGCCTTTCACGGCAGAAATGTTAGTTGAATTCTATACCGTTTTTAACTCTCACTTTTCAGCATGTTCTTCATCAAAGATGATACAATTTCCAGTTTCAAAACTAAAACGGAATACAATTCATTCATTTAATCCGAATATGACTGTACAAAGGTCAAGTAAAAGCAAAATATGCTAATAAAACTGTCTATCTGTAACAGACAGGTGGAGACTTGGCGCCAATTCAGTTACTTTTCTTACTGTCATAAAATTCTATTTTCATATATTTATGTGACTTGGTGTGTCAACACACAATCCTTGTCCCGATGATAGTCACCCAGAACTTGAATAAAAAAAATGATTGCATCTTCAGTTTTAGAACAATATCAGTATATAATTTGGCGAAGGTGAAGTCTGAAGGAAAGATCCAGAGTGTATGGACCCATAAGGAATATCCAATTCAGCTCAGGCAGGAAGGACGCAGGGTGCATGGTGGCAGATTCGTTTGACGGCGACGTGACGGGTTGCGGTGCGCTGGTTCGAGTCCAGCGGTGATCAGGAAAATTTTCCTGTGCAAATATTAGTGGCACACGTCAAGGCTAATAAAACTTTCCTGGATCTCTCTCGCATTGCTGTTTAGCAATGTGATCTTTTTCTACTAAAGAGCAGAAACGAGCATATCACGATTTCAGTGCTGTTTTTACACTATATGATAAATGAAACTGCTTGCTTAATGTAAATGTGCATGAGGACATGTATTGTCCTTGAAATAAATGCTTCAATTATTGTGAATGCTTGCAGATGCTTAAAGGACATTGTAGAACCCCATATCATTCCATTTACTGAAGAAAAAGGTCCATCAGACTTCCTTCGACATGATAACAAACAAACAGATAACCACACTTTCCAGCTCATCTTGAAAATAATGTGAAAATAATGATTTTGAATACATTGAAATAATATCCAGAAACGCGACGCGACAGCCCGACCTCGACTACACAAACACTATGCGTTCTGAAATAAGTGCAGCTCAATATCAGCTTTATTTTCCCAAACTAACCAGTGAACAGAGGTCCAAGCGGAGCAAAGGTTCGTGCACAGAACCTGAATGTGGCCCAGCTAATTAGCGTAAGCATTAGCGCAAAAAACGTATCATATAACTTAATTTTCTAAGACATGGGTGATAGGCCTATTGTACCTATACCACTACTCCTGGCCAAAAAACTTTACTCTTCCAATATTTTAGTCAATATAATAGTTTTACTGGAGAAAAACAGTGAATCATAACAAAAAGATAAGTAATGAAATTTCTCGGGGGTTCTGCAGCTCTGCAGCTCTCTCTTTCTGTTGTTCATGCCAGATTATCTTTGCTGTGTGATGCTGCTGATGTTCTTGTTTCACCAGGTTCAGATTGCTGTATGATTTGAAAAATATGAAATCGTCTCTGAAACACGAATGTTTTCCTAGAGTGAGAATTCAGCATTAGGTATGTTATTCATTTACTCCCATCAGGTGGAATCACGTGATCGTAATAGCAAATTTTGTAGCAATTTTCTCAATTGCAGACATCCTTCAAGGAAGCTGAAACTCCCTAACCTATCTGTATTTGTATAAAAGTGACAACAGAGTTGTATATTAAAATATGTATTATCCAAAAAAAAACAAAAAATAATATAATAAATATGAAAAATAAGAACCAAAAATATTAACTCTCATGAAATATCTTCGGGATCCAATATCCATACCTGATGTACATGTAGTGTATTGTCAAATATCCTAATTTATCAAATCGCCATGAGAACGGTCTGCAAGTTGGTTTAAATTTCAGTGCAGTTGGATTACTATCCATAATAAAAACGATGAATTTTTTTTAATCAGATGAAGTAATAACAATATTGTGACATCTTAAATATACGCAGGTGCTCCAAGTGTCCAATTATGGCAAACTTATCAAAATTCAGCAACGCTATAATCACTTCCGATACCCGTGTATCACTTGACCAATATCAAGAAATTCTCACTTAAAATAATGACTTATAATACCACCCAAGAATAAATGGGATATTATCCACTTCCCGGCGTATTTATTCAATAATTGAGCCCATTTATTCTGGTTACTGTGTTCCTTGGCCTTGAAAACGGCGCATTTCGTCACTTGAATGGCCTGCCTCACCGAAAAGGACCTCAACGATTAATTACGTCAAAAACACACAACGGCCATCGCGTTGCCAAAGATTAAAAATCGCCTCTCGAACAGTGCGTGCCAATTTTTTAAATGTCGGCATTATCGAATAAATGAATGTTTACATCCGTGAGTTGTGTCTTATGTTGCCGATCTGATAACGAGACCCTATGGCGGTTCCTCATTAGGTATTTATTTATTGAATTGCTTTGCGCCTATTTGAGCTCTAATTAATAACATCTACATTGATTGATGTTTTTTTTATTCTGCACAACCCATTGGGAACTTGTTTACCAAAAAGGCAATGTTGAAACTTCAAGAAGGGTGCAGTTGTGGAGCCTAGTTGCAGTGGTTACTACTTCTATAGCAAATCTAGAGGACTTCCAATAGGTTAGAGAGTAATTTTTTATCTTATCTTGGTTACTGTATGATCCACGATTAACCATCCAGTACCCCAGTGATCTGGCTCATTCACTCTTATTAACTTGTGGACCAATTTGGAAAATCCTCTCTGTACCCTTCCGTATTCAAAGGGTAGGCCCCATTACACTCACCCAGCCTAACCTCTATACGACAATTGGATAATTAGAACGTATATCAAAGCGACGACCAACCTTCTGACGCCACAGGGACAGACTAAATTGCACCCCATCTTATTTGGTGAGTCCATTCCATTAAATCGTTTAGGAAACATCAAGCTGATCACGACCATCACCAATTATAGCTATTGTCCGGTACACTCATTGGTGCTATATTGAACATATTTACTTGAAGTAAGCCAGATTATCATTCACTTACATCCCATTGCCACAATAAGCACATAACCGGCACATACTCAGATTGCACTCATTTCTGTGAATCGATATTATAGTGATCACTTAGCGGTATGTAAAGTCAATTGTCTGTACATATTTTCAACTGACTATTACGCATTTTTGTTTCGATTGAGAAAATTGAATAGTGAAGGCATTTCATATTAATTTATAAAAACTAGCGTCACTTCCATACCGCCCTATATCAATTTATCAGTTATTTTTGGCGAGCTAAACCTTTGTTGTTGAAGTTTGAAGTGTAAGGTTATTTTTATAGGATTCGTCGCGTTATATCAATACGGTTCAATAGTCGATATCGACAAGTGTTTATATTGTACATATTACACAGTTTGTAGATAAATATGTGTTTTTAAATACTATAATAACCTGTAGCCTTCGCGAAATGTTTTCAAGAATTTTGAATTCCGGATCGTGATAGATCATGTTAAATCCTTTACGTGTAAGCTTTGCCAAAGAATTTTAAGATTTCTAAATCGAGATACGATCATTTAGTTATTTCCTAACAAGCTAGATCCAACAACTATCATGAAAGACTTTTCCTGGAGATGGTGCACATAAAAAACACGGACAACAACATGAACGGACAAAGTGACTACCAGAATCTAACCATCCTTTATAATTACCTTCTGAATATCCAAGAAGAAGGCTTAACTCCCCAAAACATGGATACTGGTAACGATCAAGATCAGTATACAATAGGTTGCCTCATTTCGCCTAAGGTAAGAGACGGAGGGAGGAAAAATATGACGTCATCGGTGTCTAGCGCCTGCAGTAGACTGAATCCTGTTATTCGATTGCATCGGTCTGCATCGTATCGTGTCATGTGTCATTCGCAAGGTTGCCAGAAGTATACTGTTTAAACAGGAGATCTATTGATTTGGCCAATGGGATTCTATTCTACTGTTTTTGATAGGGATCATCTGGCAACACTTGACACAGGTGACGTCATGACCGTGAAAGTGAGGTAACCTGTTATATGTATACTGATCGGTAACGATCACTATAGTACTATTTGTGGTACAACCATGCGTGGTCCAGCTTTTGTTCAAGTTAAATGTGCAAATTGGGAATGAGTGAGGTTATGCATCAGATGTTGCGATTTATATAATTTGTGGCAGGTGTTGCTGTCATAATACAGATCCCTACTTGGGTTTGGAGCTTGCAAGAGATAGCACGCAGTGCTGTCCTGTCTCCTTACCTGGTTGGTTCTGTCTTTTATTCGTTTTTTTATCCGTCCCTTTGTTCATTATACCTATATGTTTTTTAACTTGTAACAATCTAGTCCTTTTTACTATTTCACTACACATTTTACTCCCTCACCATTTTAATCACTTTCATTTTTTTGCTCAGTACTTTGATTTTACAACTACCATACGTCTTTTTTGATTGTGTCGATCTCATGGTGGTGCCTTCTTATTTTTGTTTTCCACATTGATAAGTCCTTTTTCCAAAATTAGCTTGGCTTATCAATAAAGGAGACATGGACTACTCTTTTCTATATTAACTGCCATCCATTTTGATATTGTGACGCAACATGTGTCCAGCGACACTTCTCATAGTCACTTGAAACAAATTTGTCCTACAAAGCGGGATTAGTCACCACTGAGAAGTTTACGCTCAGTATATGCTTCTATATTCAAGCGAAATCAGAAGCCGGTGGAGATTTCTACAACGTTCTACACAACTCGCGACGTTTTGGCAAGGTAACGATTGTTCAATAAAAAATACGATCAAGTCACCTCTGGACTTCTTTTTCTGTCATGAACGTAGGTCGTGGCTAGTTTGTATGGTTTGGCATCATGGCATCTGTGACGGTTAGAAAGTGGATGTCATGTCATAATTGCGATGTTAGCCAAGACATACGTTTTTTGAAACAATTGCAATCCATAGGTGACTTGATCGTATTTTTCATTGAACACCCTTTATATAAGGTCGCCAATATGAGAACAGTTAGTAGAGGACAGTTGTAAACATAAATGAGTTGTGAAAGAGTAAGTGAACATAAATATTGACTGTAAATAAATTAATTGAGACAGGATTAGTGATTTCTATATCTGAAAAACGCTTCAGTATATTTTATATCATCAAATTATACCAAAAAAGAACAGAACCACACGAATCTATACTTTTATATCCCTATCCTGCCGATATAATAATATTATGTAGGCCTGTAAAAATATGCTTTCAAAGAATTTTTTCGCCAAAATATAATAAACTTTATATCCTAGTCCGTTGTAATATTATTTTTATATCTCATAATAAAGCTTCGGATTATGCTGATCGACAATCATTCACCTGAGTAGGCAGTTCGTCCTGAAGTTATACGACATCTACTATTCTTGATGCCGAACAAAAAGCACATAAAAAAACAATATCCTCTGCAAAAGGGAGAATAAATGAAAATCCAAATTAGGGTTTTGGTCCTGCGCCACATATCTAATTTTATCCACCCACACCTATCAACAATACATAGATTTATAGAGACAAAAGTAGAGAAAATAAATCACGATTTGGACCTCCAAGATCGTGTGATTTAACACCTCTGGATTATTTATCGTTGTGATACGCTAAGATTAACATGCATGTTCCGTTTCTGATTCTTTAGTTTTTTTTCCAAAACTAGTTCCAAGAACTAATAATTATTAAGATTGTTTAATCTGCTCTTATATAGTCTGTCTTGAGTTGTACTCTGTACACATGATCTTGAAAACTATACATAATAAGTTCACCAAACCTTTTTACAATAATTTCCAGTTTACTTGCCAATACTGCGTCCTCAATATCCGTATCCTTATTCAATGTTGTCCTTGAATTTCTATATTAGCAAACGCACTTTTCAACGACTTTCACATCGTTAACATCTTTACGGCGCACTCAAACAGAAATTAACACTGAAATAAAGAGCCACCATCGAAAAAAAAAGGCAAATATCACACTCATTGTTCTGCGAAAAGTATTTTATTTCAATATGTCGTTAAACGTGCAAAAACTTTCCTTTATAGCCAGTATTGGAACGTGTATGCATTAAACGGATTTATTGCTTAAATTGATTTTCAGCACATTTACTATGGAGAAATTTGTTACCTCCAATTGTCGCCAGTTGACAAGTACCTACCAAATATAGGTTAATAAGATGCCTATAACAAGGGAATAAATCAAATCAATAACAGCCGAAAACTTCATTTCCAAAAAAAAAACAATCAAGCTATCCATCATTGAATAAGGCAGACCCATGTTTCACATGTTCTGACATTTTGACAACGGAAAAGCCCAAAGTTCAATCGTACCCTGTAATTACCAAATCTGTGTTGCAATAAACCAAAAGAGAGATGCGATTTCTTTTTTTCAACTTTGAGTGCGTACGAGTCGTGACTAGTGCGTGTAAAACATGGTTTTTCAATTTGTAGCCGATTAGTATCTTGTTTGGAATAAGATCATGTGATAAACACTTTCACATCGTGATTTTAGATAAGGAAATCAAAACGACGAAGTGGAAGATCACTTTCGTTGGACGGAAATTGTTCTTTTTTTCCGCTGGCGAAATAAAAGTAGTTACAATAGCAAAAACTAACAAAAATATGATATGGCAACACTGGAAGCTTGTAGCATGGAAGGTCGAGAGGTGGACAACAAGTGTGATACAGGTCAAGCCATTTGGTTGTCAATTTTCCCCAAGCAAACGATTTTCGTAGAGACTTCTAGGCTCTGGATTTCGTTGACTTTTTTTTCTATAGTCAGGGAATCGTCCACTAAGAGTTTGTTCCTCAAGGTCAAACAGTGAATCAAATTTTTAATGATCTCGAGAAACTCCAAAAAACATCCAGTTTATGGAAATCGATCCATAAACCAGTTTTTGGCTAGAAGAAGTAGGAACTCTAATCGCTTCCCAGCCTCCTTACTCACCTGACTGACCGTTGTGATCTTTTCCTCTTTTCAATATTGAAAATTAATTTCAAGAGAAATTATTTTGCGATACTCAAATTATCAATCATTATTAAACACAATTTAGCAGTCATGTCAACAAATGAAATACAGGAGAAATTTGTTTTTGAAAGAAGTCAATTTTATGAAACAAATGTTCCCGCGGAATACGCATTCTTCTGCTATATTATTAACTAATCAAAACAGCTTTAAAGGTTTCGACAATTTTTTTTCATAAAAAATCCCAACAAAAATGTTCTATAGAATCTTGCCGGAAGACGGTTTATTTTGAAAAATTGAAAATCAGAAACGAAAAGAATATTTCAAGTACATTCACAAAGAGGGTTTATAACAGAATTTGGTGAATGAGGTTATAGTTTGATTTTTTGAGACTAGAGACTTGCTAGAAAACTGTATGTTTTTTTTTCTTGTGAAACTCAAACAATATTTGATGACGCCATTGCAAATTTCGTTTCATAAAATTTTAAAAAAAAACAAAATTCTTATAAACTATTCAAAAAAAAATTTGTTTCGAAGCTGTTTTGATATTGTGCTTGTTTTTGTTTTATCGTTCTGTAAAGTTTTACAATAATCAATAATGCGATGAATAATACTAATACTGGGTACTGCTAAAAGAGTAAAAAGTAAGCGAAAAGAAAGTCAGAAAAAAAGAGAGGAAAAAAATATTTGACAAAAAAACCTGCCAAGAATAAGGTTAATCGAACTCATCAAATGACAAAATTCCTTTTCGATTCCCGGCATTTACTTTATGGGAACTTTTTATTTACTTTCCAGCAGCTTCTCGTGATTTTTTTCTCAATTCCCGACTTTTGCAAGAGAAATTTGTTTTCAATTCCTGGCATTTACTCAAAGTGTTTTTTTTTCAAACCCCGGCAGATTCAAGGGATTTTTTTTTTTATTTCCGGTGAAGCGCAGATCCTCATTTCAAGTGACTGCCGGGAATAGACACAAACTTTCTGTAAAAGTAACCAACTATCAAGGTATACAGTGTGTCCAAGATAAGGATGCACAGCATGGGGATCTAATGCTATTTTGAAAGATATGAAAAAATCAAAAACACTTTTTCATTGTCACTTTTTAAGCTCTACAAAACAGCCTTGATAAATTTTCCGTACGACGTTTCGTTTCGGAGAAACCATCATCAAGTGTTTGTTTTTAATCCTATTAAAAATGTATTTTTTGTCTCTCTCTAACACATGAGTTCTTATGGAAAAACCCATTGAATAATTGCGATACATTGTTGGTTTAGGAACATAAGAAGCTCTTAAAATCCGTCATAAAAAATCCAGGACCGTATTTAAAAAAACAAGTTGATGATGGTTTCTCCGAAACGAAACGTCGTACGGAAAATTTCTCAAGGCTGTTGTGTATAGAGCTTAAAAAGTCTCAATGAAAAAGTATTTTCGGTTTTATCATATCTTTCAAAATAGCTTAAAAAAAATAAAAACGAAATCGCAATATTTTGGTTTTTATCGGATATTTCCGTAGCGGCTTGGAATTTTCAAATTTGTAAAACGGGATCTTGTTGAGTATCAAAATGCGCAATTTTTGTCTAATTTAACTGACACTGTATCTCTTAGTTTCCGAGATCCCCATGCTGTGCATCCTTATCTTGGACACACTGTATAAGGGCTTGTCAAAATACTATGCATGCAAACACGTTTTTTTCCTAAAGCTGCCGGAAATGGACACAAACTTCCCCTTAAAGTGACTGACGAGAAATAGTCAACTAACCCAAACTAACCTACTTGACCCAAGCTAATCCAAGCTAATCAAGACTATAACTCAACTTGATCCAAACTAACCCAACTTGACTCAAACTAACCCAACTCAAATCAAACTAACCCAACTAATAACATCCATAGAACTTAGTTCTCTACCGAGGGGTAGAGCCTCAAGATCTGTAAAAAAACTTCCTCATCCATGGAAAGTATGTTGCACTTCTCCATTCACGCGGAATTCCTAGGAATTCCGCAGACTTCCTTGGAAATTCCTCAGACTTCCTCCGGAATTCCCCAAACTTTATCGAGCATTGTGAAGAAAAGAAAAAACAAAATCTGCTGACATTGATTTCTTACTACTTGAAGATTCAAAATGGACAATTTTATCAAGATCTATATATAAACGGCCCATTTGACCGTCCATACTTGTTCTATAGTCATTGTGTTAACAACCTAACCTCACTTTAAGTACAAAAATTGTTAATAAGTGCTGTCCAAATGAAATTAAATATTGCAAAGTTTGCTTCAATTATTGAATATAATCATACAAAAAGTATTGTATTCTACTCGCGGGAAATGGCTTTTACTCACTCAGATGATTACGCTACTCACCTACGGCTCGTAGCGCAAACTTCATCCTTGTGAGTAATATCCACCATTTCCCACTCGTTGCATAATATGATATTATTTCGAAATAATCATTTTGGCCCATGAAAGTAACCGATTTTATATTTTTTAGAGAAAATTTGAAATGTTTGAGCTTTTTTTCTGGAATTTCGCAGTATTTGAAATTCCCAAAACAATCCAAAAATTGCAGTTTTAAAATCGATTGACAAAATAGTTTTGAATTTCTACAATTTTTTTTTTGTATACAAAATTTGTTGGAACCAACTAGGATTCTCAAAAATGGAGAGTAACAGTTTCCAAATTGAATGCAGAACAAGAAAATTTTAAATGTTTGGAATTTTTTTCTCGAATATTGTAGATTTTGTAAATTAGAAATATATCCAAAACAAACCCGATTGCAGTTTCAAAATCAATTGACAATAATAATAATTGGACTTTCTACAATTTTTTACAAGAAAAATCGAATCGAAAACCAACAAACTTTTTAAGGAGATCAGAATTCTCCAGTGTTCAACATAATTTTTGAGATTCTACTGCTCTGGTGGGCTTCTGACAACTTTTTTGAAGCTTGGTCGTTTCGTCCCATGAAGTGCACCAGATTCCAAGTTGATATCAATCCATTTCGCCTTTACGCTACGAATAACAATAAAATACAACTGATAACAACGGAAATGTTTGACCTAGTTTTCTGTGTTATAATCAATTCCTGAAACAATAAAACTCAGTAACGCAGGTACCAAAAAATCTGAATTATGAAGAAGATCCTGAAGAAGACTGACAATGTCTGCTCCCGAATTTTACTTCAAAATTAAATCAAACAACGGATATTGAAATTAAAATTTGAAAAACATTGATCACATCATTTAACATCAGGTAATGATGCCTATCAGTGTAATCATCCTAGTGAGTAGTAGCTAGCCATTACTCGTGATTAGAATACTATACCTACTTTGTCTATGACCATTAAATAATATAAACGAGTTATGCAAATTAATTAATAACACCATCCAATTGAATATTTGGACTGTTGGAGGACAAAGTGAGGTTATATTAGCCCAGTCGATTTGTAGGTTGACGTATGTTCCAAACTTGCCGATTTTCTTGATTGGCTTTTAAATAGTGGCGTAATGGAATTAGGTTATTTGTTATTTCATTGGTTGGAAACGATTGAATAATGAAAAAACTCACAATTACATTAGCCAATATAAACTGGATGTATAATACACATTTGGACTTAGTGCGTACGTTTACAGCAAGCTGACCTTCATCTACCAATAACCAAAACTTTGACCTTTAAATGTCTTCAAGAATGACTACGCAAGTTCCGCTCTAAAATATCTGAATGTCTCTAAATTGATGCCTCTCGGCAAAGCATTCATTAATATGTATGCCTTCAGAATAATGTCACATTATGCCTGTAAATTCACCATATCACTTGGTAATTATAGTCATTATGGGCAAATAGGCCTATAACGCACTGAGAGTAACCTTAATATGTGAAATACGAGCTCTTATATCTCATTAAATTTGTAAACAAACACGAATTTATTTAATCGGTCAACTTATGTATATTGAATGGAATATTGATATAATGTTAAATGAAACTCCATACTTACAATAGGATATATTCCATACAGAAATGCTTTTCATTGGGCATCATATTTACCTGAAAAAAAGTTGAAAGTTATAAACACTTATTCACATACTTTCATGAAAAATAGAATTACCAATAATGATATTTGTACAAAGACATATTCAACCAAGCTCTAGGAATGTGCTAAAAGTTTTAATTGTACAGCTTGAACTTTGGCAACATCGTACCTGGCAGCTTGTGACGTTACAACTGCTCACCTCTTTTTACCGAACTCATTTTCAACTTTGAATCTCGGGCGGCTTTTTAGCATTTTCAATGAAGGGGATTTGTATCACCCTGTATAGGACGAGAGAAGATAAAAAAAAATCGCATGAGAAAATATTTCTTAAATAACAAAACCACATCACATTCCGCATACAAATGTGTGAATAAATACAATTCATAAGTCTTATCCAAGCAACATAATGAGCATTCTTACGACCTTATTCGGTTCACAAAGTGCAACCATAATTAAGAGTCCGGGCACACGTAGTCCAGATGTTAATTCGATCGGGCCACTGCTCTACCGGTGTTACACGTGAATTGAGGTCGGAGGTCAAATGCATTGGCAAATTAGCTTGTTTACTTGGAACAGTACCGCTGCTTCGATTGGTGACAATGCTCGGTATAGTAACGCTTGTGCAACTCTATGAATGGGATCATAACGGATATTACTCTTGATTGTCGACAATTGGTTGCACCTGTGCGAATTGTTGCCCTGGATTTTTGAATAGTCGGTATTTTAGTGGGAACTATTATGTAAGGTTGTGATGTAGCAGGACCCGGACCACACACCTTGTCTGAGCTATTTAGCATCGTTTGCATCTTCATTAAAGGCTATGGAGTGTACATACACCAATCTATTATTAATATTGAAAACTGATAAAAATGAAGTACAAATCATAACAACCAACAACAGTTTTGAACTTGGTTTCATATCATTAAAAGAAATAACGGCGGAAGATCTTATCTTTTAGCAAAAAA